>JAQMYJ010000014.1:18054751-18084144 GCA_030014305.1 Clarias laeviceps | reverse complement strand
GATGATAAAGATACGTCGTATAGATGTAAAGACGATGTATCATTTAACAGCTCAAACAGGCGATCTACAGACGATCAGAATACGACTATAAAAAAAACGATGACGAACGCGATGTTTACCAGATAATACGTTCTTTAGCAGACGTCTCCGCGACATACCTGTGCTATCTGGGAATGATGTAAACAAATCCTTTTAGAAATTCCAGGTAAACATATGATAGCTAAATGTGTTACTATATGAGTGAAAAACCTTGTCAAAGGTCAAGGCCGGGACGGACAGGAAGTTAAAGCACAGAAAATAAATATATTAATGTTAATAATGTTCATTTCCCTCTTCCTTGACAGCCGAAGGAGTGGAGGCAGAATTGTGTGTGTGTGTCTTTGCACCGGGTCTCTTTTAAAAAGGGTCTCTTTTAACTTCTGTGATTACATGGAGGTTCCCAGGAGAAAGTCTTCTTCTTCTTCTTCACTCAGCCTGCTGAGAACATAGTGCTTTAAAAACACAGAGAATGTGTGGACATGAAAGAGATTTAATCTGTCATTCTATCCACTCCGTAGCCTCTCGTAAAGCTCCTGTAACGTTAAAATAGTCTGTGGTGGATTAGCTTTTTTACTGGTTGTGCATTTTACCAAGCAGGTACAGAATTTTACACAATGTTGAGAACTTTGTATTTATAGAATTGTGTGCATACCTTTATCTTTTGTCATTTTCTGTCACTACTGTTGAGAGTGAGGTTTACTAATACTATGTGCTTTTTCTGTTTTGTTTGGCAGGATTCTGACTACCGTTGGGGCAGATTTCGATTTGCGGACGCTCAGGGCAGTACGAGTTCTACGGCCGCTTAAGCTGGTGTCTGGAATTCCCAGTAAGTTACTGGACATGAACTTGTTCCATCCAGTATGTTTAAGGATAAAGTTACATTTCCACAATTCAAGTATCCACACTGGGTTGGCACAGTGGCCTAGTGGTTAGCACAGTGGCCCTGTACCTCCAGAGTTCAGGGTTCAATTCCTGCCTCCAGTCTGTGTGCATACAGTAGAGTTTGCATGTTCTCCCTATGCTTGGTGGGTTTCCTTCAGGTACTCTGGTTTCCTCCCCCTGTCCAAAGACATGCAGATTAGGTGAATTGGCATTCCCAAATTGTCTGTAGTGTGTTTGGGTGCAGTTTTGTCCTATTACAACATGTCATGATAAGGTATTCCCACATCAGCAACAGCTAGAGAGTGGTGTAACGCACAGATACGATAGCGCTATCCATTCCCTTACGCTTGCATGAGCTGATAGATGCCCAAGTTTAGCTAGTCGTGGTAACTACAGTAATTTGGGGTTTGTGAGGCCCCACCCTAGGCCCCACCCCAGGCCTAAAGAGCATGGACTGTCTGCTCTTTCTAGACTCCCGGCTACAAGTGACTGTATCACCTGGGAATTGAACTTGCGATCTCCGGATCATAGTGGCAGACTGCGACACTCAAGAGCCCCATAGTAACTTATGGTTGTCACTTTTGAGGAATTATTTTTTACCTCAATAGTGGATCTACACACATTTATATGATAGGTTCAGATGAAAAGAAGGCAAGCTTTTCTGGCCTCAGTTAACGAAATTTGATCCACCAAATAAAAGTTCTCAAGGATCATCTAATCCAGTCATTTCTACATATTGTATTTGTCGATTTGTCACATAGAAATGAGAATGAGTCAGATGTCACTTACTTACTGCTGTGGCTCCATGTAGTGTAATACATAGAACATGCCTGCTTACCCGCTGCTTCCTAGTGCAAACATGATTTATCTTCTTGCTCCCTGATTAAATTTTATTAGCAGAAATATTTCATGTTTTTTTTTTTTTACATCATAAATGCTGAGATCTTTTCTCTCTTTGACTCTCAGGTCTTCAGGTGGTTCTGAAGTCCATCATGAAAGCCATGGTGCCTCTGCTGCAGATCGGCCTGCTGCTGTTCTTTGCCATCCTCATGTTTGCCATCATTGGCCTGGACTTCTACATGGGCAAGTTCCACCGTGCTTGCTTCAGAGACGACACCAGTATGTACATCTTTTTTCCAGTTTATTGCGAGTTAACTCATACTGTGCCTCTTTGATTCCACTCATACTTAAAGGAGTGTCTGGAAAACATGATATGATAGCACACTTCCTCAGCCTCTCCTTATAGCATTTGGCAGTTTTTTCTCTTTAAACGTTCTTCTTGGAACTTTTAATAAACGTCTAAAAAATTTAACAGTGTAACTGAATAGCTACAGTATGTAGTAATAATTATTGTGGTTTGACATATTTTGAAAATGAAGTTCAGTTTTGCAAGTTAGTTGACTAAACATTGTTCCTTTAACATTATTTGAATGGTTCTTGATTGTTATTTGCAAAGAAAAGCTGTCTTGTGAGCTTCCACATAGAACATTCCACCAGAAGTGGAATTCCACCTTCACAAACTCTTTATAGTGCTTTGGTATATATATGTTTTTGCTTCCTTAATGGAAATGTTCAAACATTCTGATGAAGCTCCAATTCCAAGCCTTTCTTAAGTGGAAACCCCTGTTCTAGGCTCAAACGTACACCATGAGACTTAGCCATAACATTATGACCATTTTCAGTTGACCTGAACAGCGTTGATCACCAGCAAACTGGTGACAGGATCATGGGCACCCAAGGCTCACCCATGCCTGCAGGGACCAAAAAGCAAATGTAGCACACATCACCAAAAAAGTAAATGCTGGCCATGATAGAATGGCACAAGAACACCCAGTATATCACAGACTGACATTCATGGGGCCCAGCAGGCAAAGAGTCTAAGGCTGCCGACCCGGCTTTCAAACTACACAAATCCCAATCCAGGACAAATCTACAGTACATCTGTCTAAAACATTAACAGAAAATATGTCAAATGTGATGTTAGGATTTGTTTGGAAAAATGGTGTTGTGCCCTTCACTGACTGTTGCGCGTCTTCTCAGATGAGCAGGTGGCCGAGTTCCCCTGTGGACTGGATTATCCAGCGCGCCAATGTGATAACGGCACCACCTGTCGAGAGTACTGGCCCGGTCCCAACTTTGGCATCACCAACTTTGACAACATCCTCTTCGCCGTGCTCACCGTCTTCCAGTGCATCACTATGGAGGGCTGGGTGGAAATCCTTTACAATGTGAGTCTAACTCTGTATTTCTTTTATTTGTTGATATATTCAGACATGAAGTGAAATAACACCAGTTGATCTGATGTTATCTGAATCAAATGGCTGCTTATCTAATGGCATTAATAATCAATGAAAGAACTTGGAAAGTAATGCTGGTTATACAGTAGGTTTAGTAGCAAGCTCAGTTTGGCTGGAGTTAATGATTCATTTAAAGTAAGGAATAAAACACTTGTGAGGAGTGCTGTTGACAATCCCAGAAGAGGTGGTTCGAGGGCCCACAGCAGTTATTCTCATGAAACATTCAGTGAGTGGAACGCTCACAGGAAAAAACAGCCTGGTTTGATCACAAAAGACGATGCACAACCTCATACTGCACCACTTGCACATTACCAGAACTTGGCTGGAAGTTATTGCTACTGTACATCCCTGTACAGTCTTGCTTTTGACATGTTTGGGCCATTAAGCAGTTCCTTGGAGGCTAGCATTTTAAACATGAAGCAGGCAGTCTGATCATGGCTCTGAAAAAACTTTCTACCTTGATGGCACAAGTGAAACACTGGGATAAGTGCATTAGTGTAGCAGGAGCTCATTTAGAGAAATAAAGCTAGTTGTTACTCTCATAAATGTGTTCTGTCATTCTGCACAATCAAAAGTCCCAGTTTGACTTGATCGACGCTCGTAATACAAAAAAATAAAAAATAAAATGCAGCTTGTTACTGTGAACTCATGGTAACATAAAATCTCAGAGCTTCCCAAAGGGTTTGTGTCATTTTACTCCTTCTCCAAATGTGCCGTTTCGGTGTCTATGTAAATGAGCTACTGCTGAGCCACGTCCCATAAGAAAACAGCAGAGCTGAGTAACAGGCTGGGGAGGGTATGTTTCTATATAAGGTTACAATTGGGGAAAAAGCTTTACGTTTGACTTTCCAGAATAAATTAACTAATATAAACTTGGGGTTTGCATTAAACCTGGCACTACGGTTAAACTATACAGCATCTGACTAATCAAATTCCCGAATTCAACAGCACTCATTTTATAGCATTTTGCTTTAGATACATTCATCTATTCTGTAGTGATAAACTTCACATTTACCTGCTGCACAGAGACACAGATGCTATGATTCCCTGCGTCTGCGCTGCATCAATGGCTTTCTGTGTACTTTCTCAGAACACTGCTGAATCATTGTTTACCCACTGGGAGCTTAATAGCATTATCAGTCCTGCTCCTTTTGCGCATGATCTCAGCTGGTGGTGGTCTGGCGATGATTGATTTTAAGTTCGTAACACCCCTCCCCGGATCCAGCAGAACAAGGAAGTCTATAAAATTTGCCTGGACTCTACAATGTTTTTTATTTTTATTTTTATAGACACAGTTCCAAATGTTCCAAATAATAATCATGCCCAAAGATATTTGATCACGGCTCCTAATGAGAGTCACCACATGTGCCAAAATGGTCAATAAAACAAACCTGACCACAAGCAGAGTTGTAAAGAAAGCTTGAATTTCATAAGACTCAGTCTCTCTGGATTTTTCTTTGGCAGTCTGGAGAGTGGCGTACGCCAGTAGGGAACATAATACGGTTATGTTAAGCCTCTTTTCCCACAGAGTTGTCAGACATTGCTTCTTGTTTGTTGTTTAAATCCTGGATAAGGTTATTACAGCATCATGGTTTCACTGTTATTCACGGTGTAGGACGGTTACCTCGCAGTTGACGTTCTCAAGCTACCGATTAAAGCACATTAACTTTTATAAGGGCTGGAGTACTGATAAACATTCTGCTGCTTCAGGGTAATTCCTCTATTTCCAGGTAAGATGAATCAGAAAAGGTAAAGGGTAAAGTGTGAAAGAGGAAAGACAACACATTCATGCACATGTCTATAGTTACTCGTAGAATCTTGTAGAAATTATCATAGAATACATACTGTAACAGGTATTAAGCGCACAAAAAGGAATCTTTGCTGTTCATGAATTGAAAAATCGAACCAGCTACCTATTTTTGGTTATGCAGAGCTGCCTTTCTTTACACAAACTCCCTTTAAAATATAATGTATCAAACACCGATCTGACCTAATATTAACACCACAAAATATTAACACTTAATATCAATTATAATCCCTGTAAACTGGTGACAGGATCATCTGCAGGAACCAAAGGCCACCTTCTCCAGTCTGAACCTATAGAAAAGCCTAAGCAACACAAAAAGGTGAAAAATGTTGGCCACGAAATGAAGGCACCAGAACACCAAAATGCACCACCGTGCATGGGGCCTTGGAAGTGAAGACCACAAGACCATTATCCTGGGTTCCAAACACTCCAGATCCCAATCTGATCGAGCACCCATGGGACAAACAAATCCAATCCATGGGGCCCCCAACTTGCACCCAAAGGATCCACTGCCAACGTTCCCCAGAGAGTATTTTGTAATGTTATGGCTGATCTGTTGCTTATCAACAAACTTTTGACTAGACTGGCCTCCCAGGAACTCCTAAACATGTGGAAATCACTTGGAGTGAGGTGAGGGCTGGACAGGGGATGTGGCAGTAACTCCTAGCCGAGTTCCTATAATGTAAAAATGGCGTTGGCGGAATTGTTTACTTATGATTGTGTACTGTTCACACAGACATCACACATGAGTATGATGATGTATGATGAGTCGATCCACTCGCTAAATGTTGACGGGAACGACTGCAGTGGGCTCCGAGTGACCTTAGCCTGGATCGTCATTCGTGTTCTTTAAAACGTTTGCATCATTCTGGCTAACAGTCTCATCACCGTGCTGTGCTTGAAGCCTTCTATAATTGTCAGTCAGTTTTACGCCCTAATTCACAAGTCATAGTTTGACTTGAATGCACGTTTGTTGTTGCTCATCCTAATCAAAGTTTGGCATGTTGTGTATTTTGAGATGGTTTTCCACTCAACACCGTACTTAAGGGTCTTGCTTTGTCCTCTGATGTCTCTGATCAACACAGCCCAATCGCAAGTGGGTTGCGTCCTTTTGGTCTGTTAATACTAAGATCCTGTGAAGGATCCGTGATATTTTTAGACTATATTATCATCCCATGCATATTTGAATAACCCTGGCGCAGCCCCAAAGCCACAGAACATGCCTCTCTTCTAGGAGTCACATCCCTAATGTATGAGAGGCGAAGTAGCTCCCAAAGTGCCGGTGATGTCACTTGAAAATATTTGTCACGCTTTGACAAGGTTGAAGATTTACATCCCGAGGTCACCGTACTATTTTTGGATGATGCCAAAGCAGCCAGTGTTTCTCAAATCAAGGGGAGCAGTGTGGTTCTGATTCATGGTCCTAAAGAGTTCAGGTTTAGCTGCATCAGGGTGTCATGAATAATCACTAGTTCTACCGCCTTAATTACACGGCGCTGCTCCTTCCTCCCATCCGTGCCAAAAATATCATGATTAATCACATTGTCATCAGAGGCTATTACTGCAGAATTTAGTTCAATTCTGCAGGAGGGTCATCTCCGAATGCTCCGTAATCCATCACGCCAAGCCTGTGGATCATGTGTGAATGTGTATGGTGTGTGTGTGTATGTGAGTCAACAGGCATAAGGTCTTCAGCAGGTGTCAAGAGGTCTGATGCACGGTGCATCAGATGGACACTTGGGACTGAGAAGGGGAACAAAGTGGCTTTCTCGCTTCCTGCCATTAATACCCCTTCACTCTTCTGCTCCTTCACTTCATCCGTCATTCCCAGATTACAGCTGCTAATGGGTTACGAAATGAAAGATGAGCTCAGGGTAGAGATGTGCAAACCCTTGCCAGGAAGCCTTATCTGTTGTCATTTACACGACATCCATATGGTCACATGATGCCACGTCTCACGTTCAGATATTATATCATCCGCCCAGGTGTCTTCTGCATGTAGAGTTAAGCCTGTTGACAGAAAGTTAGCGCACCCCAGGTAGCTGAAATGGAGTAAAATAGAATGGAAACATGTACCATGGGTTTTCTTAAAATGTAATTACAGTGCTGAAATACAGTAAATACATGCATAAATTTGTCACAGAGACGAATTTAAAGCAGCTAGAAGAGAAATCAATTTCTAAAAGATGATGAGATTACATATCTTTATTTATTTGGTTCACAAAATAGTGAAAAATCACAAACCCAACTGATTGTACTGGAACCATTAAGGACTGAACATCCTCTAACTACCTTGTTTACTGAGTCCTAAATTAAAT
The DNA here is from genome assembly GCA_030014305.1 of Clarias laeviceps. NCBI lineage: Eukaryota > Metazoa > Chordata > Actinopteri > Siluriformes > Clariidae > Clarias > Clarias laeviceps. The sequence goes on along the minus strand of JAQMYJ010000014.1, from coordinate 18,076,801 downwards.
GAGGACAAAACAAGCAGTCTAATTCTTGTTGTCTGATGGTATTGCTACAGTAGGAATTACCTGATCCAATCCAGTAGTAATTATTATTGTTCTGTTTTTTACAAGAAATCTACTCATTATTTTTGATACCTTGCATTTTTTTTGGCCAGAAAGGTTTGTGCAACACGGTGGTGTAGGAGTAGGCAGCATGGCTTTGCACCTCCAGGGTTGAGGGTTCGATTCCTGTCACTGGTCTGTGTGCATGTTCTCCCTGTGCTTGGTGGGTTTCCTCCAGGTACTCCGGTTTCCTCGCACAATTTAAAGCCATGCAGATTGGGTTAATTGGCCATAGTGTGTGCTTCTGTGGCCTTGGTATGAATTGGCACCCAGTCCAGGGTGTATCCTGCTTTGTGCACCAAGTTCCCTGGGATGGGAACCCTAAACAGGGAAAGCAGTATAAGTGAGGAAATTCCTACACATTAATGTATTTCTTATTTAGTGACAAGTACAATGTACAATCAATATATCAAACAATATCAGAATGGGGCAGGGGGGGGGGGATATGATCTCATCAACCATGCAGAAGTTACTGAAATCACATTTCTATCCATTCCATTGTATGATATGAAAGTTTAATAAAGCACTTGACCTGTATCTATATGGTTTCATGCCTTGTTCTGCCGCGACACGATAATGTGAGTTATTCTCTGTGCATTTTCTCACTCCTGGGATTTGTTCTGTAATATTTTAAGGTAATGTACATCTCCGACTATGATGCACATTTATTCCAACCTGTACTCTGAGTATAAGTTTCCTCAGGACAGACCATGTGGTTATTTATACAAAAAAGCACAGTTTGTTCCTCCTGCTACCTGTTCTCTTATAACCAACCTGTTTAATCAAGAGTTGTCATGCATACATTTTATAACAGGAACACAGAATATTAAAATCTCAGACTGGAGAAAATAGGTCATAGGCAGGCATTGAGCAGAATTGCTAGTTTTGACTAAACAAAGAGACATATGTGCATTTTCAAAGACACTTTTAAAATGGATTAATTGATTTTTTTTTTTTTTACAGATTCAATAGAGACCTAGGTTTGCTGACCTCCCCTTTTCTTATTTGTCACTTTAACTTATGGACATTTCCGCCAATAAAATATTCCATCAAACTTCCCGTCGTCAATATCTTCACTCATTTACAGAGACCTCATGAATAATTTATTGTCACTCACTCATTCATCGTCTATACTACTTTATCCTGTATTCAGGGTCACGGGGAGCCTGGAGCCTGTGCCAGGAGACTTAGGGAACGAGGTGGGGTACACCCAGAATAGGGTGCCAATCCATCGCAGATCATTTATTCTGTGTTATTAATTTTCATTAGAATCTTATATGTTAAAACAACCGAGGTACAAAGACCCGTTGCTTTTTTTTTAGCAGCTAGAGCACATGTAGCCTCTCCTTATTTGAGATAAAGACGAAGGTACATATTCAGAGGATGCAGTGTGGGCTTGATTAAGTTACGCTACTTTATTATTCATCATTTTGTATATTTCTATATGTAGACAACAGCACAAGCATCGGGAAATCATGACCAAAATCAAATCAAGTTTTTGACATTCTTCAGTTATTCCAGACCTCTATCTAGAGAATCGCACTATGTGGCATTTGATCTCCCCCTCTCTCACTCTCTCTGTCTCTCTCTCTCTGTCTCTCTTTCTAATTAGATCCCCTTGGTGTGTTGTCTTAGCTGAAAAATAGAAAAACTTGTTTCACATCAGCAGGCTTTCACTGGAGGATTATACACTTCTCTTAAATTTCATGTTTCTTTCTTTTAATTAGTGCGTGCAGACTTAGTTAGTGAAATGTAACCTCTCTGGATTATTCAGATCAAAGGTTACAAATTGTAAGCAAGCAAACGACATTTCCGTTCTGAAGCAATTTAAGTATCTTAAATTCAAACGTTTGTCTGAAAGGAATGTCTTGGAATGTAAAGAAAGGAATGTTAAAGAAAGGAAGGAAGGAAGGAGGGTGGGTGGATGAAAGAAAGAAAGGATGTTAGGACAAAAGAAAGGATGGATGGAAAAAAGGAAAAAAGAAAGGGAAGTTGGGGAAAGTGTGGAAGGAAGGATGAAAAAAGGAGGGAAGGAAAGGATGCGAGTCAGGAAAGAAGTTTGGAGGATAGAAAGGAGGTAAGGAATGGAGGATGAAAGGAAGGAAGGTTGGATGAAAATATGAAAAGAAGGATGAATGAAAGAACTGAAGGAAGGAAAAAGGATTGGGCAGGACAGAAGGATTGAAGAAAGGAAAGGAGGATGAGGTTAGATGAAGGAAAGGATGGAATAAGGGATGCAATGAAGGAAGGAAGGAGGGTTGGATGAAAGAAAGGAAAGAAGGTAGGAAATGATGATAAAGGTAACGAAGGAAGGAAGGGTGCCAGCATGATAGGAAGGATGAAAGAAAAAATGTTTGGATGAAAGAATTGAAGGAATGGAGGATGAAAGCAAAGAAGGAAGGGAAGTTGGGGAAAACAAAGAAGGATGAAAAAAGGACTTAAGGAAGGATGCAAGCCAGGAAAGAAGTTTGGATGATAGAAAGGAAGGAAGGTTGGATGAAAGGAAGGAAAAAAGTTCGGCCAAAGGAAGGAAGGGAGAAGGAGGAAGGACAGAAGGATTGGAGAAAGGAAGGTTGGATGAAGGAAAGGATGGAATAAGGGATGCAATGAAGGAAGGAAGCAGGGTTTGATGAAAGAAAGGAAAGAAGGAAGGAAAGGTGGATAAATGGTTTCGATGAAACTAATGATGGAATGGACGTTGAAAGAAAAGAAGGAAGGATGGAGAAAATAATGGAGAAAAAGAAGTAAGTAAGTAGGACAAAGGAAGAAGAAGGAAGGAGAAGGTATGGAAGAAAGGAAAGGATGATGAAAGAAAGGATGCAATGAAGGAAAGGAAGAAAGGAAAGATGAAAGTAAGTAAGGAAAGTTGAATGAAGGAAAGGAGGGAAGGAGTGAACGATGGATGAAAGAAAAGATCGAATAGGTAAGATGGAAGGAAGGGGAATGAAGCATGGCAGCACAGAGGGAAAGATTGGAGGATTAATGAAAGGAAAGAAATATGCAAGGAAGAATTAAACAAAGAAAACATAAAGAATGAACAAGAAAATAAATGATCAAACTAATAAATTTAGTTGTAAATTGATGTCATTAATTACAACATCTTTACAGAGAAACATTTGCAACACTACCATTGTTTTTTAAAAAAATTATAGGAACAGCAAATTTTTTTAAATCTCGAAAAGAAACCAGGAATATTATTAAAAGAGAAAACAAACACGTTTTAATCTTTTTTAAGTGTGTATTTAGGCAGCCTGGCACACATTTTACATTGTTTTTACCTAAACAGGCGTGACTTTGTTAGTTTTTCTCTTTGTTTAATAGAGAAGTCAAGTAAGGCAGTATTCATGGATTTTATAATCTCACACTGAGTTACTGAGTAATATTAAAATATTTCAGTGTAAATATTAAACAGGCTACAACATGTGCTGTCTGAACGGTGCTGTGTGACGCAGGTCTAGTTCAGACTCTACGCTGATGGATGAGGGGCTCGGTGGTGTAGCGTGACGAATAGTGCTGGCAGGCTGCACTGCTGCTCCGATTGCTGTATTGACCAGTTTCTCGTTAAACATTTAAAAATTGTCCCTCAGGGAGACGGGGTGGATCAATTTGTCCCATATCGCTATGATTTCAGTCCGTGTTGCTGAACACAAGATCAAATCACTTTTCTAGTCTGGGGTACGGGACGTGAATGATTTGCTTCGACTGAATTTCTTATTGCTAAAGGGGCTGAGATCCGATCATGTTCGAGTTTGTTTGCAAGGCAAGAACTAGATCTCTTAATACTACTAATGATAGTAATAGATTGACGGTAGAATTAATTTCTGTGTCTCATTATTGTGGAGCGCTCAGTAACTGCACAGATGTGTTTCCTCCAGACTTTACAGCCTGCCAGAACTGCCGACGTTACATTGCAAAGTATTTAGGACATCACAGCACGGATACTTCTCCCACGGATACTTTTTCCAACAAGGCAACAATAAAATCCAGCTGATTTCCAGAAACAAGTTATATTATGGTTATCATCTATCTTCTATTTATCTGTCATATACTGGAAGTCTGTCTTTCATATAAATCAGTTGTCACTGGTGTGCAGTGAGACTTACCCTGTTTTGCCCTCTATGAAAAAGTCTTATTTGGACTCAAATAAAAAATGTTCAGCTGAGTTCATTTTCCCCTTGGGAGTGCAAGGAATGCTGTCAAGTCACACACACATGCACATGTTTATACTAATAAGTTCATGCTCTTTGATCTTTGAAACAGGCCAAGAAAATTCCCCCAACCCTTCCCTGTTTAACCCCCATTTGGCTCACCAGCCAATTCCCACCCAGCAACTAGATCTCCTCTATCATATAGTTTGCTAGCAAAAGTCAAGACTGGAATCTGCTCAATGTGCTTCGTTCTTCAATCAAACCCACACAAACATTTTCAAACTGCGGCTCCTGGTGCATCACAGGGCAGTGTAACACCCTCACTGGAATGTCTTATCCTTTTCCATGCTTTTCCACATTCATGGACATACAGACTGTAGAAAGTTTTTTTGATAAACATCACAACACGTAGGACAGTCACTGAGCAAAACAATGGTACTTCAGGCTCCTAAATGGTGCAACAGTAAAGCATTCAGATTTTTGTAAATCCCAAACCTACCATCAGGGTTAGCTGAGTGGGTCAGTGGTTAAGGCATTGGACTATGGTTCAGAAAGTCCCAGGTTCAAACCCCATGACCACCGAATTGGCCCTTTTGGGGGCTTGAGCAAGGCCCTTAACCCTCAACTGCTCAGATGTATAATGAGATGAAAATCGCAAGTCGTGCTGGATAGGGGCGTCTGCCAAATGACTAAATGTACCATATGGAATTCCCGGATTCAATGCCCAAACCCCAGCCACTGGATGCAGTGCCGGTCCAAAGCCTGGATAAAATGGGAGGGTTGCGTCAGGAAGGGCATCCAGCAGAATCCAAATTGACAAACTGCTGTGCGGATCGGATAAAAAAAGAATTTACTATTTTCTGCAAATAATCAATATTTAATACGTAAGTCCATATTTTTCAAAAACCTGCTGGTCTGCTTATGTTTAGAGTCAAAAAGACGTGTACAGACGTCTAGAGTGGTGTCACTCACTCAATCCATGCATGCTTGATTGCTTCCTGCAGATCATGAACAGATTGTTTCTTGACTTCTATTGCCTTGTTCACCATTGTGAACAGTTTGCTATTGGATTTAAGTCTGGATTTGACCCAGGCCATGGCTCCAGAAGCTGAATCCCATCGTCACATTTTCCCATTTGTCAGATTTTTGCTAGTTTTTCAGTTAATTCGCACAACTCCAGCCAGATAGGCTCGAACTGATTAGTGAAATCACCTGTTTTGTGCCCAGGGTTATGTTGGCTTACCACTTTTGTCCACCACTGTATTTACTTAGCTGTGCTGGCTTTGTGTGTGCTTTGTAATTTCTGTTTAATCTGATAACTTGCATTTGAGCCATGTCTTCGAACGGACTGTAATAACAGTCCTTAAAAGCGAATCATACAATGTAGCTGGGAGAAAATGTCATGCTTTCATAAGAGAACAGCTGGTTCCATGAGGTTAACATCTGTATATTATGTTAAAAAAAACTGAAGGAGATTTACAATTATCCTCGTACTGTAGGTACACCTCTGACATTTATTCACCTGTAGTCAGTAAATCACAGAAGAGAAAGCAGCTCTAACCTGAGCTACTCCTGATAACAAAGAAAGCTTAGCCCAGATCTCATCTGTAAGTGTTGCTGCACGAGCTGCTCCTGCAGGTCTCCAGGGTCCTTGATGAATAACGATGGGATGTGGAAGAGCAGGGAGGAGGTCTAATGGGGGATGAATGCTGCAGAATATCCAGACCTTACCACTCGCGCACATAATTTGCTTACTCCTGTACACTAGAACCTTGGTTCAGTATTAAGACCGCTCCTTTTTTCCCCCCCTTTTCATTTTCTTGCATGTATTCCAGTTTTCATCGCTGAAGAAAAATGAGACATAGCTTTCAATAGCACTCGGGTACTTCTGCATGCATTCCAATGTCGCCTTTGAGATATAAGATTTAATAAAGCCTAGACAAGCAACATAATAATGATAAAATTTCTTTCTTATACTGTATAAGGTCCTGCAGAGGCTGAAGCTGTAAAGGAAATTTGTGTGCTGCCACTGCAATTCTGTGTTATTTTTTTTTTTCCATAGCTCTGGACTCGTTCTGGCCCTTATTTCTTATTTAGTGACAAAATAATCTACTTGAGTGAGCTGGAAATTTCACTCAAGCATTATCAAGCCGAAGCTTAGTGCAGTTCTGAAGCTCATGCATTAGCTATTCAATAAGGGCTCTATCTAGTAATCAATGTTATGGGAGATAATTGCAACAAATGGAACAGAGATGATGAGTGGAATTACACTGAAGCACATGGCTTAAATGATGTACAGTACGGGTAGGGTCATAGATTTAACGGCACTATACCGCCTTATTGGTAAAGCTAAAAAAATAATAAAAAAATAAAAATCTATAATTATGTCTGGATAGTGGAGTGACTCAGTCATTAAGAAGCTTGCAGGAGCAGCGGGAGGTTGGTTTTGATTATTTAAAGAAGACACTTCTTCCATGCTTTAATTCAGGCATCGATTTTTTTGCGAGCATGAACTCAGATGTACACAAATGCACAGTGAGAAAGAAAGAATGGAGGGGGATGATGAAGGCAGAAAGAATGAGATGGAGCGTACATGAACCGCACGAGGTCAGAGAGCGGCGGTCCCGTGTTTATAGATGTATTATTTCCTGTTCTTCTTTTTTTTCTCAGCACTGACTGGTGTTCTCATATAACGTGATGAGTAAATAAATGTAAAAGTAAATGTAAAATTTCGAGTTAATACATTTTTTTATTTCTATTAAATAATTATTAATGGCCATTAAAAAAGAGAAACTTCTAACTCAAGACAAATAAATTTAACAGCATAATGTAATTTATATATACAGTATATATATTGTGTGTGTTTTTTTTATTTTATTTTATTTTATTTTATTTTATCTACAGTTTGACCATAAAAAAACAAATATCCTGCCAAAAAATCTATTACAAACTTTAAATTTTAAAATTAGAATTTGGATTAGAAATAGATTTTTCCTTTTTTTGATTTGCCTTTTCAGCAACATTTGCAACACACCTCCTAACATTTGAAGTAAGGAAATATCATAAAGCAGTGGTTATCAGCTCAAGTCCCTGGGCCCTTGAGCAAGGCCCTTTACCCTGCACTGTGACCATAGAATCCTAACAAAGGCGGCGCTATGTGAAGAATGATGAATTTCATTGTGCATATATAATGACCAGTATATGTGATGAATAAAGGCTTGGCTTAATTCAGCTTAACCTAAAATAACTTAAAGATTTTAAATCGAAGCGATTATACATTCCATTATACCGTTATACATTCTGTCACATTTTTAAAACATAATTCGACTGAACTTTTCCACGTTGACCCTAGAATGAGCATTATTAATGTAAATCCTTGTTTAAGTCATTGATTGGGTAGGGATTAGCATGTTGCGCGGTTCACACATTCTCTTCCTGTCGTTACTTACTCGGCTAATTTGGCACTTGGGAGCGTCTGAGCTGAGGTCTGCTCATTTCTCAGCACTTCTCCGAGTTCCACAATCCCCCAGAGAGCAACCGAGCAGGAGCCCAAAGCCCTGAAGAGATCAGCGAAAGAGCAGTTACGAGGGTCAGCACTGCTAAAACCTCTTCTCATTTCCTGTATCCATTAGATCTGTGGATTGAGTTTGAGGTGAAAAATGTTCTGGTGCTTCTGCTGACCTGGGTGGGTTTGAGGGTTAGTATGGATTTTACACTATGCGCAGAAACAGGATTTCGCTTTGCTGTCACTTTCTTTTATCTTTTGTTTAGATTGGAAATCTCGGATGTGTCTGGGATGAAAATGTGCAAAGTAGTTTTTCAAAGCCTATATCACAGTATATCGAATTGTCACTCGTGTTAATATAATGCAGTTTTCTGCAGATCTAGAAAACAATTAACAATAAATTGGTGTCAAGCAGGTTGACATAAAGCACATTTATTTGTACAAATGTTAATTATTGCTGCATGGTGCATAGTGTGATGGAGAGAAACACTACCAAACACTTACTCAAGTAAATATTTTATTCTAAATATTCACAAATGTCCAGGAAGCATCAAGAATACCATCAGAGTGATGGAAATCTGATATACGTCTGATATACTATATCTACGCCGGCCTCCCAGGAACTCCTTTAATGGCCCAAAATTGTGGAAATGGCTTAGAGCGAGGTCTGTACTCCGAGCCAAGTTCCTGCAATGTGCAATGATTGTGTGTACAGTTCCCACAGACAGATGTGTTGGTGACAAGTTACAGTATCTGTTGATTTTCAAGGACCAGGTGTTTGACTCACGGAATGTTCACAGGAATCTTTGCATCATTCCAATGTTTTACTGCCGCAAAGAGTCTCATCACCGTATGCTTGAAGTCGGCTATAAATGCCAGTAGGGTTCATGTCATCATTCACGAGAAATTTCCTCACAGGTCTCGGTTTGACTCGAACACCCTTCGTCTATGAATACAATCATGCATACTTCATGAATCAGTAAACAACGGAAAAAAAACATAATTAGTTACTGATTGCATATAATTATCATAATACAAATAAAAGAAGACATAATTGGTTACTGATTACATACATACATGTACAGTAATTAGTATCTTACTAATTTATACCATTTACTGACAGTCTCACAAAAATGTAACCTTCATCACGTCGGGTCTGCACAGCAGTTCATTGTTTACAATTAAACCTGATGGAACCAGTGGGAGAAAGTGTATCAAGGTCTGTTTTATCCTCTGAGTCACACAGCTCAAAAGACCTTGACTTGAAGACGGGCCTCAACATAGTTTCAGACTGCCTTCTGTTTCCCACCGGAGCAGTCCAAAAACACAAATCAGTTTAAAAGGTGTGAATAGATTCCACAATTAGATAAATGCATTTATTAAATAGGCTAATAATAATAAATAATCAAAATAAAAGCATGGCATTTTTTTCCCTATACCATGCCAATCCTTTAACAATCACAATGTATTCACTCACTCACTCATCTTCTATACCGCTTTATCCTTTACTCAGGGTCGAGGGAGGGCCTGGAGCCTATCCCAGGAGACTTAGGGCACGAGGCAGGGTACACACTGGACAGGGTGCCAATCCATAGCAGAGCACACACACATACACACACTCACACGTGTGGGAGGAAACCAGAGTACCCGGAGGAAACCCGGAGAACATGCAAACTCCACGCAAACAGAGATGGGAATCGAGCCTAGCTGGGAATCGAACCCGGACCCTGGAGGTGCAAGGCGACATTTCATTTATTCATAGTTACATTTAATGTTATGGGATATCCTCAAGACTTTCTTAATTCCTGCAATTACTTGAAGGCTAAAAACTGTTAATCCCTGACAACCAACTACAGCTTTAGTGCTGAAACTAGAGACTCCTTTAAAACAATTTTAAATAGGGGCCTCTGAGTGGCACAGTGGTAAGGTGCTCACCCTATCACCCGGAGATCGTGAGTTCGATGTGATGCTGTAACCTCTCGCAGCCGGAGGTCTAGAGAGAGCTGATTGGCCGAGCTCTCTCAGAGGAGAGCTATGAGAGGTACTTGGTGCTCCAACATTAATCACGGCTCTGCAGCCAATCAGGGGCGTCTGTGAGCTCACGCAAGCGGAAGGAGCGGATAGACCGCCCCCAACGGTGCGTGCGTGAGCGAGATTCGAAAAGATGCGGTTGGCTGGCGTCATGTGGTTCAGAGAAAAAAAACGTGATAGTCTTCAGTCTCCCGACTGACTGGTAGTATTAGCCTTAATGTGGGAGGCCCCTAGTGACGGGGAGGAATTGGACATGACTAAATTAGGGACAAAATCGGGGGAAAATCAAAAAAAAAAAAATTAATAAATGTATTCTTGCAGAATAACTTCCCCATATCTATGATTAGGATCACATAAAACTAAACCGGTGAATTGAATTATGACCAGATCGATTGTCAGAGCTGCATTGATAGAAAATTAATCAACACTTTTTGATCAATTAGAATCTAGAATTTAATATTTAATAATTTGGTATCAGTTAGTATTATTAGCATTATTAATTTTTGGTTTGTTTGGTGAAATGAAAAGCAGTCATTTAAATGGGACAGAGAGGACGGAGTAGAGTCCAATGAGGAGCAAGACTTCAGATTATTAAAGAGATGCAGTGAACAGTCAAGAATCCTTTATAGTGGCGTGATGATGAGAAGAGCCAACATGCTGCTCTGGATTTCCCGGTTATGAGCAATGCATCGTAAACCCTCCCCGTCTCTACATGAATCGTAGCAGGGGTTTTCCCATACTGTCTGGTCATGAATGTTTCATCACATGATGTGAAGAAAATCTTTCCATCACTAAGCCAGTTCATTCTTTCCATTCTGCCTTTAATGAATTTATTTGTTGTATAGACGTATGACAGGTATTCAGGTTTCCTTTGTATAAAGGCATTTTTTTTTACACAGATTTACCCAGCATGCATTATTTATTTATTTATTGTTTATAATTTTTTATGAACTCATCTGCATTGCTGTATGTATGATTCTTGGACTTCAAATCAGCTCTATAAGAATCTGCGACAAAGTTAAATGCATTAACCTTAACATAGGATTTTTTTTTGGTGGGAAAAAAAGTAATATATTTGCATAGTTGCAAAGTTTTGACATATAGAAATGTTTCTATATGTCTATTTTACATGCATTAATGGAAGAAAATATACAGTAATCATGGATAACAAACACAATCTCTTCATTGTTACTATGTTTAGATTCAGGTTTAAAAGGAGCTACTTTGGCTCTGACTGGTTTATGTGCCAAATATGCAATGTGATAAAAAAATGTAAACCTTATGTGACAAAAGGGGGGATTGGAAAGGTGAAGTGGTCTGGTTGCCATAGAAACAGGAGGGTTAATGGAGGAAGTGGAGGATGTCAAAACAACAAAACATATTTAGTTCATAGCTGCTGATTCAGCGGAAAATCAGTCCAATAGCAAAAATGTGAGTTTGCAATATTGTGAATTACGTATCGTTTCTTTGCTACTCCGGTGTTAATTAGTGGATATGTGATGAAATAATTATAGCGCTTAGGCACAGGCTTGTTTTTGGCGATGTTCTGCTCACTGCTGAGATTATAAAGAGATTCCAGTCTGATCTATCTCTCAAGAAGGAGAGACTGAGCTCTAAAACAATTAACCTAGCCTAATCTTGTAGATGATTATTTCTGCCGAAGAAAATAACTCCTTTAAAATAATTTTTCTCTTTTTCTTATTCATCCCTTATTGAACCATGGCAAACGTTAAAACGACGAGAGATTGATTGCCGCTAAGTGATTATATATTAAAACATTTGTTTTCTCTCTGGTGCAGGCCAACGATGCCTCAGGGAACACCTGGAACTGGCTGTACTTCATCCCCCTCATCATCATCGGTTCCTTCTTCATGCTTAACCTGGTTCTGGGAGTGCTGTCAGGGTGAGATCTCACATCACATCACATCACATCACTATATTTAATATTCTCGGTTTGTGTAGTGCCATGTACTGCATATTTGCTTGGGATTAAAAATATACAAGACTTTAATCATTCATGCATTCATCATCATCAATATTTGTATAATAGATATAATATCCAGTACAGGATGCAGTAGAAAAGGCCCATGGTTATGCTGTGCCCACAAGATGGCTGGTAGACATGTTCTTAGAAAACAATGATGCGTTCGGCTGAACTCATAACTTCACCAGGAAAAGTCAAAGAAAGTACCATTCAACTTAAACTTCCTTAGATGCCTCAGCATGGTCCAAAAAGGTCATGTGTATGGAAGAGGTCTGATTGACCCTATTCCAGAGTGATGGGCGTGCCAGGGTAAGAAGCCATCACGCATAGTGTCCACAGTACAAGCCTCTGGAGACAGTGTTATGACCTGGGTTGCTTCAGTTGCTCTGGTTTAGACTCAGCAACGTTATGTGGCAATAAAATGAAGTCAGCTGACGACCTGAATGTACTGAATGACAAGGTTCTCACATCTATGGAGTTTTTCTTCCCTGATGGCATTCCAGAACTCGTATTGTGAAAGTTCTGGGAGCATGAGGAACCATTTTCACACATGAACCGGACACCACATTGTGTGCCGGAATTAAAGCTAAAGAAAAAATATTATTGTATTAGATCCAGCATGAGGTATAACTACAGTATGATGCAATACCATCACATTAATGTATGATAGAACGTAACATAGAACGACAGAAACATAGAGTACTTTAAATCTGCTCTTGTTGAAATGCAAAATCGGACGAAGTGATGATATAACCGGACATTACGGCTTTACTCTGCCCTCACAATAAAGTACGCAGATGGTGTGAACATTACTGTACATGCTGCTTAACCAGTGGCTCGGTAACAGTGTGAGGTTTACAGAAGGTGTCTAATAAGATTTTTTAATACCTCGGCAGTGCTGAATTCTCAAATCGAATTGGTCAGATGGTGTTGATTCAGACTCTACAAGCGGCTCTGACTTTACAGTTTATAGTAGTGCACTTATTTTCATACATTGTTAGAGTTACATTGCACACACTCTGTATGAGCTAAACATAACAATAAACGGATTTACAAATGTGTTGTATAAATACATAATTATTTAAGTCTCAGAAGCCGTTTTATGACATCAATTATGACCATAAATGGGTCAAAAGCAAGACATGGTATTATAAAATAATTTGTTTTGCAAATCATGGTACAAAAATGAAGGGATACTCTGTTATAAGACTTTGTGTCCAGTCAGATGACATCACTGGATGATTTCTCGTGTAGGTTGTATTGTATCACATGCTGCTGGTCCTGGATTAGCTTTTCCGTTATAGCACTGAAATGGCATGAAGCCATAATGTACATTGAAATGTAAAAACAAAAGCTCTATTAACCTGTAGCCTGCACATGTACAGTGCATTTGTGCTATTAAGTGCTGTAAGGGAGCAGTGTGTGTGACAATGTGATTAGGCAGCGGTGTTATGCCAAGGCAATGTTACTTACAATTAGATTTGTCTTCCATCAGTAGTGATGTGGCCTAAAGGCCCAGACAGATGCGATACCTCCTCTTCTCCCTCTCTCTCTCTCTCTCTCTCTCGCTCACTCTCTCCCTCTCTCTCGCTCACTCTCTTCCTCTCTCTCGCTCCCTCTCTCCCTCTCTCTCGCTCACTCTCTCCCTCTCTCTCGCTCACTCTCTCCCTCTCTCTCTCACACACACACACACACACACACACATACACACACACACACACTCTTTCTCTCTGTGACTCTTTCCATCTTTCAATCTGTTTCTTACAAACACATACACATGCACACACACACACACACACACACACATACACACACACTGACTTAATGGAGGATGTCTCGATGAGTGCTCTGTGGTGCTGCTGCTACCAGAGAGAGTTCAGTTTATGAGTTCTCGGAAAGCAAATCACATTTTCATCCCTCCTTCACCAAACAGCTCGTCCAGTCCACACCACTGCAATACTTTGGCATCCTATACTCTTTCTTCCTTCCTTCCTTTCTTACTTCCTAACTTTCTGTTTCCTGACTTTCTTTCATGCATAATTGCTTACAGTACATGTTGGATTAGGTCCATTTGATCATTTAAATCTTTCTTTCTTTCTTTCTTTCTTTTTTTACTTCTTTCTTTTTATTAATCTTGTTTTTTTGTTTACGTAACTTTTTGTTTAATTATATCTGTACTCCATTTTGACGTTTTTAAAACTTTATTTATATTTTCTTTTTTTCTTTCTTGTTTTTCGTTTTTCATTAAGGTTATTTCATATTTTTTTTCTATCACATCTTGACATATTTTGTTTATATTTTCCTCTTTCTTTCTTTCTTTCTTTCTTTTCCTATTTCTTTCTTTCATTAGTTCCATCATTTTATCATTTTTTATCCCAGCACATCTTGACTTTTTTTTTTTTTTTACTTTTTGTTTGTTTTTCTCTTTCTTTCTTTCTTTCTTTCTTTTTTTCTTTTGTTTTTCATTAAGGTTATTTCATATTTTTCTACCATATCTTGGCTTTTATTTTATATATTTCCTCTTTCTTTCTTTCTTTCTTTCTTTCTTTCTTTCTTTCTCCCTCTCTCTCTCTCTTTCTTTCTTTCTTTCTTATTTCTTTCTTTCATTAGGTCCATCATTTTATCATTTTCCCACCACATCTTGACTTTTTTTGACTTTTTGTTTGTTTTTCTCTTTCTTTCTTTCTTTCTTTCTTTCTTTCTTTTATTAGTTATTTTATCATTTTCCCACCACATCTTGACTTTTTTAAAAAACTTTTTCTTTCTTTCTTTCTTTCTTTCTTTCTTTCTGTTTTTCAGATAAAATTGTCTTTACATTTCGTTCTGTCTCTCCTTTCATTTAACATTTGTTTCTATCTTTAATCCATGGATATTGTTGTGTTATGATGAAGGCTCGGTCCCTCGTTCCCTCCCTCTGTCTCTCAGGTGGAGGTGTGAAGCTCCCAGGCCGATGGGCAGAGGGGAGCTGTTAAGAGCTCTGAGAGTTCCTGATCACTTTCTTCCTTACCCTCACACTCCATCTGTGTTACTGTTAATGCTGCACACTAAAACTCAAACTCTTGCTTAATGCTAAATGAATCCCATGTATTTCTTTTTTTCTCTTTCTCTTATTCTTTTTCCATTTGTCCTTCAACTCAGGTTAACATCCTCTCTGATCTTTGGGTGTGAAATTTATTTCTTTCAAGCAGCTTTTCGAGCTCGAGGTGTCGGAGCTGCTTTTGAAGACACACTTCTCCGCAGAGAGCGTTCACGCTGTGGTGCTGATGAGACCTGCTCTCACAATAGCCTGTTTGTTACAGCCCTTACAATAGTGGCACCACGGCTTTGCATATGTGCGTGTGTTTACCTATGTGTGAGTGAGATAGTTACAGGGCGAAGTCTTTGTGTGTGTGTGTGTGAGAGTATATCTGTGTGGTGAGAGAAAGAGTCTGTGTGAAAATCTAGCCGCGCTCAGTTGGGCATGTCGCATTGTGTACGTATTCCTCGCATATAACAACATCCTGTTAGCAGCTTTCAACACTCGATTTGTCACCAGTTTGTCATTAATCAAAAGTGTAATAAAGTTATGTCATGTTTGACCTTATTCAGGGTCAGCGCTTCATGGCCGAGTGTTTATGCCATGGTTATGAATATGTAGGTACCCACCCTTTAAATACGTGTTGATGCTGTACGTACAGTATGTTGGGACACAAACAGATGATGCTGTGTCTCATATGGAAATACTAATACAGTAAGTGATACCAAGAGCTTATGTTACAGCGATGAGGATGTTTTTCGTTTAAATAAGAAATCAGGTATCGTTTGAGATGTTAAGTCGAAACCACAACACTGTGAGTTAAGATTAGTGGTCGTAGAAAGCATGATGTGGTTCCTTTCTCCAGTGAAATGTATAAATTATATATGGATAAAGCAGTGTTATAAATTTTTTATTAAAATCTCAGGACCATTCCTCCAATGCTTGTCTACAAGCCACAAACAGGAGGACGGCATAAGATGACGAAGTCTGGCACAGTCTTTTTTTTTTTTTTTACTGGATCCCTTTACTGACACAACCCTTCCTATTTAATCCAGGCTTAGAACTGGCAATAACAATGTCCTGGATCCAGTGTCTGGATTTGGGTATTGGCTTCGAATCAAACCCTCTTGCCAGGTGAGAAGCTGACCGCTGAGCCACCAATGCTCCTGAAAGTTAATTTTTCATTTTTTCTCCACAATTTGATCACCGAGTCCTTTTCTCTGCACTTGGTGACTCAGTGGTAGGTTTCTCGCCTACTATACGGAAGGCCCGGGTTCGATTCCCATATAATGCCCAAACCCCAGACACTGGATCTAGTGCTGGTCCCAAGCCTGGATAAAATGAGGGGGGGGGGTCATGTCAGGAAGGGCATCCAGTGTAAAACCGATGCTGACTCCTCAACAAGAGCAGCTGAAAAACCAACAGCAACTTACTTACTTACATGAAGTAAAAATTCACTTATTTGTTGCATGTTCTTGACAGCAGAGCAAAATTATTCTTTACCTCCTCATATCCTAGTTAAGAAACTGAGGTCAGAGCACAGGGTTACAGCCCCCCTGGAGCAGGTAGGGTTAAGAGCATTGATCAAGACCTCGAAAAGAGCAGCTTGGCAGTTCTGGGTCTTGAACCGCCGACCTTCTGATCAGTTTTCTTATCGGTTTGAGCCACCACTGTCTCAAGATCCATTTCTGGTTTCTTTATACTGGATTAGCTATGTTTATACAAACAATATTTCTTCAATACGATTGAAATAATTCAATTAATTAACGATTTCAACTTTTTATATGTTGAAATGGATGATGATCAGATGGAAGTTTATATGCTTAAAACATTTTGACATGTTTCAAAAGAGAAAAAAAAGTATTTTTCTTCAGCTTTGAGTTTAGGTTAGACTTTGAGTCTTTTGTGATAAAGCCAACCTTCTGTGTGATTATAATTATTTTTTTGGGTGTAGTCTTTGTCTTGGTTTTGGATGATGTCAGCACCAAGGAGGACCGCAGTTCATTTCGTTGCACTTGTGTAATGACAATAAATATTCTATTCTATTCTATTCTATTCTATTCTATTCAAGAATTCACTCTTTTCTGTGATTATTTAGTTGCTCTACTACAAGCGAAAGATTTACACCATCCCTTTCATTCTTATACTCATTCCAAACGAGCCGAATCGGGTCAGACTCTTCCCAATGAGATGGTAACATGATGCATTTTTATTCTGCTGGGACCATTATTCCCATTATTAGTGGAATTAAGGTTCATGTAAGCGCACCCAATGAGTTGCAAATCTACCACATATATTAATAGACGGAAAAACAAATCCAATAACTAATAATCAGATTGAATAAATCTTAATAATTCCTTATTGTCCTTTTTTACCACCTCAAACTTTTCTTTATGTTTTCTTTCATCTGTTCTTCAGGCATAATGTTGCCACTATTATACCGAGGGCTTGTGTCTCCAATCCTGGATCATGCTGATTGAACACATACACAGAACATACTGTCACATTTTCCCCGAGACCTTTTTTTTTTTATCCCGTGTGACAAATAATAATCAGCTGAACTTGAACAGTGTAAAACCAGCTTCAGGCAGTTTAGCCTTCTTGGGTTATTTGTCTTTATTGAGACTTTTTTTTTTTAGGCCAACATTACAGACATAACACACAGTATTGTATTAGGTCTCTTGTATTCTATTTTGTCTCTCACTTTAATCTCTCTCCCTTTGATCTTCTCTTACACACTCAGACTTTCAGGCTCTCCTGGTTGCCATGGTGATTGGGGTGTGTCTCCATTTGTGCCTCTGTATGTGTGGCTGCATGTGATGGCAGCTGTACAGCTACAGTACATGCTTGCCTTTGTGTGGCTTAAGCTGTTTTTTTTTAACACGAGGGGCGTTCAAGTCAAACCGGGACTTTTGATTGGGCAGAATAACAGAACATTTTTGTCTTCAACAACTTTATGTCTTCTTTCATGAGAAATGTTATCACAAGTCCTGGTTTGACTTATACATTGTTGTATATCATATATATTGTCAGGTGTTGGTATCAGGACTGATTAAGTAAAATTACAGTAGCAGATGCAAGTCAGATTCTCAGACTGTCTGACTTTACATAGTTCACAATTAGAGACATTGATTTGTAGTCAAGTATCAAGTTATCTTTTTTTTTTCCTTTTTAATAAGTGTTAAAACAGTTAGGGGTCTTTCTCACATTGCTGAATTTGATCCCGAAATGGTGTATTGTCAGGATTGAAGAAAATAGACGAGCCTTGTCATGAAGTTTGTGTAAATTGGGAACAGTGCATCGAAATGCTGAAAAAAATCAGGCATAAAAAAATATATTTAAGCATTCTCGACATTTGAAGATCACTGTCTAAATAACATCACAAATTTTTCAAAGGTACTGTAGATTGTTGTAACAGGGTTTGTAGGAGGGTTGTAGACTTTATACTGTATGTGGTTCGTAATGGATCATTGAGTCCAAAAATATGCTGATTTCCTTGTTTAGTGCTGATATGTACAGCTTTGAGCTGAAGCTCTTGTAAAAAAACTCCCATAAAGGCGGTCGAAAATCCATTAAAATGGCTAAATTTAATCCTGTCCTCAAAACTAGTATATTCTTATAGATAATAATCTGTATATGGTGACACAGAGGTGAGCGGCAGGTTCATACTGTAACTTCTGTAGTCACACTTATACTGTAAGTGTGTATAAGTATAGTAGTCATAAGAATCATAAGCAACTTAGAAGCTAAGCTAGTTGGTACCTGAGCATGAACCGTTAAGAATTTCAATTTGAAACAGTAGCCAATTTTGAAGGTGATGTAATCAAATCCATTTGAATCCAAATTTGAATCAAATCTTTGAAGTTTTAGAATCTATAGAGAAGGCAGTACAGTGAGCTCACTATTAGATCATATTGTGATTTTTTTTCGGTGGCAATTCATGTATGGCCAAACTGACTCCAAAAAATGTTATTTATATACAGTATGTTTGCATTTTAGGTGGTGAAATGTTGCTGTTCCTCTTTAATCCTACAGGTTATTTGTAAAATTTGTTTATTTGTAAAATTTGTTTATAATTGTAACAAACCTTTAAAAAGGCAATTATGATTCTTATAAAATCGTGATACTGATTCTTACAGAATCACAATACGAATTGAACCGGCACCTGCGTATCGTGATGATATCGTATCGGGTTATTTTTGGGAATTCCCGTTCCTGGTCACTACAGTACTGTAAGTACGGTACAGTAGCTGTTTACTTTCCAGTTTAAATATTTTTGAAACATAACTACAGTATACTCTATGCTGAGGACACTGTTGGGACATTGTTAAAAACCATCACTATTTCAAGAAAAACTCCACCCATTATTATTATTATTATTATTATTATTTTTATCCCACAGTGCGTTTCAGTTCTCAAATCTAATTCATCAGAAGATGTTTTCTTTATAAATGTGATTAATACACATTAATGTTTAGGTAGTAAAACATACAGTATAATAAAGTTGAAGTAGTCTCGACTTGTTGGATGGAGAGCTTTCTGATTACTTAATAAGAGAATGCTGTTTTTAGTTAAAAATTATTTTGTGATTCATTGACTATTAATGAGATAGAGAGAAAAAATAACTTCTTCAATAACTAAAATGCTATGATTTTATTTGTTATGTAAAACACAGCTCCACGTGTTAAAAAAACTTTTGATTGGCAGTGTGGATATGTTGCATCGAAGTGATTTGTTAGTGTGTGTGTGTGTGTGTGTGTTTGAGAGAGAGAGAGAGAGAGAGTCAATATTCATCAGAGTGAATGTCAGTGACAGGGATTCCTTCTCACCAGCCCACCCACGTACACACATATGTACAGGGACTCTTCGTGTCACACTTCTACTGCTGCTGCATTGCAGGAAGGATAGTCAGAGGAGTGGAGTAGACGGGAGAGACGCACACATATATACACACACGCACACACACATGCTGCTGTGGGGGCAGACAGCTCAGGCAGGGGGAAGTCCTTCTGCCCTGTGCTGTGTTTTTTTTCCTTCCTCCCACTCTTTAGCTCTCTCGTTCCTTCACCCTGCCTCCTACTTATCTTTCTTTCTCTTCTCTTCTCTTTCTTTTTTTTTCTCCGAGCTTGTGGTTAGAGCTAATGGAAACTGGGGGAAGCTCTCTCTGTGGGTGGACGGAAAGATAAATAACATGTTTCTTCTGCTCAATAACTCCATCAGGGTGGTTGCACAGGCGTTCTCTCCTTCCAGCCTGCATCGCCTCCTTCAGGCTTTTCCCCTCCACTATCGGACACGGATTCCTCATGGTTCATACACACACCTGGCTGAAAGCAGCAACGTGACAGTTTGCTTTGATCGGCACAATAACAGATGGCTGAATGTATTTTCCCCTCTTTCTTTTACTATCTGTCTATGCTGCAAGGACTGACACTAAAAGTTGCTACACTTTTAAAAATAGGCTTTGTCTTTTTTAAAAACTTTTTTGCTCAACCTCTCGTCTATAGAGATCCTCACATGAACCAGGATGACTTCTGTAGCTAAACTTCTGTTGTGGACCAGAAACTAGCTGCAGGGCTCGAGATAGTCAGGACAGTAACATCACATTGTGTTAGTCCTCTTCTTCTTCACTGGAAGTGTTTCTTCGTCCACGTAGGGCTGCTTTCAGGGGAACAAACAGGTAAAAGTCAGACAGAGCAAGTTCTGGTAGGCTGCTTTAACACCTCAAACCAAAGTTTTTGCAGTGTGGGCAGAAGTGTGTGGATGTGCATCGTCATGTAAGATCAGCGCCCTGGGATAGCGATCCTCTGTGGTTAATCCAAAGTTTAGGCTTCAGCTCTTCAGTAAGCACCTTAGTCTCACTGTAATGAGAAAACTGTCGATTGTTGGATTTTTTTTCCTGATAATGTCCCAATCCTGGTCCTTGAGAATCCCAGAAAACCGTAAACTCCAGCTGATGGTTGACTTTTGAACTTTTTCTCCGTCTGCGATTGAGGATGTTTCCGTTCCACACACTGCTCATAGTGAAGAATCCGTGTCACCAGTAATGATTCTCTTTAAGAAAGTTTCACATTCTTTAGGGTATTGGTTCGGATTTTGTTTGCAGATACAGTAACTCATCGGGCGGCGCGATGGTGTAGTGGTTAGCAGTGTCGCCCTGCACCGTCCAGGTTCAATTCCTTTCTCTGTGTGCATGGAGTTTGTATGTTTCCCCTGTGCTTGATGGGTTTCCTACAGGTACCTAATTGGCTTTCCCAAAAATTGCCCATAGTATGTGTGATAAAGCAGTATAGATAATGACTGAGTGAGAGATAACTCATTGGTTTATGCTATTTTGTGAGTTGTTTCGGCACAAGGTATACTGCATGCTACTCTTCTTTCTTGCAAATCACAAGTCGGGCATCCATTTTTGCTTGCACCGCAGTTACAAATAAACTGATGTAACACGTTCCCAGATAATGTGGTTGGGAGTCGAACTGCTTCAGCATGTACACCTTTAGACAGAGAATTCAGCCTAGGCACTCTGCGCATGCTACATAGGTTCCAATTGACCTGAAAATCGAACAAAACGCATAACAGTGGAAAACAAAAACACTAACTTCCAGATAACACCGTAACCCAAAGGGACAGCGCGGTACAAAAGAAATTGGTACAAAAAAGTAAACCATACAGCATGTACGAAAAGTACAGTGCTGTAAAGTTATCCATGTTTCCACTGCTCGACATGATACCAGTTTGCTGATAACTAACTTCTTTGTCGTGTTGTTTGGTCTGTGATGCAACAGGTCACCCGGGAAAAGGTCCAGTACTATAAAGCAGAATAGAGGCATATCACCAGATATTGTGAAGGACTTGGACATACTGTGTAATACAGCAGTCCAATTGCAGCATAGCCTAATCAAGCTATAACCATCACGTTCCATGTAAACGTACTGAGTAATTCATAAATGGAAGCGTTTTCACACTTTTTTTTTCATTATACAGTAGTTCCTAGTTAACTTATCTTCATTTATCTTCTAATTCTACATTCAAAATGCTACGCTATAAATTTTACCTGCATTATTATGAAGGGTGGCAATATTATTTAACAGTCTCTCTCTACTGTATCTCTCTTTCTCTCTCTCCATTCCATATACAAAGTTCTCCTGACAGCAGTTACCTTTGTTATTTTGCTGATGACTCATTGAACTATGTATACACACACACACACACACACACACATATATATATATATATATATATATATATATATATATATATATATACACACACA
>JAQMYJ010000014.1:18043113-18053113 GCA_030014305.1 Clarias laeviceps | reverse complement strand
GATTAGTAATGAAAAAGCAGGTAAAGCTTAGTCTGTGTATGGCAGCTGGTCAGACTGAACAATCTTTCTTTTGTCACTGGTTGGCAACAAGGTTCTGGTTGAATAATTTCCAAAAAACCAATGTTCTTCCTATTGAGCTGTTAGACTAAACAGTTTAATGCTGACACAAAAGCAGTTTCCCATTATAACAACACAGATCTTTCTAAGAGACATGTAATTCACTCTGCATTTCCTAGTTGTGAGCTGTTCCAGTCACCGTGTCATTTTGCGAATCGTTTTTCAGTTGAATTAAGTTTAAGCTAAGCATCATTTAATCGGTTTAATCACTTCATCCTTTAAACAGCAATTCGTGTTAATACTGTAAGTATCCTGGCTGAGAAAGAGGCAGATTTGTTCACATTATGCTGTAAAGGCCATGTTTACAAGCCATTCGTGTAAAAAAAGATTTCCTGTAATGGCATAAGAGTTAATTAGCCACTTCTCAGCATGGAGTTTGCCTTCGTCTAGTAGCCCAACAGTCCTGCTCTGTGGAGATTTAATTGACTTGGAGGAGTAATTTGCCAGTCTACCCTTGCCATGGTAGCCGAGCTTGGAGCTTTTCAAGAATGAAGCGAGTCTTCTTCCAGTAAAATGCATGACACGTGTAAGTGAACTTATTTTTTGCAGATTGCTTTGTGTGAAGTTGATGTGGTGTTGTTGTCTCTGTGTTTTCATGAAAGGCTTGAAGTCTTTCCAAGCTGAAAATGCAAATCTAACCTGAGTGATGGCCCAGTGCCATCCCAAGCTCACCACATTTATCTGGCCTAGTGCCATGAAATAACGGTGATAAATTCATGTGGCCACAGCTCAAACTTGATGAGGTTGTATTTCAAGCTTGATGGAAACAAGTTACAGCTGAACCACTATCAGTCCAAAATTGAAACATTGAAGCATTATACAGAATATGGATGGTTGTGTTGCTGTGAACATTTTGGCTCAAACCCTCAAAGAAAATAAAGTTGCACCCAACACTCTGACAGGTGCTCCAGTTTCTTCTTTCAAGCCTTGGAGCCTTCAAAGGATCCATGCACCGGAATATTTTTTATTTCAAACTGAGCCCCTGTTGAAAATCTCTTGGTCAGGTCACTAAAAAAACAGTCTCACATCTAAATGTTCTAGTAGAATAATATATAAGTATATATTTAGTGAGACTATAAAAAAAATATCCTGGCTATGCAGACTTTGCAGATTTTGTGTGCTACAATTATCAAACGTTCCTGGGAGTCAAAGTCAAACAAGCTACATTTCAGTTTGTGATAACCTGATCAAATCCAGTCGCATTGCTTCTTTCTGCCACATGATCAGTGATGCAAGAATACAGGCAGAGTCGTAGTACATTCTGTTACTGGGATTGCAGTCACCCCAGCATTCATGGACTACAGGTATGCATCTGTTGCTGTTGCTGTTATTCTGGCAAACATAGACTTCTATATCAAGCTGCTGTCCTCAACTACTAAAATAAATATGAAACTGGTAGAAGAGGAAGCTGATGATAATGCATTTAACTACGTTGTACTGTTTTTTTTAATGTTTTTTTTCATGATCTTTACCAACCTTTCTAATTAAAAAGGTTTTGTGTGCCAAAATTTTTTTTATCTTATTGCCTTGTTTCAAGTTGCTGCCAGTATGACATATTACCAAAACACAGGCAAAGCATTAGTTTACCATTATTAAAAAAAAAACATTGTCCATAGGCACAAACACAATTTCAAGCTGATCTATCAATTTTGAAAAACTGATGGAGGTGGATTAATAGCTTTTTGTAAAATCATACAAAAGTCACATTGATATAACCAAAGCTATTTTAACAACAATTTTTTTTTTTGCTTTTCCCCCACAGTGACTCATAGAATCCATGCATAAAATATGTTCAGCTTTTAATATGTTTTGCATCTCCTGCAAAAACTTAAATTGCTAGAATGTATTTCTCTAGTTTTGCAGTAAAACCCAGCAAAAATTTGACTATGGAAATATTTCCCTGATGTTGTCCCTCCACTAGTTCATTGACAACATCGATTGACTCTTACTTATGAAACATCAGAAGACAAGAAAATACATTTAGTGAATATACAGTAAATATATTTAGTGAACATAAACAATATTAATACTGTATGTGTTTAAATTAGCTTGAAATAACAGCGTATGTGCAGTTTCTTGGTCCAGTAGAGCTACGTTTTTATGATCTGAGAATCTCACCTGACAGTTACAGGTCTGCTCAACCAGGTGGAAAACATTTGCACTTGATGACATTGCTGTCATAACCCATATGCTGCTCTTTGAATGTTAATGCTCTCTTTCCTCCCTGTTTAGAGGAAGTCATGCTTGCTGAGGAGGACAAAAATGCTGAGGAGAAGTCTCCACTGGATGGGGCCTGGTACAAGAGGAAATGCAACAACCCAGGTGGGGACTGAGCAGTGTTTATGTTTAATTACTGTATGAATCTAACTGCGAATGATTTGTTTTACAATATGTGATTTAACTGCTAGTGCCTTGGACTGCTTGTCCTTCCTAAATATCATACACTCACAAACCGACTGCATTTTCTGTCAGAGCAGCAGGTTCTGTCAGTGTGTTCTTAAAACTATTATGTTAGTAAGGAACCATCGTGCTGAAGTGCCCTCAGTTTGATGATTCAGCTCCTGCTGAATGAACTTGAGCACCTGCATTGTGTGTTTCTGTGCTTTTATCTTAATGCCTGGTTTCAGTGGGATTTAATCGGCCTTTGTTCTGCATTTGGGTTCTCACACTATGTGTGTACTGTATTTGTGGCTGTTGTTGCACAGCTCTCAGATATTTTTGACTCACCCATTTACCATCCCAAGATATTTTTCATGCTGGCAATCCTCGTTTTTTCACATTTGTGTGTGGATTTCAGTTCTGAAAAGATCCAAGAAGAGCAAAAACGACCTCATCAATGCAGAAGAAGGGGAGGATCATTTCACGGATATCTCATCAGTCGGTAAGCATCAGGCCTGGATTGCATCATACTGTTTCTACAAAGTGGCACGTGGAGGCGTCCATCCAGACTGCAAGACCAAACCAAATATGAGCAGGTGTAAACTAAAATGATAATGTAAGGAGCGGGGACAGATTGGAGCAGGTGGGCGTAGGATTAAAAAAATTCCTCCAGGTCCAAGGTGCTACATACATGTAACATAAAATAACAGAAACTAACTAGCTAACTAGGACACCTGTTATTAGCTGACTATTTAAGACAAACCAAATTTACACCATCAATTATCAAAAACTATTCTAAAGCACTATAGTACTTTAAGTAAAAAAGCAGTAGTAAAAGACATCACTATACAAAAGATAAAAAACAAGACAACATAAAGTGGATGTGCAAATGTGCAAACAGGAGCAGCAACACGACAACATGACACAATGCAATAAACTGTGATGTACTGAAGTTGGAATTAAATGTGGAAGATACAGTAACTAAGGACATTTGCTTTGTTACTGTACTTAAGTATAGTTTTCATGTACTTTATATGTACTCTACTTTAGTTTTACTTTTACTTCACTACATCCTAAAAGCAAAGATCTGTACTTTCTACTTCACTACTTTTCTGCATGGAGTTGCATTAAATAAAATGGGTATACATTAATTATTTGAAATTCCACCTGCAGACCTTTGCGTGTTCTCGCTGTGAAACGCTACGTAATGCAGCAGATGTTATAAATAGAGAACGAGAGAGAGAAGCCGTATGACGTAAAGGTTACATGGAGCTAATACGAACTCAGTAATATTGATACTTATGTAAATTTGAAGATACGTACTATTAAACTTTTACACAAGTATAAAGGTAAGTATACACAAGTAAGTATTATGTGTTTTTCTTTAATATCTAAGAAATATCTAGATTTAGCTACCTCAAGAGGAACCAGACTCAAAAGGGAACTCATCGTCCACTGAGTGTCAGTGAATATTGAGATTATAAATCCTTCCTGTATTGTCACATACAGTATAATAAACATGGGAAATAGTACTCAATGAAGTATCACTCTAATGTCAGCCTTTGCACACCAAACTGATTTAACCCATAACGCAGATCATCAGTTAGCATTTTGAGCATTCATTGTGTGGGAAACTAGTAAGCAAAGATGAGGTTGTGGAAAATTGTGTGTAGGTGGCAAGATCGAGGGGCTAGCCAGCCTCTGAGGCTTCTCCTGTGTCAGATTTCTAGATTAAAATAGCTCTTGAAATGATTATTCCTAGTCTCTCCCAGGGCGAATTATGAGATGCTAATGGGCCAATTTTTCACTTCTGTCTCTTTTTTCACACCCGGCCTTGACATTTGAATTTAATTTGAGAAACCGAGGGTTTAATATAGCCGAGAGATCTGAACGGCAGACACGGAGTCGGGACAAGGGGCTCCGCACCGTCCTTCACTTCATCCGTCAGCATTTATAAAGAATTTATTAGTGTTGCATCTTTGTAACCCAATTTTCAGATGTTTAGTCATACTGTATTTGCGGAAATTGTTTTGAATTATTCTGTATACAGATTTCTGTAAAGCTGCTTTGTGACAATGTGTAATGTTAAAACCGCTATGTATGTAACAATTGCTTACATTTTATTTCAATGCAGGACTTCTGTGCCAAAACGTACAGTTAGTATTAGGGACGTTCAATTCAAACCGGGACTTTTGATCATGCAGAATAACAGAACACAATTATGAAAGTTATGAAAGTCTCCCTTTATATTTCTATATAGTCCTCCGCTACACTAATGCACTTATCCCAATGATTTCACTAGTGCTTGGATACCATCAAGATAGAAAGTTTACTCAGTATGCCGGAGCCATGATCAGACTGCCTGCTTCACGTCTGAAACCCTGGCCTCCCAGGAACTCCTTTAATGGTCTTTAATAGCCGAGTCCATGTAATGCTAAGAGTCTCATCACTGTACTGTGCTTGAAGTCTTCTGTAAATGTTAATCGGTTTCAATCCTTCATTCACGAGAAATCTTATCACACGTCCCTTCTTGACTTAAAGATACCATCATATACAGTACGTTTCTGACATGATTTCTCGAAATGGGCTGTCTCTGTCTGTCTTATTATTTCCTTTGTGTGTTTCAGATTCTTATCTAACTCCCTAGCAGTGAATCGAATCTCTCGGCTTTTGTATAACCGTTCCTTTCTTTCTATACTCAGCACCCCAGGGCTCGCCATTTGCTCGGGCAAGCGTAAAAAGCAGCAAGAACGAAAGCTCCTCGTATTTACGGCGGAAAGAAAAACGAGTGCGCTTCTTCATCCGGCGCATGGTGAAGTCTCAGGGCTTCTACTGGACCGTGCTGTGCCTGGTGGGTCTGAACACGCTGTGTGTGGCTATAGTGCACTACGACCAGCCCGAGTGGCTCACCTACGCTCTCTGTGAGTACACAATGCCCTGCGGGTTATAAAACAGTCTGAGACCTACTTTTCATTGTGGATTTGTGTTTATAGCCCAATTTATATCAGTGCTGAAAATAATCTGGGGAAAAGGGTAGTATGTATTAAGTGCAAAAATATACATACAGACGAGGGAAAAAGGTTTGCATTTTTCATGTTTTTGTAAAATGACCTTTGATTTACAGTTTATCTCCAAAAAAATTGAACAGCAAGGAATTAAAAAAAAATGCATTGTAGGTGTATCCTGGATGTAACAAGACAGCAATTCAATACGTGAGCCAAAAAGAACAGAAGAAAGCAGTTTGAAAAGAAGTTTTGTCATAACCCTCTCAGGCTCCAGACCTGATCTGAAGAAGGCGGTGTGTGAAATCTGGCAGCGCTAGAACAGATATGTCAGGGAAGATGTGTGGGTTGGTGGACTGTGAAAAGCTGAGGATTTCAGCTACGAGGATCCAAAAGCAAAGGGAAAAAAATGGGCGAGATTATTTTAGAGGATATTTATATAATATTAGGAAAGAAAGAAAGGTAGATTTGTGTGATAATTGGGGGAAAAGTGGGCTCCGAGTGGCGCGACTGAAAAGCTCACCCGGTGAAATTGGCCGTGCTCTCAGTAAGGGTGGTATAATCCCTTCCCTATCAATCATTCTTCATTTATTTTTTCACATTTTTGTACTATTTTGCTCTCAAAGTATTTCTCAAATTCATCATATGATATTCATCCCTTATTCCAGATCTGGCAGAGTTCGTATTCCTGGGCCTTTTCCTGATTGAGATGAGTCTGAAGATGTACGGCCTCGGCCCTCGGAGCTACTTCCACTCTTCCTTCAACTGTTTCGACTTTGGCGTGAGTGTCTTTCCCGCCACAAACGACTGTGATGGATTGCATCTGAAAAACCATATACTGCCTCGAGTAGTGATAAAGCACCACACAATATCTTTGGGACGTGCGTTGGGGGAATTGTTGTTGCACTAGTATGAGAGTATGAGAAATAAGAAAGGGCACAAATCTCAGGAGTGAATTAGGATGTTTGTCTGTTCTGTCTCTGTTATTGTCCAGGTGATTGTAGGGAGTATTTTCGAGGTGATATGGGCGGCAGTTAAACCCGGGGCGTCTTTCGGCATCAGCGTGTTACGAGCTCTGAGGCTGCTGAGGATCTTCAAGGTTACAAAGTGAGAAAAGAGAAATATCCCTGATGCTGGTGTCGTATTTCAGAGCGGACGTCCATTTCCAGTGTTCTGCCTCCATATTAGAATCCGCACCTGATTTATTGTGTTTCCTGAGACTCCTTCCCAGACGTATTCCCTTTCGGAAACAAAGATTATTTTGGATGCATGCTACAGTAGCTGTATCGATTCACTGAAAGCTTTTTGGGTGTGATGTGTTTGTGTGTGTATGTGTATGTGTGTGTGTTTAGGTATTGGAACTCTTTGAGGAACCTGGTGGTGTCTCTGCTCAACTCTATGAAGTCTATCATCAGCCTGTTGTTCCTCCTGTTTCTCTTCATCGTGGTGTTCGCTCTGCTCGGAATGCAGCTTTTTGGGGGACAGTGAGTATTCACACTTTTTTTTCGTTATTAATCATTCATTTATTCATTCATGCATTCATTCTTTCAATTTATTTATATATCTTTATAATATAAAGATATTGCACAGTATTCCACAGAATACTCTTTCGGATGTCCCTTTTAATTCCCATTCATCGAAACGGGATCTAAACGTCATCTTGCTGTCTGAATGAACAACTGGACCCAAGTCTGAACTGTCTCCCGTAACATTACCTGAAAGGCATACACAATGTTTTGATTGATGAAAAAAGTTTTACACTGACGATGACACTGAGATTCTATCATTAATACATATTCATGGCACAGCACTAGCTAAATTGTAATACATTCTAGCCAGTCATATATACAGTACGTGAAACTGGACTCTTATGATTATAACACGGAACTGATTATAAGACAGAAGGCCAGGCTGGGCAGAAGGCTGCCGTGACTCTGTCCGTCGTGTTTCGTCATGACGTACTGTATGTTTAAAGCTGTCACTTTGGCAGATTTATGTATGAAGTCAGAAATGTTAGACTAAGTCTGAGGTCAGCAGTTAACCAGCTGAGAAGTTTTTAAGAACCAGTAGGGAACTCATATGGAGGTGGAGAGAACATCATTTAGCAGGGCTACACCCCGAAAGCCGCAGTGCAAACAATACCTGACTCTATTTGTATAAAATGCAGATCAGCCAAGACAGTTTAACCTTTAATGTCTGAAGTTTATCCTAGAGGACCCACTGCGCAAACAACATGTTCTAAATAATCACTCCAGAAGACGAAATGGCTCTCTAAGTTCCTCCCTCCTTCCTTCCTCCCTCCCTTCCTCCTTCCTCCCTTCCTCCTTCCTTCCTTCCTTCCTACCTACTGAACTAGCTTTAATATTTTTTCTGCCATTACTGCCACTAATGCTTAACCTTACTTATTTAAATTTAAATTATTCTACTTTTTTTTTTTTTTTTACATTTGAAATAATATTTTGTTCCAGCCCGTACTTTAAAATTCTTGTTTTTATTCTTGTATATTATTATTTTATATTAATTGTTTCTTTATGCAAAATGTTCACTTTACTCTACTCATAATAATAATAATAATAATAATAATAATAATAATATGAGAGTAGTAGGTTTTTGTTACACTCTTTTTATATTTTATATATATATGTCAATATTATTTATTTTATATGAATTGTTTCTTTATGCATAATGTTTACTTTACTGTAAAGCTCATAATAATAATAATAGTAATAATAATACTTTTTGAATGAATGATTAATTATAACTACTTCCACTACACTGTTATTATTATTATTATTATTATTATTATTATTATTATTATTACTGATACTACTACTGCTTTACTTTTCAGTTTCACAAAATAGCAGAATAAGTCTCTATAAAATAAATACAATCAGAAAGTATTATCAATAAACTAACCATGACTTCTAATACCTAAATCTACCTGAGCAGCCAAGGATTTGACTTTAAGATGGAGCTACAGTATGATTGTTTTATCTCTGCGACATCCTTTTGTCCATTTCCATAGACTGTAAAGTATTTCATGCAGTGTCAGACACCATAATGAGAGTGAGAGTGAGAGGGAGATAGAGAAGGATAGAAGAAATGGATTCCATCGGGATGAGTCAAAAAAGCCAAGGTTTTCATTTCTCTCTGCTATGAATTATTGATGGAGCTGTGTAACGGAGGAACTGTCTGTGTGCACTGTGTTGCCACAAGGTAAATATCAGCAGAAACGTGTAAACAGCCAGTGACACGATCCACCCTAACGATCGGCGACTTGCATAAACATATAGTTTCCGCAAATGTTATTGAGTCGAGGCAGAGGACAGCCACAGGACGGTCGATTCTGACCTTTTGTCATTAGTCCATTTCAAAACATAAGAGACTCAGGAAGGGGGTTGTTGAGCTTTTGTTTTCAAAATGGCATAAAGTTGGTGAAGCCGGTGTCGGGTTTCATCCATGTACACATTTTTATAAGATGAGACAGGTGTGTACAGCGTCAGATGCAGCAGGTGGTCCAAATACTGTACCAATGTCAATAGACTTTCCTTTTTCTGAACTCATTGAAGTTCCCTAAAGCCACTGGCTGGTCAGGAGATTTCTGGTGATGTATAATAATTGTTTAAGGAGAAATTAAATATGAGGTTGAATTTTAATGTCCTAATTCATCAGGATCTTTATGTAGGGGGGCAGTGAGCACATAAAAACAAATTAGTTAAAAGTTTTTGTAATGAAGGTAAGGGAAGGGGTGCGATGATGCATAATCACAACATTATCAGGAATATTTATAGTTCCTTATGTTATTTATGAAGGTAAACATACAGTATGAGATGATCCTAGCTGTTCAAGTCAAAGCGGGACTTTTGAACAGAACATAGTTATACAGTAAGTGTAAAAACTCCCTTTAATTCTCTGTATAATCCACTTCTACACTACTGCACTTATCCCAGTGTTTCACAAGTGCTTGGATACCATCAAGGTAGAAAGTTTTCTCAGTACGCCGGAGCCATGATCACACTGCCTGCTTGACATCTGAAACACTGGCCTCCCAGGAACTCCTTTAATGGCCCGAACATACAGTAGAGGTCAGGACTGTTCAGGCGAAGTGGCAGTCACTCACAGCTGAGTTCTTGTAACGTGCAAGTGGTGTTTGTGAAGGATTATGTGTACAGTTTGCACAGACAGATTGGTTGGTGACAGGTTGTACGCAGTTGTTCATAAGTCCCAATTTGACCCAATGTGTAAAACAATTTATTATCCTTTATTATTTTAACAATTTAAAAGTCTAAAGTCGTTTTTAGACCTTTAGATGGTTCATTCCCTGTATTTTGGTCTTTGCCAGGGCTTAAACAAGACAATTAGATAGTTTTTTCCCCTATTTTGACCTCATATTGTATATAAAAATATATACTGTACGTTATGTTGCTCTCTCTCTCTCTCTCTCTCTCTCTCTCTCTCTCTCTCTATATATATATATATATATATATATATATATATATATA
>JAQMYJ010000014.1:18013444-18042179 GCA_030014305.1 Clarias laeviceps | reverse complement strand
TCTCTCTCTCTCTCTCTCTCTCTCTCTCTCTCTCTCTCTCTATATATATATATATATATATATATATATATATATATGTTGCTCAGCTCTGCTGTTCCAGGCAGGGCAGGGCTGAGTAGCAGCTCATTAACAAAGACACTGAAACAAAAAAAATGAAAACACTGCACTTACAGTATCATACTTCTGTATCCTTCTACATTCCCTGTGCTGTATTTTTAGATTTTATATTTGTCCTTCTTAAACTACTCTTTATTAATTTTTTTATTTTCTTTCTGTAAATGTTGTCGTTAATATAAATATTTGTTATTTTTATGGTCACAGGCAGTCATCATAAGCATTTTGCTGCATATGACACTGTAAAATTTTAATTGTTGTGTGAGTGACAAATAAAATTTGAATTATAATAGAACTAAATTGAATTAAAATGGTCCATTCAGAGGAGTGAAATAACATTAGTATGAAATATGAATATTTCAGCTTGAGCATTAACACTCACACTTTGGGAAACCAAAAGTCATCTGTGATAACTTGTTAAAAAAAATAGTATAACATGGGACCTTTAATGGTAACTGAAGTGAAGTGTAGGAGAAGAAGGACTTGAAGCAGCTGGTGGTTCCAGTAAATGTTTTAATAAAAAAAAAATCCCTGAAAGTTTTAATGAAAAAGTGAGTTTTGATAGAAAAATAAGTTGTATTAGTGTTTACTTATATTGTTTGTCCTTGTTTGTCCTTGAACTTTCTACATTTTTCCTCTGTACTTGTAGGTTCAATTTTGAAGACGAGACCCCAACAACAAACTTTGACACCTTCCCAGCAGCAATTCTGACTGTGTTCCAGGTAAAACATTTAATTCACAATATTTTGGTCTTTGTTCCCGCATCAGGTCTGTTCAGAGACGTGCTTTCTGTTATAGATTCTGACAGGAGAGGACTGGAATGCAGTGATGTATCATGGGATCGAATCCCAGGGAGGAGTTGGAAGTGGCATGTTCTCCTCCGTCTACTTTATCGTCCTCACGCTGTTCGGAAACTGTATCCTTGTCTCGGCTGAAAAGAAAAACCAAGCACTGTTTTGCAACACCTTGACCTGCATGTTATCAGTGCTGTGTGTGTGTTTTATTCCCTTAACTTATATCTGTTCAGACACTCTTCTTAATGTCTTCTTGGCTATTGCTGTTGACAACCTTGCCAATGCACAGGAACTCACTAAGGTGGTTTATCCATTCAAACGCACACACACACACACACACACACACACACGGACGCGCACTTGGCCAAAACATGGTATTAATGCTTAACAGTATCTTACCTAGGTGAAAAAGTGAATTTTCCAATAGGATCATATAACACTATTTTTCATAATATGTAATGCTTCTTATCTTTTTTTTTGTAAATATACATACACATTTATATTTTTATCAGATAAAAAGAAACACATTTGCTAAATACAATTTCATGCCCTTTTATGTCCGTTATGTCCGGAACCTTTTTGAATTCAAATCTTTCAACGGTCTTAACTGTCATTCAGATGAAACTTGGCCAATTTAGATTTCACATGAAAAAAAGTTTATTACTCTAAAATGCTAAATTGTTAAGATACTGCAACATGCTATGGTTGAAGATATGGTTACGGACACTACAGATTTTTTTTTTGTTGGAAAAAAAATCTTTCATTTTGCAAGTAATGCTTTAATTTAAGCATCAATTTTTAAAGGGCTTCTAGAAGCTTACACCAATTTTAGTATCAATACTCATAATGAAATATGAATCATTTGCATTTGAAATTATAATTATTGTTTGAAGTGAGACAGTATAATGCTGAAAAATGGCCAATTTTTGGGGCATATATAAAAGTTAGCAACTTGAAATTTTTAGTCTAGTTCACATCCATGTTGCATAAACTTCAGAAGTACAGTAGCTTCTTTGGCACACGCATTCTCTGTATTATATGCATAGCATAAAAAAATCTAATCAGCACCAATACTGTGTTTTGACCGAATTAAACTTTTAATAATTGCCTGTAAATAGCCATTTATCAGGTGATTAGCATCATTACTACTAGTATAAAATAAAGGCATGACTCACATCGCATACAGTCAGCAGCTCCGCTAGCTATAAGAAGTGCTGGAAAAGCACAGAGTGTAAACTCGGCCACGATCGCTTGACTGCTGCTTAATTAGAAGATCAGGTCGATCTGGTCCAAGCTCTTTAACTTTTTTTCTTTCTTCGTCCGATCGCCTTGCGACGGGGTATTTTAGCAAAGAAATTACAGAATTTTCTCTCATATTTAGGTGGCTTCCACATCAATCACTATTCAATTCATTAACTAACAATCTGCTGACCGTTAATAAGACTCGTTAAGAATGGTCCAATCACATGAGCCCAAATATTTAAAAACAATATTAATTCGCTATGAAAAAAAGTGGGAGGGTTCAGGGCGCACAGTGCTGCGCCACAAGGATGATTTGAAAAAATCCAATTAGATCTCAGCCTCAAATCACATGCTTTTCAAAAATTTACGTGCCTACATAGACACTCGTTTGTCCGACGCCACGCGTACACGAACACAAATGAGCGTAATACATTATTGTTTTTAATTTTTTTTTTATTGTAAATAAATTATATTAAGAAATACTGCATAATATTGTGACTAAATGACTTTATTTCATTATTTAAATGAATAACTATTATGTTAAATAATTACATGTTACAGTAGCATTCTTCTCTGCCTAACATTAAGGGAGCGACGTCCCTGCTCTCCTTATTGACGGGCCACCACTGCTCTGAGTCCTTTATGTTTCCAGGCTTGAACACAAGTAGATCCAACAGTACTGTATCTCCGTACCCGGGAATACACTGCTGCCCTTTAATAGCTCCTTAAGTCTGTTTACCCTTGACTGATGCTCATCTCCCTCAGTAATTCACACTAATAGAGCGCCGTGTCTCTAGCAGGATTTATGGCTTTACAATAATACTGTATCTACAGTACATGGAAGGCGCACAGACCTTGTCGGTCTCCTGGGATTTGATTTGTTGAGTCCTGAACGTGTCGTATATATTAAGCCATTAAACTCTCCTTCATCACAGGATGAAGAGGAACAAGAGGAGGCCATCAGTAAGAAACTGGCACTCCAAAAGGCTAAAGAGGTGAAGGAAGTCAGCCCCATGTCAGCTGCTAGCATTTCTCTCGCAGCGTAAGTAAAATCCCCACCGCCACCGGAAATACAGTACGCCAGTTAGAAAACCACATTTCTTGTGCGTATACTGTATGTTTTTTTCCTTAGTGTTATCCATGTGTCTTGAATTTTGACATTCTGTACTGTCTAACGTCTGGACTGTTTAAATATGTGTGTGTGTGTGTGTGTGTGTGTTTATGTACATACAATGTACTATATATATGTGTGTGTGTGTCATTTTTATGTAAGTTCTGTCTGCTCTACAACACTCCTAGCCCTAATAATAAGTACGCCATGAAAAATAAATCGAATATTATGAAGCATATCAGGCTAGTAAAGGACAGTCAAATATTTCTTCCTGACTAATATGACTTCCTGACGCATCCATTGTAAATCCATGACATTTGTTACATCAGTAGAAGTGCATTTGTACAGTAGAATAATGTTGCTCTAATGGGCTTTAAGGTTGAAAAACCTTAAACCATTGAAATAACTGCCATGTCATTATGGCCAGTTTGTTTCCCTATACCGATATTCATCCCAAGCCAGTATTTTTTTTTTTTTTCGTTTGTTTAAGGATTATATTGACATTTGCATTTTGAATGTTCTTTGCTTGATTTGGGATCAGTTTACAGAAGTGGACAAATCATTACTGCATCCTCTAGCCCACCAGGCAAACAAAAGCTCCAGGGTGCCGCCTACCACGGTAACTAGCGCTGCACAATTAGTCGCATAAAAAAAAAAATATCTAAATCGTGATATGGACCTGTGCAATTATTTCATCACAAATTTGTCACAGGCAATATATGCATAGTAGATATGCAATTTATGCATAGTAATAGAAGGCAGCACAGTGGCTTAGTGGTTAGCTCTCGCACATCAAGGGCAAGGGTTCGATTCCCACTTCGGGACTGTGTGCATGAAGTCTGCAAGCTCTCCCTGTGTTTCATGGGTTTCCTCTGGGTACTCCGCTTTCCTCCCACAGTCCAAAGACATGCAGATTTACTGGCATTCCCAAATTGACTACACCCTGTACAGGACGTGCTCGAAGTCTCCTGGGATAGGCTCCAGTCCCTCCATAAAGTGGTATAGTGAATGAGTAAATAAATATTGGCAAGCATTCTCTTAATAAAATAATCCATCCAATTTTGTGGTGTCAGCCCGGAAAAATACATTTAACAACCTGGTACATGTGCTGTAATAGTTAAATATTGCAGTTTAAATTGCAATCACAATATTTCTCTAAATTAATCAATGTGGTTTTTTGGGGGGTTTTTTTGTGCAGCCTTACTGGAAATCTTAATTACTAGGAGAAAAAAGCTAAAGTAATGAAATAACCTATAAAGAGAGACCTACTGTAGTTAGGCACTTTAATACAGAACAAATAAACTGAATGAGTTAATGATCATGCAGTACATCATCTTCGGAGGACGTTGATGTAATGCTGCCATCTTAAATGTTTTTATTTATATCTCCCCATATTTGGTCCTTTTACTCTCATGCACATTAATCTGTAAAAATAAATAAATAAATAATAATAATAATAATAATAATTCTACTGTCAGCCACGTCACAGGATAGTAGAGATGTGAGTCATGGTTTGGACTTTTAATTTGATTTTATTAGATTCATATGCATTTTTTCGGGTTCATTATCACTAATGTTTATTGTTTGATTTGTCTCATTATTTCTTTTGATTTTCAAAGTATTAAAACACTACTAAAAGTATCTAATAAGCATCAAATATTGTGTAACTTTTGTTGTTGATTGTTTAAATCTCAATGTTTTGTGATAAGTGATAACCAATCATAAATTCATTAGAAGTAATATAGAAGTGAAACTCGTATGATTTCAAGGAATTTGTCAAGTTTAGACCAGTTAATGTTTGTACGTTTACCTAAATAATTAAAGAAAAGTGTGAATCAATTCTGAATTGAAAACTAACCCATTGATTCAGTGAATTTAATCAACCTGCAAAAGATCAATCGAATTACATAATTGATAATTGATACATAATTGCGTCATACAGCTCTAATGTCTCGTGCGTGAAACACATGGTGGTGGGATCTGTCGAATCTACTCATCCATCATGCAAATACAAACAAACAAGTAGCCTGGACTTGAAATTGGCTTGTCCTGGACTCCTGGGCTACTGATTTGTCCACCCCTGTGTTTAAATTTCTGTTCTGAATTATCTCTATACTGCATTTACAAGACATTTGTCCTTCCTCTATTGATCATTTAAAAGTTTATGAATTGTCATATTAACCCTCTCATGCATAGTATCTATGCTTATGGATGATCAATTTCTGTCTGTTTTAGTAAAATATTAGACAGAAATCATTAAAAAATCATTACTACAGTTTACAGTCAATCACTGTATTGATTTCTGTTGTTTTCAATTCTTATGTCTCTGGTAAATCATTAAAGGCTTTCCTCACAGAATCCCAAATTAAATGTAAAAGAAATTCTGCCAAATTCTATTGAATGCTGTAGATTCTTTAATACTTATCTTATGTTCATGCAGCAGGACTAACCTACATGCATTTTGATAATCAAGAATATTTGAAATTCAAGGTTAATCGTTTTTCATGGTAGACAGTTCATTCATTTTTTAAAATCTTTTTTATGAAACTGATTTTTATAAAAGAAATTATTAGAAATGTAGAAATTCAAATGATACGCCATTTTAAGTAAATCATTCATGAAAGGGTTAATGTGAATAAACCTGAAGGATCAATGTGTTGCTAAATAGTATGTTACTTTTTCCTCATTTGGTTGAAATGTCCGTCATGCTTCAGTTGAGATTGAGTTGACTTTTGTGGCGTGGGGCCCGAGTCTGTGCCTGGCACATCTCCACCGGCTCAGGCCCTGCTCTGCTCTTTCCTTCCCCTCCGATCTTTTTCCTTCTGTTCTTTCTTTGGTTTTGTGCCGTTTTAAAAGGCTCAATGGAGGTACGCTGTCGCACGGTTCCTCCAACTCCAGCTCTGATTCCCCGTGAGTTTCTTTCGTCTCTTATCTTCTGCTCCTGCATTACTCATCCTCCTTTTTTTGCACTCGATCTCTGTCTCAAGTCCATCTTTCCATCTTCAATCATTTAAAATGTGCACTGATCAGAGCTGAATGTGCAACATCACCTGTAATGTATACTTTACGCTCTTATCCTTGTCCATGTATGACACTTACTACAACATTATGTCTACAGGATACATAATCTATGCATTTTATTATAATGGTTTGCTATTTTAATTATCATTATGCGTTAGTTAGATATTAAAGGGGACCTACTGTATTATGTGTAATTCATTTTAAGCTTTTTTACATTCAGATTTGTAAAAAAGAAAAAAAAAAACATAAGTAAAAAAAAGTTCTCTACATGTACCTTTTAATTTTATTTTACACTTCTGTACCAACCAGAGCTTAAACTGCAAATTTAGGAGTAGGTTCGCATTACCATCCTGAAATGACTCAAATCTTATTTTCAGCATTAATTTTACACAGATCTGATTTTAGGGCTCTCTGAAAGCACAAATATGCTATTTTTCAGATCAGATCTGAGTCACTTTTATAGATCGAATGTATATATATGAGGGGTTTCATTTTTAAAGTCACTTGTCATTTTAAACATGAACTGTCATGACATGAAATGCAAATCCAATGTGGCTCGTAATGTGAACACAGCCTATGATTTTTCCCTATTATGACCTCATATAAGAAGAGCCCTCCCCCATGTTGTGGCTTAGCTCTGCTGTTCTCTGTCAGTAGTAGCTCCCTTACATAGGCATTGAAATAGAGCATTTGGAAGAGGACTGAAAGAGAGGGAGTTTGGCCTGGGTTCGATTCCCAGCCAAAACCTAAACCCAAGCCTGGATAAAATAGGACAGCATCTCACTTAAAACTTGTGCCAAGTTACGTGCAGATCGAATGGTCTGCTGTGGTGCCCTGTTGATAAAAAACAATGACCACAATTTAGCTGAAGCTTTAACAGACACATTTTAGGTGACCTTTCAGACCTGTTGTAGAAATAGTAAAATAAGAGACCTTTAAATGCAAATGCAGTAGTTTTAAACGAGGGGGGATCAAAAAGTTTAGAGTTTTGTAAGCCACAGATCCGGTCGCTTTTGCCAGAGGTCCTCTCTCAGATGCCGTAAAACCTGGCAGTAAAACTCGCTCGTGACGGTCTAGGCCCTGGGGACGAATTCCCAATGCACAATGCTGCAAATGTCGGAAAAGACGATGAGCATGCACTTGGTGGAGCTACGGATCTGCCATGCCTTTTTCCGTCAGTGAGATGACGGGCTCTTCCGCTGTGAAGACTCTTTGTCTCGGGGTTATACCCATATGCAAGTTTACAGTAGTCACCAGTAATGATACTTGACATGAAGGACGGGTCATCCACAGCATGCTCACGGAGCTCTTTGCAGACTTCTTCGTGATGTTCCTTCTGCCCCTGGGTCAGCAGCCTGGGGACGAACTTGGAAGCAACACCGCGCCTGATCAAATCACACTTGAGGATTGCCTGGACTTTTTCATAAGACACACTGACAATCGCAGCAGTGCTGTGGATATCACCAGTTGCACGGCTCCTGATGTACACAGTTCGATGTCTTTTGGCACACTGACTTATGACATTCGGTTCTCTAGTCTCAAAACGTTTTGACCTACGTAAGTGCTTATGCTTTATGGTTTGTCTCATTTGGCTAGGGATTAGAGTTTAAACAATGGTATTTAAACAAAATGTTTTAAAAGTCAAGCTGCATAAAATTCCAGATTTATTGAAACATTGAAGAAGCAATGCCGTTACTTCATCGATCAAACCAAAGAAGGCAAATAAAACTAAAATTCTTAATCCTTTGCCTAAATTGTTCACATTAAGAGTGGACACGGTTAGGACATTGTGTCTGTGGTTGCAGAAAGGCTCCAAGTGTTTTCTATTCTAAAAGGGTTTTAAAATCCCCTCATCTCAGTCTCAGAGACTTTTTTTTTTATGTCACACCTCGACCGCAACGAACGTAATGAAGGCTTCACCAACTTTAGCACAGGCGCATTGATTTCCTCCCGTTTCTGACCTTGGCATATGAGCACAAAAAAGAGAGAAAATATATTTTGCACAACCATACAGCAGAGCATTTAGATTAAATTATGCATACACATGCCTACACTAAATTAGAGCTCTGGGAGAGTGGGCTTTCAGCTGAGACGGATTTTAGCTTTAATGCTGCATTGTTCGGGTTTAGCTCCGTTTTAGCTGGATGCACTGCGCGTTCTGCGTTAGCTCTTAGCATAGCAGCGTACTTGGCAGTTTGTCCTTTATTTCCCGAGCCAGCTGTGTGTATGTGAACAAGTGTTACTACCACAAGTGCCGAGTGAGTCAGCACTTCTGCCAACCATAGCCTGGAGTGCCTGCCATCTGCGGCATACACACATACACACACACACACACACACACTTTTCACTGAGCTGTTTAGCTATGCAAGACTAGATTTTTTCACAACAAATATGCAAAACCTTTTGACATCTTACCAGAGCTTGAACTTATAAAAAAAAAACTTCCCTGTGCTTTTATTTTGAATCTCTCTTTCTCTCAGAAACCCCAAGATTTTTATTCCATTTATGTTACTATTTGTTACTAAACGTATGTTTTATTTTGTTTCGTTTCTACTACTCTTTTTTAAATTATTTTGTTGTCTCCTGCTTGTTTGTTTTGTCTGTTCGTCTATCTCTGTGTCTGTGTTTTCCCTGTCCGCTGTCTCATGCCGTCTTCTAACCTTTTGTTTGTGACACTATTGGAATTCCTTGTGTGTGCGTGTGTGTATGCGTGTATGTGCGTGCGTGCGTACGTACGTGTGTGTCTATTTGACTATATGTTCGTGTGTTTTAGGAATTATGTCTGCTCCCCCGCCCATCACTACTTGAGGTAATGGGACCATAAAAGACATCGCTGAGACCTCCTTTACATACTCACACCTGTGTTGTACAGTATATGTATCTAAGTCATATGCGCCAGCATTGCACTCATCATCGTGGTTGGTGTGTATATACATGTGTAGAATGGATACGTGACAGTATTTTGCCCATCCTTCATTCTCTGCATCTGAGGTCAAGCGTTTTGTCTTGAGTTAATTAAAAAACTAATGTGTTTCTTGATTTTATCCAGTTTTAATGAGATTTTTCAGCTTCCTTAATTGCTGCTTATTCGTGTACTGTACAGTACGTACACACTGAAACCATAGACACTGAGGTTAAGGTGTTTTTCAAGGTTTAGTAGCTGGAACCAATTATTTTAATTATACAATTAAGGAGAAAAAAATACTGCGTATACTGAGTTAATGTTCTGTTGTTTCTCTGAGTCATCTTTATAGTTCTGTAGTAGTAATTCATAACCAGTAGGTGTGTTTACATGGATGCTAATATTCCACTAATAATAGGAATAATAACCCAATCTGAATGAAAATGCATTGTATATACATCTTAGGCAGAACATTCTGACCCAAACTGGCCCGATCGGAATGGGGTGGTGGTGTAAACCTTTTTTGGTGTTCAATAAGTAAATATTATCTATGTACTGTAAGAACTTGATTCAAATTTAAATAAAAATTTTATTCGTCACATACACAGTCATAAACAGTATGATATGCAGTGAAATGCTTATAGGACCGGCCATGAGCCTAAAAAAGAAGATAATCGATAAGAAATAAGTTACGGAATAAAATAAGAATAGAATATAGAAAAGCTTTAGCTGGAGAAAATATAGAAGATAATAACAAAATATAAAATATATAAAACAAAAATATTTAACTGTACAAAATATAGACGATATGGCTGTACCAATACGGAAAATATAGAAATATAGATATCTGATCTGCCCCACTGAACAACCTGATTCGTAAAAAACTAGCTTTCTGATCAGTAAACACATTGCCCATCCAGCCAGTCAGAGACGAGACTACGTTCTTGTAACCAATCATGACGCAGAAGGCGGGAAAAGACAGAAGGCTTACATACAGTACACTGCTTGAAATCTTAACATCTTAGCTAGTGAAATATGCTTCATTCTAGCCGAACCTATAATCTATCATTTCTTAAAATAAGATTACTACAACACAAATAAGATAATTTCTAGTCAAATGTTACTAAAATTGCAAGCAAAAAATGTTTCGTTCTCTTAGCAGACCATTTAGGTTTGTTCAAGAAAAAAAATCTTTCGAAAAAAACTATCAATCGAAATGATCTGCCAATAGAGCAAGACTTTTTTCATCTGCAATTTTAGTAACTTTTGATTACAAATAATCTTAATATTCTTATATTTGGTTTGTTATAGTTTTATTTTATTTATTTATTTTTAATTATAGATAGGTTGGTCTAGATTTGTTGTATATTCAACAAATTAAACACTTACATGTATATAAAAAAATTGCATTCTGGTTAAATGCTTTAAGCATGTGAACACACATTTAACCGGATCAGCGCCCATGTAAAAAGTTTCGTTAAAACTTAAATTGGAACCATTTTAATTGGATTGAAAAAATGTTAGTTGCATTTACTCTGTACATGGACCCTAATAATACACTAATATTGGGAATACCAGCCCAACTGGAATAATAATGCATTGTGTAGCGATGGTGTGAGCCTTTGAAAAAGCTAAATATCAGCCATATAAACACATGATCCAATCTTGTTGGAATAAATATATAGTATTCATGTTTTTTAGTATTCAGATTAGTAAACTTCATGAGAACAACTCTCTCCCTGCAGACTTTACTTTTATCTACTAAGTCCACTTGGGATTTTTCGGATATGACAGAAGCCTAACCAAACCTCAAATTTGGAGAAAAATACAGTACAGTCAAAAAGTTTGCATCAAAACGTTTTATTCTGATTAAATGATTTAAGCATGTACACGCACATCTTATCAGATCAGCATCAGTGTAAACAGTAAAATAAGATAAAATAAATAAAAACATGTAAACGTAGCTATTGTCCATGTAAATGCAGCTGCTGTGTCAGGAATGTCAGGTGGAGTTTTAGATCATACATTAGATCAGATACATCATGTGTTGTTTTGGAGTTAAAGAAATCTGACTAGCCAGAAGCCAAAGACAATATTGAGAAAGCAAGTGAAAGAGTGCAGAGGTAAAAATAAAAAGGAGTATGAAAGGAATGAATCAGAACCCCCTCCCAAAAAAAAAAAAAAAAGAATTTAGGATCGATGGATTTGGACTTATACCTCATTCATAAATACAACAATAAAACACATTTCAGGTACAAAAGTACGCAAAGATGAAGTGTGCATTTGGGATATTGTTGTCTTTTACATTGTTTTTCAAATCAATAAGGTTATAGATGTGTGAGTGTGTTGCACAACATACTGTATGTGAAGAAATGTTTTTCCATCAGTAGTAGAATGCAATAATACGCTTTTGACCAGAATTTTAAATCTAGCAGCTTCTGGACTGGCTTTTGCGTGGTTGGAATGAAAACTTGTACAGTAGATACGCCGTCCCTTCATGGCCCTGAGCTAATAAGGTCTTGT
This sequence comes from Clarias laeviceps, assembly GCA_030014305.1. Classification (NCBI taxonomy): domain Eukaryota; kingdom Metazoa; phylum Chordata; class Actinopteri; order Siluriformes; family Clariidae; genus Clarias; species Clarias laeviceps. The sequence goes on along the minus strand of JAQMYJ010000014.1, from coordinate 18,030,472 downwards.
TTCTACAGTAACCTGCAAATCTGATTCTTACATATGACTTATACAATATACTCATATATGATACACTGCAAAAAAAAAAAAAAAACATATTAGAAAGTGAAATATTCTTGAATCTATTTATAACTTCTTAAAATATGATTGCAAGAAATGAAATTTCATTGTTCATTTTATTAACATTAAATAAGCTTTTAATTATTATGCTTATTTCTAGTCAAATGTTACTAAAATTGTCATTGAAAATTGAAAAAAAATTCTTTTTTTCAAGAAATAAATTCCAAAAAGTGATCAGAATTATCTGTCAATGGAACGAGACATTTTTCGCTCGTAATTTTAGTAATATTTAACTAGAAACAAGCTTGTTGTAATCTTATTTTAAAAAATTATAGCTAGTTTTGACTAGATTCAGGAATATTTCACTTGCTGAGATATTAGGATTTTTTTTTTGCAGAGTAAAAAAAAGGTCTTCTGTCCTGAAACCAGTGAGCCTTCACTACCTGGAATAGATTTGAATTAAGAAGCGTTTGCATGCACTTTTATCTTCTTCCTCTCTTTCTTTTCAACAGGAAAATATTCCTAATTATGATTATGCCTGAGTTTTATTATTATTATTATTATTATTATTATTATAGCAGATAAATTTAAAAACAAGGCCACACTGAGTATAATGGAATTTAATTATATTTACAGTACTGTACATGAGAAATCAGGCCATGACTAGATTAGATTAGAATCAAAAAGAAATGATGTTACAATTTTTTAAAATATAAAACGAGCAAATGTTAACTATTAATAGAGCATTTTTTTTTGGCATGCTCTCTGGTGTAACACTAGCATGAGCAGTTTTACGTAATGGGATCACAACATCCCAGATGTTCATTGTGCAGTATCCTCTTGTTTTGTTGGAATTAGTGATGCAGATTCATAAAAATATTAGCGAGGCCAGAAAGAAAGGATTAAAAAACAAAGGCAATAGAATTTACAAGGTCTATGAAGAATGACAACAATAAAAAGGGATTACCAAAAACTTGGCATTGAGAAGGTACGTGCGCTCAATCCTACAGTTCAAAAAAGGAGATTTATGGGACTCTGAACATTTCATCAGACCAGGCTTAATCTTTTGTACCCACCCTTTAAATGTCATGTTCCTTGGGCATCTAATATCTGTGTTTGGGATGCATGGTGCTACTTGGCACGGTTAGCATAATTCACAGGCAAGAAAAAGCATGGCGAGTATTGTAATTTGACATCCATAAAGACCTTCTTTTCTCTCAGAGCAAAGAACGGACACAAAAAGTCCAGAATAAGCATTTTTTTTGCCATAAAGCATGGCTCTGTAATGTTTTCATCAGAAATGTACGTATTCTAAAGACGCATTTACTATTCGCTGACAGTAAAAGGTGGTCTTGACATGGATGGGCAAAGTTCATTTCTGATCCCATTCTTTGTTGACAGAAAATCTCTTGCTATAAAATGAACTCCTCTTTCAATGATTGCTGTCATCTCCAGCCAAGAGCAGAGGCGCTCACTGAAGATGATGTCCGTATGGGAGCAGCGCACTACACAGATCCGTAAGCACATGTTGGCCAGCAGTGAGGCCCTGTACCACGAGGAGCTCAACACTCGCCTGAGCTCCAGCCAGCACCTACGCCCTGACATCACCACCCACCTGGACCGGCCACTGGTGGTGGAGCCGCGATGCGACTGGGACAAACCCAGGGACTTGCGAGTCGAAGCAGGCACACCTGAGGACTCTAACCCACAAGTACCCCCTGACCCCCTTGCCATGGAGCCTCCTCAATCCCAGCCCCCACGTAAACACCATCATCGGAGACGCGAGCGAACTTCCAACGACGCTCAAGAAAATGGCGAAACTGGAGCCTCGCGCCATCACGTACACCACAGCCGTAGCAAAGAGACTGAGGGAACACGGGCCAAAGATGGCAAGAGTGAGCGCAGCCATAGCCGCGATGCTAGGGGAGAACACAGGCACCACCGGTCACATAGGGCAGGACGCGAGGGCAATGGTGTGGTCAGCGCCAAGAGCGAGAGGCGCTCGCACCACAGAGAAGGGTCACGTTCGGGAAGGGGTGATGGAGAGAGGGGCTCACGAGGGGAGGAAGGGGGCAACGGGGGCAACGGGGGCAGAAGGAGGCACCGGCAGAGGGCTGGCAAGGCACAGTGCGGGGTAGAGGACGGGGAGCAGAGGGAGAATGGAGAGCGAGAAGAGGGCAAGCCTCCAGGACACAGGTGACAAACTTCAAAGGTTCCATTATGACTTTATATAGTTGTTATAATTGAGTTTTGGTAAGCAAAGACATGTTTCTCAGTGCAGGAATGTGTATTATTCTTGTCCTTGGTGATAACATATCTGCTATTGTACAGTTGCGGACTATTAATATGTCCATCTAGTTTCTTAGAATTTACTTATTGAGACAACACACACACACACACACACACACACACACACACAAAAGATCTTTTCAGATTAGACTAGGCTAGGATGTTATTCAGGAATTGAGTTGTTTGTCAGAAACTGAGGCTTTGTAGAATTTATTAATTATTTCCTGCTTTAGACAAACTGAAATGGGTGGAGAAATGCTGCCTGCAAGTTCTCAGCAGCTTGTAATGGGGAGCCGGTGGGGTTTGGATAAACCAGAAGATTCGGATAACCAGCGAAATGTGAGCCGCACAGGAGGCCTTGGGGTCCACATCCCTGTCACCATCACCTCTCCACCTGGAGAGACCACTCTCATAGCCAGTACGTGCTGCTCCTCATATGGAATGCTGCATATCAATAGTGTATTACATAACAATGTGTACAAAAATGTATTACTGTGTAAAAGAGTTATACATAAAAAGTTATGTATTTAAATAAAGTTATGTGAAAAAGTGCAATATCTTTATATTTAAGTGAATAGTATAGACAGCGAGACAGTGCCCATGACTGAGAAGAACCTGGATGAGGTGAACCAGAGTGGACCACGCCCTATCCTTCCTTACAGCTCCATGTTCATCTTCAGCCCAACTAACCCGTGAGTGTGTGTGTGTGTGTGTGTGTGTTTGTTCATAAGGTATAACCTGGTCCAGTGGCATAATACTGTAAAGTGAGTGTTTTTGTGTTTACAGTCAAAACTTACAACAGTTTTAATTAGGTAGGTTAATAATTAATTGTTAATCGATTAATTGATTTTTCAACTGATTTAAAAATGTTTAATAGCTACTGTATTTCTCTTTAGTTCTCGAATGTTTGTTTTGCATCTATATCTCCATAGCTCTCATGTCTATTAACATGTACACCACAAGAGGATGTACTTGCAGTTCACTGCTATAACCATTATTCAACAGCACTGCTTTTTAAAATTTATTAATTGATTCATTTTTAATGAGGCCGTATTTTTGACAGCCTTATCATTTTTAAAAATCTATTATGTAAAAATAATGTAAAAATTATGTACTTAAGTTAAGTCTCAGCGATTACATTTATGAACTCCAGGTTGATTAGTCCTGCGATTACATTTTATTTTTTTATTATTTATTAAAAAAAGAAAAAATATATATATTAATTAAATATTATGTGGTTGTCAGTGTTGGCGGGGCAAACAAATAAATCAGTGTTTTGGAAACACTGGCTTGTGCTGGAAGAACTGTTCAAAGAAACTTAAACTGAGAAAAAAAAGGCTATTATTAATTATGAATGATTAACTGATTATTAATGGTTAAGGTCTTCGTCTATCGATTAAAACATGTGCCAAATTTGCACCCCCTATTTTTAAGCAAAGATCCATGTTTTGTTGTTGTCTCAGCTATGGTGAGTGAATGTATACCGTATTATATATATATACAGTAAGAGGCGTTCAAGTCAAACCAGGACTTTTCTGATTGCGCAGAATAGCAGAACATTTCCGTTATTTCTCGATATAATCCCCTGCTACACTAATGCACATATCCCATTGATTCACTAGTGTTTGGATACCATCAAGGCAGAAAGTTTTCTTAGCCTTCTTTAAAACGTTTACACTATTCAAATGTTTTACTGTGGCTTAGAGTCTCATCACTTCAGTTTTACGCCTTCATGAGGACATTCATGTGAAAAGTCCCGGTTTGAATTGAATGCCACTAGTATCAACAATGAGTTCCCATCCGAGCTCCACTTTATGATTATCTTGTATGATTAAATCTCCTCTTTCTTTATTTTTCATGTGCAGGGTGAGGCGTTTGTGCCACTACATAGTCAATCTGCGTTACTTTGAGATGTGTATCCTGATGGTTATAGCCATGAGCAGCATTGCACTGGCTGCAGAAGACCCGGTTAACGCCAACGCTCTGCGGAACTATGTGAGTGTGTTTCATTTCTTTAACTGTCTGATTAGGCGTAATTTCCTCATTCCTTTTATTTCCCAGCTTTTAACACTACCTTTTGTTTTGAAAGGTGCTGAAGTATTTGGACTACGTCTTCACCGGGGTGTTCACATTTGAGATGGTAATTAAGGTAAGCTCATTTTTACTTTTTCTGCTTCTTTTTTTGCATGAGGTGTCACTTTACCCTCACCGAGCCTTTTTTTTTTTTTGCTTGCCATCTGTCTCACACATCTGAATTCAGGAATTAATTACCATAACATTAAAGAAGGGCAGCAGTGATTCATGTACAATGATGCAGATTAAATATTACAGCATTTTAGTCTTTAATATGTTCTTTTTTTTTTTTCCTCAAGATGGTGGATTTGGGCTTGCTGCTGCATCCAGGCTCCTACTTCAGAGATTTGTGGAATATTCTCGACTTTATTGTGGTCAGTGGAGCTCTGGTGGCATTCGCATTCACGTAAGTCATATTTTAATTGTAAACATTTAAGTGTTAAATACTTACCTGAAGGCTTATTAACATCAGCTTCATCAGTATCACTAGGCTTGAGGTTTTTAACTTTTTCTATTAGACAAAATTTTATATTTAAATTTACATTCAGCATATATACGATGGGCGTTCAAGTCAAACCAGGACTTTTGATTGTGCAGAGTAAAAAAACACGGTTATGAGAGTAAACCTCCCTTTATTTCTCTATATAATCCCCTGCTACACTAATGCACTCATCCAAGCTTTTCGCTAGTGCTTGGATACCATCAAGGTAAAAAGTTTTCGTAGCTATGATCAGACTGCCGGCTCCACATCTGAAATGCTGGCTTCCAGGGAACTCTTTTAAAGTCCCAAATGTGAAAAACCTGGAATGAGTTCAGGACTGAATGGTGAATATGGTAATAAGTCAGAGTTGAGTTTTTGTAATGTGCAAGTGGTGCAGTAGGCAGTATGAGGTTTTGTCCTGCAAGAATAGCACGCCTCAAGCAATCGAATCAGGACGTTTTTTTTTTTCCTGAGAGTGTTTCACTTGCTGAATGCTCATTGGACCTACTGCATATGGCCTTATTTAAAACATTTGCACCATTTAAATGCAAATTAGAGACTTATTGTACTGTGCTTGAAGTTTTCTGTAAATGTCAATCGTTTTTACAGCTTTATTCATCAAAATTTTAACACAAGTCTCAATTTGACTTGAACGTCCCTTGTATATCTACTGTATATAGATTTCATTTTTCTTTTCAATTGAAATTTCATCAGGTTTATGGTCCGATCATGACTCCAGTATGATGAGAAAACGTTCTACCTTGATGGTATCCAAGCACTTAGTGAAACGCTGGGATAAGTGCATTAGTGCAGCAGGGGATTATATAGAGAAATAAATGGAGGTTTTTTTCCTCTCATAACTGTGTTCTGTTACTCTTTATTATCAAAAGTCCCGGTTTGACTCAAACACCCCTCAGAGAAAACTTCTGACTAAAAAACAAAAAAACATTGAAGCAGTTCATAAGTTATTCAAAGGTTGATTGTACTGGTTGGTACGTGGTTCATTGTTCTTAATAATAGAACATGGAGTCAAAAGATATGCTTAATTCCTTGGTTAATGTTGGACAGTTTCGAGCTGGAGTGCGTGTAAAAAAACCTCTCATACAGTGGGTGGAACTGCTGGCTAAAAACCAACCCTAAAATTGCTAAGATATTGAAATCCAACATTGCATGCTAAACTATTAAATAGTGTGTTATAATAGGTACTACAGTACACTGAGTATGGTGATGTTTATGACATGAATACAGTGTAGGTTCATAGCTTCTTTAGCCACAGGGATGGTAAATATGGTTAGCTGAGCTGACAGTGCACGCGTGAAAATTTTTGAAAATGCATTTGCATTTCATATGGCCATTGAGTAAACAATTTTACAAATTCTAAGGGTTTTAAGAGAAATAGTAGCATTTCTTGGCAAGTCTAGACAATTCCTAACAAATCCTAAGGTGTAGTAGGTACTTTGTAACAGTTAGTAGGTAATTTGTGACACTTCTTAGACAGTTCTTGACAATTCAGCATGAATTTCGAAGTGATTTGTAAGTATATTTTAACATTTTTTTACCCAATCTGTAGTTAATTAGTGGATTATGTAAGGCATATGTCGAGAAACCAAGAATTAAATAGCAAAAAAAGTGGCAAAGCTTCATAAGGGGTTTCAATCTCAAGGGGTTATTGTACTGAAAACTATGTTCACTCACACTTCCTGCCTCTCTGTGTGCTATTTCTGTGATGTCGTGTCAAAGCCGCTGAGCGTACCATGTATACACCGTTAGTGATCTTTTCGTGCTCTCCTTCTTTCTCTCTCTCTCCTCTTCGAATGGCGTGAAGGAGCTTCATGGGGTAATGCCTTAACTCTCTCTCTCTTTCTTCTTCTTGCTATCTTTTTGTCTCTCCATCTTTTGTCCTCTTGCCTGTCTGTGAGTCCGTAAGTGTGATCATCGACTCTGTCATTCATCCATGTTCGCGAGGTCGTCCGACCTCATCTGCCATTGTTCAAACTAACGACATCATTGTGACGGACAAAACCGAGACTCATCATCTCTTCTCACGATTTCTTTCCATATAAAATGTTTCGTTGCATTCGATAACAATCCGAACGCAGCCTGAACACCCCAAAAAAAAGGGGCATCTTGCTCCTGAAGCTTACATGTATTTCAGATCAGTGCATGTGACTGTGAAACTGAGTTCGATCTGTTAAATCATGTAGGGTAAAAAGGCTGGTCATTCATTACTACACATCGTCAGCAAACAGAACATGTTCATGTTCATCATCTCCAGGCATGTGGAGGAATAATCAAAAGCTCTTCTAATGCATGTTCTCATAAGATTTACGAGACAGACAGAATGCTGTCTTATTGCTGTTTAGACAAAATGTGTTTTCAGTAGAATTTAAAAGAAGGATTTTTCAGAATCATTCCACATGACATAACATACAGTACTGTAGTTTTGCTAGATAAGCAAAAATCCAGTTCATGTGAATAATAAGACAGGAACGTATCTGTATGTAATTTGATTCAAGAGGGCGGACCTGTTTATTTACAGATAAACATTTTATAGTCATGCAGTTAGAATGTAAGGCGGCAACATTCCAGAATCAAAGAAAATCATATGGACTGGATTTTTCTAGCTTTTTTTTATTTTTTTTAAATAAACAACACGTACATTTTTTTCAGTACGTGTCTCTATCTCGTAAGAGATGGTGTTTGTGGGGCTGCTGTAGAGTGGAATAGCTGGAGTTTGTGCGTCCACCTACAGACGCTTTCTCCAAACCTGACCTAAAGGAATCATCATTTTTCCCTTTTACAAAATGTCCAGAAATGGTCTCTCAACCTATTCCATCGACTTGACTGTTCCATCCATCCAGTCAGTGGTGATGTCCCATGCTGTCGGTGCAGTTGTGTTCTAGCTTAAAGTCACCCAGAACTTTTTTTTTTTCTTTTGTCAAATGGAATAAATTCAAATGGAATACAAAGTTCTCATGTTAGTTCTTAGATTAACTATCTCTATCTCATGCTCTTGCTTAAAATGCTTCTTAATGATCTAGGGGGCTGATGATGACGGTTCTTGTGTAACGTTTTTTCTAAAAAGGTGTAAAAAAGGGGAAATGTCAGAGGATGGTGGGATTCTTTATTAAGCAGCTTGTTTTACAAAAACTTTTAAAACTAAGCACAACTGGATGTTCACACTCATCACAGCTGGATCAAAGCACGAAATGTGTATTCAGTCTCTTTTTGGCATCTGACAGCCTACTGGAGAGAAAATGCAACACATACTGTAAATACAGTAGATTTTAAAACAACACACAGGTGTAGACACTCATTCATTACTTGCTAATTCTCCACGTTCGTAGCCAGCACTAAACCACACCCCTACATGGGTGATACGTTGGTCCACTGACAGAGAATCATTTTGAGAGTCAAACTCTGTATGGGATACTGAACGAAACGAAATAACAAGATTGTCCTCGTTTCCACTCTACTAAACGAGTAGTACGGGTGTATTTGGAGGCCTTTATCATTGCCCCGGTTGAGTCATTTCTGAATAATTGCTTGACTTAAATCCTTTTTTTCCCCCCATTAAGCAATCAGACGTGTTAAATTGGAAAAGCACTTTTCCAAAATTTTTTTCCCTTCCTTTCACAATTTCAAAGTAAAAGTTTAAGGTGACTTTAAGGCCAACTGTGAAAGCCTAAGGAGCAAAATACTGTACATGCATTGAAATGTTTTTATTTTTATTAATTTTATTAGTTCAGTGCACTTTGATAGGTATAACGTGCCAGTACACTTCTAGTTTCTGTCCTTTATAGTGTTATAAGCAGTGATAATATTTACCCTGTGTTTGTTTCATTCATTTATTAGATCGCATCAAAGTCCAAACAGGTGGGGAACGTATATTTACTTTATTCTTTTTTTTTTTTTCCCCTTCAGTCCCAATCCCCTCTAACTCCGTTTTCTAACCCTGTCCTGATAATTAAGGGCGCACTCAGTGGAGGGAAACCTGTGGCAGGCCTCTACACTGGCCATTCTGTTAACTTTTCTTACAGAAACTCAAAAGAGAATTATTACAGATAACTTGAATGTGGAAGGGCTTCTGCAAAAGCTATCAGGAAGACCAGTGTGGGTAGTAATATATCCCATGGGTTCTAAACAGCAGGCCAGGAGAATCACTGCACTGCACAGTTTTAGGTTTTTGTCCTCTTGTGCGCTTGCACGATCCAGCTTATCATGTGGTTAATTATGAGGTCATGAACCGAATGAAGCGTGTCGGGGAGGAATCTGAAACTGTGCAGACATGTTTGAGAAGACGTAAAAAGCTGAGCAGTATGAGAGCTGGGAGTTGGGAACCCTTGATATATTACATAGTGTGTGAGTGCTGTGTCGTGATTAAGTTTCAGATGAAAGCATGCTGGACTAATGTGCATCAGAGAGCATGGATAAGGTGCATGCTATTATTGAGTGATTGGAACAACGGGCTAGAATGTATGTCGCCATGCTGTTGCTTTGTGCCGGCTTTGGGATAGTCTCCAGCGAGAGGAATTGTTTATAGGTAGATTTTACGGGTAACTACAGTATATCTGGTTGGTTCACAGATGACTGCAGAGTATTATTACCATCATTATTATTATTATCATTATTATTATTATTATTATTATTTATGTCATTTATTTATTTTTTTAAGGATGGATGGTCAAGTGCTATGTCATTAGTAATTGAATTGTGATTGTAATAAGTATATCCAAGTATGATTGCAAGTCATCTATATGCATTTGGACTCGTATCATATCAGTACTGTCTGGATCATACAGTATACTGTACAGTAGTTGTCATATTTATTACATCTCTCAGCTATTATTTTTTTTCATGCACAGGATCATCTTTTGTCTCTCTTGTAATTGCTCAGTGCTAGTGCTTGAATGAGATGTGATACTGTTAATATTGTTTTCTGTTTCATTGCTGCACTGGAAGACTCAAACGGTACCTCCTCAACCGAGATGTTTTTTCCTTGAGATCGAGACATTTCCTAATCCCGGCATAACATTTTAGTACGAAATCCATAACTAAAATGATGCAAAGTGGAAAGAAAAAAGAAAAAAAGATTTGTCCGGTGGGTTGTGCCACATTTGGAAAATTCCATTGATAGAGCATCAGTTGGTTTGGATTGTTGCATCAGTTAAAATGTGAATTTATTCATCACTGTGAAATCCAACGGTAGCCTATGTACTGAATGATAACTTACTTAATAGAAATTAAACTGTATAAAATGTACTCAATATTACTATAATTTCTGTACATGAGAGACGTTCAAGTCAAATCAGGACTTGTGATGGAATTTCTTATGAATGAAGGAGTAAAACCGATAAGACTTATCTGCAGTAAAACATTTATATAGTGTGAACATCCGGGGGCTCGGAGCCCACGGCAGTCGTTCCTGTGAACATTGAGTGAGTGGAAAACATGATCCTTGAAAATCGACGGATAAGACGGACATAGGACATACTGTAAGACAATTATTCACCAACACCACTTGCACATTACAGGAACTCGACCGGGAGTTATTGCCACATCCCTCCGTACAGCCCTGACCTCATTCCAAGCTATTTCCACAAATCGGGCCGTTAAAGGAGTTCCTGGGAGGCTAGGGTTCCAGACGTGAATCAGACAGTTCGATCTTGAATCCGGCGTACTGAGAAAACTTTCCACCTCGATGGTATCCAAGCACTAGTGAAACACTAGGATGAGTGCATTAGTGTAACAGGGGATTATACAGTATAGAGAAATAACTGTGTTCTGTTATTAAGTCCTGGTTTGACTTGAACGCTGCTTGTAACTTCAAAATAAACACTTTAAAAATAAGTAATTTTCAATTTTAAATAAAAACAGGATTCCAGTTTAGATGTCCTTGTATCATTTTTTTGGTGCATAACTGATTCAGGGTTATTTTCTGTGAACATTCAGTCATAGGCTGCGCCCGTGCAGTGATCTGATGTTATTTAGAGTCGCATAATTTTATTTGAGACATCTAGAGGCCATAGCATGCATGGATCACAGCTTGGATTCCATGCCGATCGTTTGGTCACACTGTGTCTGGCAGAACCATTTTTCATATCAAAGATACTTGGTTTTCTTTACTAAAGGACTTGTCTTGTTGGCTTCTGTTTATGTTTTTGCTTTACATGTGTAAGAAAGCCCACGAATATGCGGTCTGAACCATAATACCTGCAAAACAGCATTGGTTCCTCACAAAGAAACAGAAACGTCTCCCTTCTCCTGGGTGGAGTTTCTTTTCTATCATTGGTTCTGGTTTTACAAATCTGATGCACATCTTTATTTATTTATTTATTTATTTTTGCATGGGTGAGTATTGTATAGGTTTCAGGATTTAACTAACATTTTGCTTAGAATGAAGCAAATTAACTGATAATAGCATGCTGATGATGATATTTACCAGCCTCAGCCAGCTCATGTAATGCAGGATTACATGATTTGTGGAAGATGTGCTTTTGTGCTACTAATGCCTTGTTGGTTGGGTGTAACACACAGATCATTAAGCAATCCAAATAGAATTAGATTTTGTCAGAGACTTACTGAATGTAAGAGGTGTGTTAGTGTTACATTTGGACAGGTCGATGCCAGTAACACCAGGTGTTTTAGTTCATCTGGTAGCCGGCTTTAGTGACGCTCTTTGAATATTGTATGTAAAGCGATAGATTTTCTTTCTAGAAAGAACAACTTCAATAAAAAGATGTGTTTCAGTAAATGTTCAGGAGGGGTTCACGTTAAACAACGACCGAAATAAATAGCTAATCGTTGTACTTGCATTTTATAGAGGGACCAAAGGCAAAGACATCAGTACCATCAAGTCCCTCAGGGTGTTACGAGTCCTGCGGCCTCTGAAGACCATCAAACGCTTGCCGAAACTCAAGGTAAAAATGCAACTTTGTTCTATTGATGTATCTCTTTCTTTTTGCTCCCAGAACCTCTTTCACAATTTGAGTCGTGGCATCAATACATTCAGGTCGTCAGGTGACTTCATTTTATTGCCACATAACGTTGCTGAGCCTAAACATGACCAACCGAAGCAACCAAAGATCATAACACTGCCTCCAGAGACTTGTACTGCCTCCAGACACTATGCATGATGAGTGCATCGCTTCATGCACTTCCCTTCTCACCCTGACACGCCCATCTCTCTGGTATAGGGTCAATATGGACTCATCAGACCACATGACCTTTTTTCCATTGCTCCAAAGTCCAATCTTTATGCTCCTGGCTCCAAACTGAAGCCTTTTTTTCTGGTTAGTCTACTAACAAGTGATTTTTTTATGACCACACAGATGCTTAGTCCCAATCCTGTGAGTTCTCCTCACATTGTGTGTGTATGGAAATGCTCTAACTTTCACCATTAAACCAAAACCTCGGTTTTTACTGTTGATTTTTTTACCATGCAACTTCACCAAGTGTTTAAGTGATCTCCATTTATGCTTCTTCCACAAAGTTGACAGTTCAGCACTATCCTTCCAGGTGTTGATAATATTTTGAAGGGCTTTTATCCCAGTTCCAGTAATTTCAAACCTCCTTAGCTGTTTTCTTTGCTTGATGCGGCCCAATCATATGACCGTACTGAAATGGTGACTTTTTTTTTTGGGCCAGGCAGTATATTAGTGCACTCCACATGTACTGTATAAGCAGAGCCTAATAATAAATTTGGTGTTATATAAGAGGTGGAGTTCAAGTCTCGGAGCCCACTGCTGTCGTTCCCGTGGACATTAAGCGAGTGTAACGCCTTATTCTTGAAAATCAACAGATTGCTTGTCACCAACTTGCAGAAGAGCCGCATCTGTCTGTGGGAACTGTACACATACAGTAAGACCACTTATTGCTGCATCCCATGTACAATCCTGACCTCAAACCAGGCCATTTCTCTATGTTTGGGCTGTTCCTAGGAGTTCCTAAGAGGCCAGAGGTTTAGTTAAAATATTATTTCTCAGATAAGTTTACTTATTATTAACAACAAAACTCGTCTCCAGCTTGGACAAACTCCTCATGCTTCAGTTGCTCAGGTCTAGACATGCTGATTTCTCATGTCTCTTAAGTCAGATCATTCCGAGTTTTGAACACACGCTATTTTTTCATACAATTTTTCTGATAAATATACATACAGTAATTAACCTCGGCTGTCTACATTCACCTCACCGCTGCATTACAGTTTCAGCCTGTTGCACTAACGTCTCGCTCGTGTTTCCCGTAGGCCGTGTTCGACTGCGTGGTGAACTCCCTGAAGAACGTGCTGAATATCCTCATCGTCTACATCCTCTTCATGTTCATCTTCGCTGTCATAGCTGTGCAGCTTTTCAAGGGCAAATTCTTCTACTGCACAGACGAGTCCAAAGGACTGGAGAGGGACTGCAGGTAGAGTCCATCATCACCGCACCAAACTCCGTGTTCTCACACGTCCGCAGCGCCCCCTGTAGGTGCAAAGTGGCAAAGCAGACAAGCTTATTAATAAGAGATTATAATAAAGTGAAGTTTATTACACCGGACCAGATTCTTGAGTCTAGAGAGAGGGATAAAAACAGTACAAAAGTTTTTACGCCCCCCATGATTTCTGAGGAAAAATGACATTTAAATGCTATCTATAGAGCACAGTATGAGAGTTTGAGAAAATAGCCTGAATATTGAGAGTAGCCTCTCAGAGTACAGCTTAATATCACAAGTTTGAGGATTTAAAAGGTACTTAAAGGTGGTGTTAATCACCTACTATTTTCCAGATTTTTTTGTCCCATAATGTGCGTAACAATACCTAATTAAATCTCTGTCTTCTTTGCTTTGAATTAAAGGTGAATTTGAAGTGTATATCTATTGAAATCATTTATTTCTGACTGTATGCATGTGTGTGCTTTCAGAGGGCAGTTTTTGGAGTACGATAAGCATGAGGTCTCAGCCCAGCCCAGGGAATGGAAGAAATACGACTTTCACTATGATAACGTGCTGTGGGCCTTTCTTACACTCTTCACTGTGTCCACAGGAGAGGGCTGGCCTACGTGAGTATACACACACACACACACACACACACACACAGCGCCATATTTTAGTCTTCTGGTAAAATTTTAAGAAGTAAAAATGAAAAATTATAAAACATCTGTCTTTTTAAAATCTAATATATATATATATATATATATATATATATATATATATATATACATTTAATTGCCTGCTTTATATGTACTTGCTTTTAATTATGCATTCATTTAGCGCAACCTCCTTATATTTCCTTTGTTGTCTTGTATGCAGTTTACAAAATTTCAAACATTCATGTTTTAGCTCTAGCATTCACTTTTGCACTTGGATGCTTCAAGATAAATGCAAAGAAGATCAGTGAGATGGAAAAATCCTACTCATAGTAAGGGAAAGGACTCAAAACTGAAGATATATCTGTTTCTGGTAACGCTTACTATTAAACCGGTTTAATTTATCAAAATTAATAAAATTTGTGTTAAACGAAAATCATCATCTATACCGCTTTATCCTGTATACGGGGTCACCTGGAGCCCATCCCGGGAGACCTAAGGCACGAGGCGGGGGACACCCTGGACAGGGTGCCAATCCATCTCAGGGCACACACACACTCAATGCAATTTAGGAAGGCCAGTTAGTCTAACCTGCATGTCTTTGGACTCTGGAAACCAGAGTGCCTCTAGGAAACCCACCCAAGCACAGGAGAACATGCAAACAGACCTCGAGGCAGGAATCAAACCCAGAACCTGTAGGTGGAAGGCCCCTGTGCTAACCATTACACCACCGTGTCATCATGGGTCACTTTGATGAAAAAAAACAGTTAACTTGCTGACCATCATCCAACATTTTCTCCAGAATAATATGGCCTGTAATTAAAGTTTGCCTTTTGACTTTTTTTTTAATGGTAAAATTCTATTTTTTCTCTTCATGTATTGGCATCTGTGAGATTAAACTATAAAGAAAGTTAAGAAACTCAAAAACTTTTGAAACCGACAGCACTCAGTGCTAGTCATGTTAAATTATTATTTCATGTTGGCCTTTCTTTAATTTAATTTTAATTAGAACTTTATTAATCCCAGAGGGAAATTGCTCAATTTTCGCATATCCCAATTACTATAGGAAACTGGGGTCAGAGCGCAGGGTCAGCCAGCTTACAGCGCCCCTGGAGCAGATAGGGTTAAGGGCCTTGCTCAAGGGCTCAACAGTGGCAACTTGGCGATGCTGGGGTTCGAATCCCCGACTTTCCGATCAGTAACCCAGTAACCCACAGCCTTAACCGACTGAGCCACCACTGCGCCCAAGGGCACTGCCCCACTGCCTTCTGGCCTTCTCAGTTATTTCTTATTAATGCACATTTATGCATTCTTTGTGTTTTTTTTCATCTTTTTACTTTTTCTCAAGGTTAAAAGCCTCACTCCACTTTCTCTTGGCCTTTCTGTCTCGACTAATGCTTCCTCTGTTTCCAGTCAAACATTTTAAAAAGGCAGTTACAGCTCCTTCCTCATGATCCACTTAATCCGACGTGATTTATAGCTCATTTAAATCAAGTTCACGGGACCGACTCCGGACCGGGTCACCGGTTCAAGTTTCACCCTTTCTGCCCTCATTTCTGGATGACATCATGAAATTAAGTAGGGTTATTAAATAATTCACTGATGCGACGATGTAAAAATTATGAACAGGTTAGTTTATAGGTGAACCAAAAAAAAAAAAAAAAAGGTTAATTAAAAAACGGCACGCTTCTCAGATCTGAAACTTTGCTACACTTTTATTACTGTAGCAGAAGTGCTGATGATATGACCTTAATAGGCATGAGATTAATGCTGATAATTAATCTCGCGCTTATTAAAACGTCTCCGAGTACTGCGTTCGGCTGAAAATTCATAAAAAGCACAACTTTTTTTACGTTGCCTAATAGTGACAAAAAAAAAATCTTTCTGAGCGTTGCCATGTAATCTGCACGGCATATGTGTGTTCCCAGTGTTCTGAAGCACTCCGTAGACGCCACCTTCGAGGACCAGGGTCCCAGTCCGGGCTACCGCATCGAGATGTCAATCTTCTACGTAGTCTACTTTGTCGTCTTCCCTTTCTTTTTTGTCAACATCTTTGTGGCCTTGATTATTATTACGTTCCAGGAGCAGGGGGACAAAGCCTTGTCGGAGTGTAGTCTGGAGAAAAATGAGGTAGGAACCAGTCAGAACCATCCATCCATCCATTATTATACCACTTACTCTGTATAGGCTTGCACAGAGCCTGGAGCTTATCTCAGGGCGCTTATTGCATAAGATGAGATACACCCTGGAAGGAACCCATCCTTTCCTGGGCACAACGGGCTATTTTATAACCCAAATGAGGATGGGTTCCCTGTTGAATTAGTTTCCTCTCAAGGTTTCTTCCTACTGCCATCTCAGAGAGGTTTTCCTTGCCTCTGCCAGTCTTATCATTTTGATTCATTCACATTCGCATTTAATACAAACTTAAATAATTATTTTGATTGTGTAAAGCTGCTTTACGGCAATGTCAATTGCTAAACGCGATATACAAATTAAATGTAATTGAAATTGAATTGAATCATTTAGGAAGGCCAATTTCATGTCTTTGGACTGTGGGAGAAAACCAACGTACCCAGAGGAAACCCACTAATCACAGGGAGTCCAGTACAAACTCAACACTCACAAAATGAGAAGGTGAATTTCAACCACTGAAGTGTCCTTAAGTCACTGATTCTCTATGCCAGCTTATCCTATATAGGGTTACACCCAGGATTGGGTGCCAATCCATCGCAGGGCACAAAAGCGCGCACACATTAACACACTCACTTACACATTATAGGCAATTTGGAAACGCCACTTAGCGTAATCTGCATGTTTTTGGACTGTGGGAGGAAACCAGAGTACACCGAGGAAACCCACCAAGCACAGGGAGAAACATGTAAACTACTGTACACACATACTTGAAATCGAACCCTCCATCCTTTTTTTCAAGAAAGTAACATTTGGCTATGAGCTGAAGTGTTTTATCTTCACACATTATGTATAAAAAAAAATATTTGGGTCTAGACAGTGTCAGGGCCGTTACAAGGTTTGGGGGGGGGGGGGGGGTAACGCATTGGGTCCGGCTAT
>JAQMYJ010000014.1:17980046-17993032 GCA_030014305.1 Clarias laeviceps | reverse complement strand
ATGATGGTAGAATAATTATAAAGGTCTTGACTAAAACAACATGCATGAGGAATCACAAAGGAGTTTTCATTTTCTGCCTTGGGAAAGTACTCGAACTAGTTACTTTAATCAGAAAGTAACGCTGTAATGAAACTGATTACTTTAGACAATAAATTTGAAATGTAATTAGTTATTTTAAAAAGTAAACGTCTCCCAACAAGAAAGTTTTACAAAATTAAATTTGTGGTAATCTTATCTTAAGAAAGTGTACAGTAGATACGTTTAACTGTGCGGGCGGTGGCGACTCAGTGTGTTAAGGCTCCGACGTACTAATCGGAAGGTTGGCGGTACGACCTCCAGCTCTACATATCAGGTTACCACTGTTGGGCCCTTGAGAGAGGCCCTTGACCCTGTCTACTCCAGAGACACCGTTTAACGGCTGACCCTGCGCTCCGACAAGAAGCTGGGACATGCAAAGAATAAAGAATTTCTCTGGGCTGAAAGGATGAACTTAAAAAACTGAACTTATTCAAGATAATTTCTCATGCTAAGGCAACCAGCGTTCTTTTCCTTTTGTTCCATTTAGTTACG
Source organism: Clarias laeviceps (assembly GCA_030014305.1). NCBI lineage: Eukaryota > Metazoa > Chordata > Actinopteri > Siluriformes > Clariidae > Clarias > Clarias laeviceps. The sequence goes on along the minus strand of JAQMYJ010000014.1, from coordinate 17,992,462 downwards.
CGCAGCGTGAAATTTAACCAAATAAAACTAACCAAATTATAAATTTGACCCTGACTCTGATTAATAAAAGGCACTAACAGATGTGGAAGCACCCTGAGAGATAGTGCACTCCATGCTTTTTTCTCACCGTGTACAGAGTTGAGCTCCTGTGCTCTGAGTCACCCTTCATGGTTATGCCTTCATGCTTCTCTCTGTTTTTCTGTCACTGTGTCACTGCTGCACTTTTGTTGCAGATGTAGCTTATAGAAGTGAATGTGACTGTTTGACTCCTGTTCTGTCTCTGTACTTTTGTCATTTTGGACAAAACGTTTTGTGTGCCTCAGGCCGAGAATCTCCTCTTTATTCCAAGATATCTGCTGAGAGTTCGTGTCAGTTGGAACGTCTCAGCGTTTTTAAGCATTAAAAGCGTGAGATTCGAGCAAAAGCCTATCACAGGCACACAGATGGTTTTGGCCACGAGGCGTCTCACAGGCTCGGGTTGTGTGGGTTCTTTTGGTTGTTTGTTTTTCGAGTACTGTTCCTCTCTAACGCCCTCCTGACTCCCCTCAGCGTCTGGTGAAGATGAACATGCCAATTGCCGATGACAACACGGTCCACTTCACCTCTACGCTCATGGCTCTGATCCGGACCGCGCTGGAGATCAAACTGGCCTCAGGTCAGTCATTCAGGGTCAAGTCTCTACTGTTGCACTTCTTACAATAAAAACGTCAACTTTTATGTTCGTTTTTTTGTTTCTGATTTAAGTCGGTGATCTTTAAATGTATTTTAGAATTTTTTAAGTGAAATTCAGAACAATGTTTCTACGAATAGAGCACCAGGTATAACATGGAAAAACTGTTTCATTAAAAAAAAAATCATGTTTTTTACCAAAAATAACAATGCTTTTTTTCTTTGCTGTAAACAAGATAGATAGATAGATAGATAGATAGATAGATAAATAGATAGATAGATAGATAGATAGATATGAGTTCATGCATTGATTTGACAACAGATTCTTATATCAGTCCCAACATCTACAAAACAAAATACATAACTTAATCAAAACACAGTAAATTGTTTCAGTTTTAGTTAACAAAATAACATCCTCACGTTTTTTTATCATAAAATGACATATTTTCTACAAAAAAATAGTCCATAGTCACTATGATGGAGATGAAAAAGATAATATTTAAACAATTTTATTAGAAATAAATAGAGATCTTGCTCAGATCCCCCAAAAAACTGTATTGTAGAATGAATTGATATGCACTGCGCAAAATATGTAAGTCACAAAATCTATGATTTTATTGATTAATTCATTCCTTTAGCTTTGATCACTCTTTCACAATCTGAGTTCCATCAGGGAAGAAAAACTCCATAGATGTGATAACCTGGTCATTCAGTACATTCAGGCCGTCAGCTGACTTCATTTTTATCGCCACATAAGCAAACCCAGATTACAGTATAACACTCATCACTTAATACACTTCCCTTCTTACCCTGACACGCCCATCTCTCTGGTATAGGGTTGATCTGGACTCATTAGATCACATGACCATTCTCTACTGCTCCAAATTCCAATATTTATGTTCCCTAGCCATCTGAAACCTTTGTTCTTATTAGTCTCAATAGAAAGTGGATTTCTTGTGTCTACACAGCTGTTTAGTCCCAATCCTGTGAGTTCTCATCACATTGTGTGTGTATGGAAATGCTCCCATTTTCACTATTAAACATAGCTCGGATTTCTACTGTCAGTTTTTACCATGCATCTAATGGCACGATCCCTCCACCTTGTTCCAGGTGCGCTGTATTAATCTGAACGATGCTGAACTTGTGTGGCGTGTGTTTGCAGGAATCGTGGCCCAGCGTCTGTGTGATGCCGAGTTAAAGAAAGAGCTGGCGACCGTCTGGCCAAACCTGTCTCAGAAGACCATGGATCTTCTGGTGACTCCACACAAACGTGAGCATCCAACACACACACACACACACACATGCACATACTGTAGACACTACTGGGGTTACTTAATGCTGTTAACACTGTTAACTTGATCTCACCTAGTAAGATGAAGCTTTACTGCCATCTAGTGATGAGAAGCAGATTGCTTCCACCTATACTGATAATTAAATTGTTTATCTTAAACGCTCAATTCTGATTGGTCAGAAGGTGTTGATTTATTTTCCAAAACAGCAGCTTTGTCAGTTGTTTTAATGAATGTGTTCCTTTAAATACACTTCAGATCAGCCATGTAAGAAAAACACTCTCTTGCAATAAAAGATGAATTAAAAAGTAAAACGTTCTTTATATATAAAGTCTCTTTATAAAAAGTGCTCTATATATAAAGTCTCTTTATAAGGACTTTAGGACCGAGCATTATGCTGTAAATGTGACATCCTGTATATAATTCTCTGTCATGATATCTTCCTTTCATTTACAGCTAATGAGCTGACGGTTGGGAAGGTGTACGCTGCCCTCATGATCTTCGATTACTACAAACAGAACAGAGCCAAGAAAATCCAGATGCAGCAGCAGCAGTCCAAAGAGCAGCCAGCACCACAGGTCGATAACTCTCACACACACTTAGACACATGTGCGTGTCACCATCCAGTTACATGGTCTAGTTATTGTTACATGGTCTAGTTTTAAGCAATATTTGTTTAAAGCAATATATAATAAATGAAATGAATGATTTTATACCCAAATATGTTAGAAGGTTAGTCAAGCTGTGAAGCCTCCAGTTTTGCACTGTGCAAAAATTTCGAACTGCAAGAGCATCAATCCGTTGTGTTGTATTGGTGTTTAAACTCAGACTGACTTGGTTTCTGACATTGTATGACATCATGCAACGTTATTTATAACAATCAGCACAGTCACGGCCGCCATCTTGAATCTAAATCAGTTTCAGTGCAGCCGGTTGAAGGCGATAAAGTTGATAAAATCGTTTCAGTTTACTTTATATTGTTCTGTTCGTTTTTCTTGACACAATAGTAGGATGTACTACTATGTAGTACACAATGCTTGCATGTAAAACAAACCAAAACTTAAAAAAAAGCAAATTTTGAACAATGTGCATGTCTCAGTTGTTGTTAAGGAGAAAATCTACAGTAATTATCGCTTTAACACATTGTGTTTCGAGAACGATATCAGAAGAACTATACCCGGTGTTCTGACTTTGGAGTTTCTCCCTGCTGTGTGTTCACTTTATAGAACAATGTAGGTGCTCTCCTGGAGCCCATTCTCGGCCCTATGCAGGAGAAGAGCAGGAGCATGATGGACTGTCCGTCAGATTTCCTGCCTTCCATCAGACCCAGCTCTACCACACTGAACAACGGACACACACCGTAGGCCCGGATCACTCATCACCCACATACACACAAGCACACAACGCAGAACGACTGACATACAGTACACAGCCTAGCCAAAAACGAACGGTCGAATTATTAGCCTGCATCATGCAAGGAACGTATTAAAATTACTGCAGTTGGCTTAAGAACTGTTCAAAACATTATTAATCACCTGGAAGGAAAGTGCTACACCATCAACTTTATGGTAGTAATGTGGTGGTCAGTCAAAGAAATGTATACACACTTCAGGAAAAGAGAAATAGTACGATTTGTATTATATTCATATAATATTCATAATATTATCATATTTATCAATATATAATAGTTTTATATATAAAATAATACTTTTCCTGAAGTGTGTATACATTTTTTTGGCTGACTCTGTGTATATAAATATAAATAAACATCTGGTGAAGTTGCATCATAAAAATGGACAGAAGAAATCACAGAGATGTTTAATGGTAAAAAGAAAAAAAGCATTTCCACAGGATTGGGTTTAAACAGCTGTGTTTAGACCATAAGAGAGCCACTCGTTAGAGAGAGTTACATGAAAAAGGCTTCAGTTTGCTAGGGAGCATTGAGACTTTGGAGCAACGGAAAAAGGTCATGTGTTCTGATGAGTTCACATTGACCCAATTCCAAAACGATGAGTTCGTCAAGGTGAGATGGGAAGCGCATGAAGTGATCACAGCCCACTGATCACATTCACTCTAGATCATATAATCTAGTACCTGAAAAAGATTCAAGTTAAATTTAGTATAAGCAATAAAAGCACATGGAATGTAAAATGAGCTTTAATGTAAACTATATGTATAATGTTCTCTTTAATAGTGTTCATTTTGTCAGCTATTTAAAATTTTAGTCTTAGTCTTAGTCCCCTGTTAATTTTTATCATATTTAGTCAAACTTACCCTATTCAAGTTTTAGTTGACTAAACGTCTGCGCATTTCAGTCTATTTTGAGTCAGAGGAGTGTTTAAGTATTTTAGTCTAGTTTTAGTCAAGAAAACATAACGTTTTAGCAAGAAGATTATTATTAATTGATCGACCTCTTCCATAGTGGTGTAGACGATGAGTGAGTGAGAGGGATCGACCTCTTCCAGTTTTTTCAGTGTAGTCAGGATGTATTGTTTGATACAGATTTTAAACCACTACATGTGACTGCTGTTCAAGCCTCTGGAGACAGTGTTATGATCTGGTGTTGCTTCAGTCGGTCAGGTCTAGTCTCAGCAACGTTATGTGGCAAAAAATGAAGTCAGCTGAATGTACTGAATGACCAGATTATCACATCTATGGACTCTTTCTTCCCTGATGACACGGACATATCCCAGGACTCAAATTGTAAAAGAGTGGTTCTAGGACCATGAGGAATCATTTTCACACTACATTTTGTGCTGTAATCAAAACTAAAGGTGGTTGAATAAAATATTATAACCCAGCCAGTGTAGAAAACACAAACCTGATTTCTTATTTCTACTGTCCTGTTGGTATTTATGTCATTCTAATGTCACAATATTATTTCCCGTTATAACCCTAGCCACGACAACACCATTAAAGGCTCCTCGTCTTGGGCTTCAGAGAAAACCAAAGAGGTCCCGAGGTCAAAGAAACGACCCATCCTGAGAGGCCAGTCAGAGGACATCTCAAACGCAAACACTGCCCAGGTACCTGGTGTTTAACAAGCATTCTCACACGTCTTAGACATTTCTAAACGTTTTTATATGTCACTTGGGTTAATGCGTGGGTTTATGCGGTAGGTGTCAGTAGAGATGAGGAAAATGGAGAACAGTTCCAGCACAGTAGCTCCTGCTGGTTTAGAGGGTTATGGACGAGCGGTATCCATGCCTAAACTCAACACAGAAATGCAGGTAACCTATGCATCAATGTTTCAGATGTTTTTCAGGTGACTCTGTATAAGCTCTAGAGACAAATCCAAGAGTCTTTGTGGCTGCGGGAAAGCAAGTTTTGGTAGTTTGTGCTGACTTGACACCTTACTGACACACTTTAGGATTTTTTGTTTGTTTGTTTGTATTGTTGCCCATGTTTATATAAACAGAACTGAAATAAGTCATAAATTAAATAGGGATGGGAATTACGAGGGCCCTCTTGATACGATATTATCACGATACCGACTGTAGGTGGCGATTAAATTTGTATCGCGATTCTGTAAGTATCATAATTTTATAAAAATCCCAATTCCATCTTTTCATTTAAAAAAACTCACCAAGCTTACGGGGAGAAAATGCAAACCCCATAAATTTATTTTTATTTATTAAATTAATTTTTATTTATTAAAAAATTAATAAATAAATAACATTACAGGAGAATATATGCAAGAACGAAATATAGTACAAGACAGACCAGTTTTCAGATGGAAACAAAAAACCTAATGTACGATCCTGGGATTTGCATAAAAATAAAAAGGAGCGATATTTTAAAAAAATAATAATAATTCTCTTTACAGTCATGTATATATTCTTCTGTAATGTTATTTATTTTTCTTTTTTTTATTAATTTTTAAGTTATATATGGAAATACTGAATGATTTTGTACATAATTATGCAGACATAATAAACATATATAACAAAATTGTTATATATAATATGGTGCCTAAGACTTTTGCACAGTACTGTAGATTAAAAATTTTTTTTCAGTAAATCGATTTTGGAGTCAGTTTGGTGATACATGAATTACTACACATGTACTTTTTCCATTTAATTGAAAGTGCAGGGATATTATACGCTCAGACACAACCTATTCCTTATTCCCTGAATTCGCACAAATAGAAAAAGCCTCACCATAGCACGAGATCTCAGTGTCTTTCCCATTACTAAAGTACAAGATAATAAACTGTAGATGCGTACAATAGCTGTAAATAACTGCATTGGTTTAATGCCTCGGCTGTAATGAATGTGGTGTGTTCAAGCTCTGGAGAGCTGGAGTAAACACAGTATACTGGAGTTTATGGGAAAAAAACTGCCAATGCCGAGGTCTGTGTTTTCTTTCTGCTTAAGCTAACAGATACTGCATAGCCGCTCTTAATGAGAGTGCTTACCCAAGGTCAAGATATTTAAGGGCATACCGCCACACTGTTACCCTTCATAGCTTTTTTCTAGTTCTGTGTCATTCCTGTTGAACGCCGGATACCAAAAACTAAACATGCTTTTTTGCTTTTCATTGAAGAGAAGGTAAACTGCTGTAATTTTTTTGCACATGAGCTAAAACATAACCATGATTGACTAGTGTTAGTGTTAACAAAATGAGACTGAAAAGTTATTTTCCTCACCCAGAGAACAGCTTCAAATTAAGCTCTCAAGCTCACGGCCATGGATGGCTGGGTTTCTTTGGGATTTAAACCCTGGATTTTTTGACAACAGCGTGAGTTCTCAGACCACTCAGCCTCTTTGGAGTCATTTGTTTTTTATTGTTTTTGCTAGTTGCTAATTTTAACCTTTGACCTTTTCATATCCTGGAATCTCCTGGAAAGTGTGTAGTTTGAGTCCCTCATTAGTACAGTTCTCGGGGAACTCCTGCGGTTCGGCCCAGCTGCGGTACACAGAATATGACGTGATATATTAGATCAGAATCATTGCACCGATGAACACGTGATTTTCCCTGTAATACATTTATAGAAGACGAGCTGCTTCAGAAACGGTGCAGGGTTCTCACATTTGCTTGGTATTTCCATCTTGGGAAAGTTAGAGTGAAAGTGTTCAGCAGGTAATAAGTGATTGACTGCGAGGTTTCAGCACCTGCTCATATGGCTCAAATTCCACTTATTTCATCCAGAGACTCCATCTTCACTAGCTGACCCTGGCACTAGTCCAGGTCTGCAGCTTGGCTTGCTTGAAGAAAGGCTGCACAGCACAGAAACATTCACTCACAGCCAAAAATAAATAAATCCTGGAGCATATTGTTTCAGCTCCTTATAGGACATGGCTGGATTTCTTGAATTAAACGATTCCTCATTAGGAACTAATGACTTAAATGGTTTCCATAGGTTTAGTCCTACAGTACAATCAATTATAGTGTGTGTGTAACTGATTGAATTGTTCTGTCCATTAGGTCCATTAAGTTAATTAAATCTATATTATAATCTATATTATGATGTGTCACACTTAATGCATTGGTTTCTCCATATAACGTCCTGAACTTTTTAAACATATCATGAATGACGATCCTAGCCGAGGCGGTCAGAGAGTGGAACGCCTGATCCTTGGAAGTCGATGGAAAAGTTGTGGAAATCGATGGGAAAAAAACATCTGTCTGTGGGACCTCTGCACACAATTATTCACCAACACCACTTGCACATTACAGGAACTCAGCTGGAATTTATTGCCACATCCCCCTTACAGTCCACATGTTCCACATGTTTGGCCCATTCGATAAGTTCCTGACATGAAGAAGGCAGTCCGATCATGGCTCTGAGAAAACTTTTTCCAGCTTTATGGTATCCAAGAACTAGTGGAACACTAGGATAAGTGCATTACTCTTGTTATTGTGTCTTTATGGTATCAAAGCACTAGTGGAACACTAGGATAAGTGCATTACTCTTGTTATTGTGTCGTTTTATTCTGCACAATCAAATGTCCCGGTTTGACTTGAACACCTTAACTTGTACTATTAATAATTATTACTACAGTTTATTGAACACACCTACAATTCTTAAAAGACGCCTTTTAACAAATAAGACCTTATCCTTTGCAATATCAACCACCCATACTGAAACCATTACAAACCATTACAAAACCATTAGGAGCCACTGTGAACAATTAAGGTTCTACACATCACCTAGGGTTAGAACATGAGTTATAGGACCTTTAACTCCTATTACAGAATAATCCATCAATCACAGGTCACATGATAAACCATCTGCAATTTTTCCACTGTCATATAAAACCCACAGAATTCCATTATGAACCATTATGGTCCATTACAAAGCCACCAGGAAATGTAGTGCTGAAGGACAGATTTCAGATCTTGTTTTTTACAGACTTAAAATTGCTCATGACATTAAAGCTCGTCTTTTCTTTTTCCTTTAACAAATCAATTGTTTCCTCTGCTCTCTCTCCCACATGGCACTTTGACAGAGAAGTCATTCACGTCACTCTCCAGGAACCTTACTCGCAGTATGTATCGTCTCAGATCCTTCCATCAACTGTATTGAGATCTGTACTAATACTGTACCTGCATGCTACAGTATACTGTATATTACTAGGCTCATGTTAAAAAAAAAAAACACAGGCTTGAATTACAAGCAGTAAGTTGACCCTGTTGTTAGGTCGGATTTGAGGATTAGGTGATACAGACAGATGCATGAAATTAAAGAGGCAGGATAGTTAAAGTGTCTCGGAGAGGACACCTTACCTTTAATCATCGCAGACTGACTCTACACTGTAAGCACTGCTTCTGATTGCAATATGTCGTTAAGTGCTAAGCCTGAAAATGCTAGTAAGGATGAAATCGACAGAGATTTATATCATGTTTAAGCAGCAGTGCTATATAAATAATTTTAGTTTTGCACGGCCCATTCCTCGTCTCATCACCAGAGGGCGGTCTTGAGTCTCTTAGTTCTAATTCACTGTTTGAAATCACAGCGATATTATATTATATTATATTATATACAGTTTTATATCAGTGTTACATTTGCTTTTCTTCCTCAGCCCATTCCTGACTCCCCCTTGAGACGCTCGGTGTCCACGTTTGCCCCGCAGCGTCCCCCGGAGGTTACCTTGAACGACTACATTCTGGAGAAGCCCGCACAAGATCGACCGCATCACCATCATCATCATCACCGCTGCCATCACCGGCGAGACAGAGAGAAGAAACAGAGGTCACTGGATAGGTCACCCGGTGGACAGCCTAATAACACGGGAGGTCAGTGCAGATATACAGTTTACAGTACGTTTAAATACACAACATACAGATTTTGATATTCTGTTAAATTATAGCCATAAGGTACATTGTTAGATGAGAAGTTGTTCTGTCTTGTTCTGATCGGACCAAGCAGCAGGGTAGTGCTTTCATCTTTTCTTATGAGAATAAAGAACTAAAAACACTTCAAACAGAAAGTGTTTGTTATGTTTGTTGTTAAGAGAACTTGCATATATACATATATAAGGGGCGTTCAAGTCAAACCTGGACTTGGGATGAAATTTCTCATCAGCGTAAAACACAATTGACATTTACAGAATATCTCAAGTACAGGATGGTGATGAGTCTCTTAGCCGCAGTAAAACATTCGAACGGTGAATACAAGAATGCCGAGGTAGCTCGGAGTCCGATGCGGTCGTTCCTGTGAACATTCTCAATGTGGAAAAACTCAATGCACAAACTCATACTGTACCGCCCACTGCACCACTTGCACATTACAGGAACTCTGCTGGAAGTTACTCCCACAGCCCCCAGGAAGTCTGATCATGGCTCTGGCGTACTGAGAAAACGGTGAAGTGATGGTTTCCAAGCACTAATGAAACACTGGGAGTTCGCAAGTGCATTAGAAAAATAAAGAGAGTTTTTACTCTCATAACTGTGTTTTGCTAATCTGCACAAAATTCATCAAATGTCCCACTTTCACTTGAACAGCCTTCAATTTAGTACTTATGTACTACAATTTTTTTTTTTCGTTTCTTTTCTAAACACACACTTAGAATAACTGAATTTGGTATTCAGAAAGTCTCTTGTGGAGACCTGAGCCAGAGCTAAAGTGTGCACGATCTGCTGCAGGAGCTTTTCATGCACCTGGCATCCATTATCCAGATAAAAGGATCTGACAGAAATGCCGCACACCCACTGACCTGCTAATTTATTGCCACATCACAGCAGGCCAGCCGTGGGTAAAAATGTCAGAACGCATGGAGGAAAAAAGAAGTACAAGAGACACGAGATCGGTGTGTGAGGAATGTGGAATTCAGGAGGGGAGAAGAGACGAGGACTGGCATCATAAAGCACGCTTTTGATCTGTTTGGAATGTGATCGATCAGAAGCGCGGTTCATCACGTCGTCGTCCGATTTGTCTCACGGCTGAAGACTTTAAAGGACTCTTACTGTTAAGTGTTCAACCAATCTTTAAAAAGTTGAGATGGTTGAAATTGTGAGTGCAGATGTTTCTCTACTGTTTATATGATGGTGTAGAGCCTTATTCTTATAAGAGAAATAAAAATTCCTCAAACATGGTAGTAATTTTTTTTTTTTTTTTCAGATCTCAAGCATTTTTTAATTGTCCTTTCATTTATAAGTGATAAATGGTAGCGTGAGCATGACATTAATCAAACTCTCTCTACAGATTATCCATACTTCTTGGAAGCGGTGTCCTACTTAATAAATCAGATTAAATCACGTTAGAGATTTATTATATCAGAGATTTCTCGTCCTAACCGCTCGTCCATCTGCTGGCGTTTTGTCTTGTTTTCAGGCACAGCAGCTGACCCTGCAGAGAACTCCACGTGTCGAGACAGAGGGCACGACCGAGGCCGTTCCCATGAAAGGAAACATCATTCGTCAACAGCGGAGAAGCAGCGTTACTACTCGTGCGATCGCTACGGCAGCCGCGAGCACTTTCCGGCTAAACCTGCGCCAGCCAGCTGTGCCACCTCGCCCGGAGAGGCTCAGGAGACCACCTTTACCAAGCAGGTGGGACTTAACGCTGGCTAGGCAGTAGGGTTAGAGCAATACGATAATATCACGAGTCCTACATGTCGAGTCGGTTTGTATTGCGATTCTTTAAGTATCACGTGATTGTACTATATGTGATTTTTTTTAATTTTTTTTTTTAGATTTTGTTACAATTCTAAACAAACTTAGCAAATAATTTGCTCCAATCACTCAGGATGCTGTGCTGTGGCAAGTTTAGAGAATGCCCCCTGCAGGATCATAGAGGAACAGCAACATTTTACCACCTCAAATGCAAACGTATATAAATAAAAAACATTTTTAAACATTGATTTTGGATTGTGGTAATACATGAACTGCCACACGAAAGAGTCGCGATACAGAACTGAATCGATTTTTCCCCCCACCTGTAGACAGTACCATGTAGGCCGCTATACAATACACATATTTATATATATTATATATATAGGTTGGGGTGCTGAGTCTGAGAGTGCAGAATATTTTATGAAAAAGCTCAATTTACTTTTTTTTTAGGTATGAGGGGGTCAGGGTTCCAGTGCAGACAGATTCCTCTGTGTGATTTATGGTTCTCAGGGTACTTAACACACACCGCCGCGAGTGAGGTGTTGTACTGTACATGCACTTCAGTGTCATTTGTTTTTCAGGTGCTTGGAATGCACTGGACTTTATGATGCATGCAAACGGTGTGTTTTTGTGGCTGTGTTTCCCTTATCCTGTGAAATGAAACTCTTCTTCTCTTTTCCCTTAGTGCCGCCACTTATGGCCTTTCACTTCTTTTTCTGCTCTTTTCTTCTTCACCATTTATCTGTGCATCATATCTGTCTTTCTGTTCTTGTTTTCTATCCTCTTGGTACTGTCTTCCTTGTCTTTGTGCTTTGTGTATCCTTTTTCTGTTGTTCATGTTGTCATACATATAAATGTTTCTTTCCTTTCCTTTTCACACTTTGTCTTTCCTTTCTTTCCTTTTCCTTTTTTTCTTCCCCTCCTGCTTTAATTTCTTCTTTTCATTTCCTTTCCATTCCTTTTTGATTTGATCTCCTCCTTTCCTTTCCTTCCTGAATCAATATCTTCTGTCCCTTCCTTTTCCTTTCTGCTTCAATCTCTTCCTTTCCTTTCCTTCCTGCTTCAATCACTTCCTTTCCTTTCCTCCCGGTTTCAATCTCTTCCTTTCCTTTCCTTCCTGCTTAAAACACTTCCTTTCCTTTCCTTTCCTGCCTGTTTCAATCACTTCCTTTCTTTTCCTTCCTGTTTCAATCTCTTCCTTTCCTTTCCTTTCCTGCCTGTTTCAATCACTTCCTTTCTTTTCCTTCCTGTTTCAATCTCTTCCTTTCCTTTCCTTTCCTGCCTGTTTCAATCACTTCCTTTCTTTTCCTTCCTGTTTCAATCTCTTCCTTTCCTTTCCTTTCCTGCCTGTTTCAATCACTTCCTTTCTTTTCCTTCCTGTTTCAATCTCTTCCTTTCCTT
>JAQMYJ010000014.1:17962053-17972952 GCA_030014305.1 Clarias laeviceps | reverse complement strand
ATAGTTTTGATGCCTTCAGTGAGAATCTACCAACGTAAATGGTCATGAAAATAAAGAAAACACATTGAATGAGTGAAAGTCTGTCCAAACTTTTGGCCTGTACTGTATATGGCTGTCTCTCTCTCTATCAATCTGTCTTTATCTATCTATCTATTTATCTACCTGTCTATCTGTCTGTCTGTCTATCTATTTATATATGTCCCTCTCTCTCTCTCTCTCCATCAATCTGTCTTTATCTATCTATCTATCTATCTATCTATCTATCTATCTGTCTGTCTATCTACTGTATCTGTCTGTTTGTCTCTCTCTCTATCAGTCTGTCTTTATCTATCTATCTATCTGTCTGTCAATCTGTCTGTTTGTCTGTCTCTCTATCAATCTGTCTTTATCCATCTATCTATTTATCTATCTGTCTGTCTGTCTATCTATTTATATATGTCCCTCTCTCTCTCTCTCCATCAATCTGTCTTTATCTATCTATCTATCTATCTATCTATCTATCTGTCTGTCTGTCTACTGTATCTGTCTGTTTGTGTCTCTCTCTATCTATCTATCTGTCTGTCAATCTGTCTGTTTGTCTCTCTATCAATCTGTCTTTATCCATCTATCTGTCTGTCTGTCTGTCTATCTGTCTATCTATGGCTGTCTCTCTCTCTCTCTCTCCATCAATCTGTCTTTATCTATCTATCTATCTATCTATCTATCTATCTGTCTGTCTGTCTGTCTAGCTGTCTGTCAATCTGTCTGTTTGTCTGTCTCTCTCTCTCTATCAATCTGTCTTTATCCATCCATCTATCTATCTATCTATCTATCTATCTGTCTGTCTGTCTATCTGTCTGTCTCTCTCTCTCTCTATCAATCTGTCTTTATCTATCTACCTATCTATCTATCTATCTATCTATCTATCTATCTATCTGTCTGTCTGTCTGTCAATCTGTCTGTTTGTCTCTCTCTGTCTATCAATCTGTCTTTATCCACCTATCTATCTGTCTCTCTGTCTATCTGTCTATCTATGGCTGTCTCTCTCTCCATCAATCTGTCTTTATCTATCTATCTATCTATCTATCTATCTATCTATCTATCTGTCTGTCTGTCTGTCTGTCAATCTGTCTATCTATGGCTGTCTCTCTCTATCAATCTGTCTTTATCCACCTATCTGTCTGTCTCTCTGTCTCTCTGTCTATCTATGGCTGTCTCTCTCTCTCTCTCTCTCCATCAATCTGTCTTTATCTATCTATCTATCTATCTATCTATCTATCTGTCTGTCTAGCTGTCTGTTTGTCTGTCTCTCTCTCTCTCTATCAATCTGTCTTTATCTATCTATCTATGTCTGTCTGTCCATACTGTAGTATCTTTAAAAAAAAAAAAAAAGAACTACGCAGTTTTATAGGTCATATCAAATATATAGTCTTTATAGTAAATATATATTAAAATTTAAATATAGAATTGATTTTTTTGTTATTATTATTAGTAGTATATACCTATATAATAACTGTAGTGTTTTTGGTAAACTGGGGATTTGTAACTCCTAAGTGACTCGTGTAGTTGTTAAGAAATCTGATTGGTTGTTGCCTGTGCAGTGGGCGTGGCTTTATCGCCCTGATTGTAAACCGTGCACTTGCTAGGGAAAAGTTGTAAAGCGGAGTAGAGCAACAGCACAGATGGCACACACACGCTCACACACACACACACACACCGGCACACGCACTCACATACACACTCACACGCATACATTGTTCCTTCAGCCACAAACCAAGATGGATATTGTTTGAATGGAAATTCTGATCAGTGAGCAGATTAGTGTACAAATTAGTCAAAAGGAAGTTTGTATTATTTTTTATTTTATTATTTGATGTAAGGCTAGAATCAGGTGCTGTATCTTATAAAGATGTGTTTAAGAGCATTTCTGGCTCTTGCCATCCTCACCACTGGCATCAATACATTTCATACGGACTGGACAGAACCGGGATCTGGACTTCAGGAGTCAGGTGAGAACTTATTCATCTATTATTATAATACAAAGATTTACAGTGTATCATATTATATCAAATGTTATACATATGAATTTTTCTGAATCATTTCACAGTTATAAAAGTTTTTTTTGTTAGTTTTTATAGCATTGATTACTTTAGATCAATTATTGTCGTATTGTATTTGTCCAGTTTTATAAACCGTGTTTAATGTTAAGCTGAAGTTGCAGTACCGCACAGCACCGCAGGGGGCCGCCATACTCTCGTTTATAATCCTCACCTCACTTACATTGTGAATATTAAACATATTGTATGTTATTGTACAGGGTAAGAATAAATTCCTTCCTTGACTTATACAATAGTATCCTAAATTAAAAAAAAGTATGCTAGGAATGTTAATGTCGGGTCTGTGTGCATGGAGTTTGCATGTTCTCCCCGTGCTTTTTGGGTTTCCTCCGGGTACTCCGGTTTCCTCCCACAGTCCAAAGACATGCAGATTAGGCTAATTGGCTTTCCCAAATTGCCCGTAGTGTGTGAATAAGCTTGTGTGTGTGTGTGTGTGTGTGTGTGTGTGTGCCCTGTGATGGATTGGTATCCTGCCTCTGGATAAAGCGTTATAGACAGTGAGTGAGTAATATATATGTATGTAATTTGCCATACACTATAGGTGGCACAGTGGTTGGGTTCAATCCAGGGTCCGGTTCGATTCCTGCCTCGGGGTCTGTGTGCATGGAGTTTGCATTTTTCCCCGTGCTGGGTGTGTTTCCAGGTACTCCGGTTTCCTCTCACTGCCCATTAGGCTAACTGGCACTCTCAAATTACCTGTAGTGTCTGACTGTGGTTGTGAATGTTGACTGAGGTCCTACCACGGTTGTAAAATGGGAATAAATATAATAATAATAATCAGTTTTGGCCTCCCTGGTCACTAGTTGGACTACAGAGTCTCCTAGATGGATGGAGGGAATACACTACAGTATAGCCTATGTTTGTACTGTAGTGTAGGGAATACACTACAGTATAGCCTATGCTTAGGTTTCATGTGATATATCCTCACCCTGTACTATTCGCATTTGTTTACTGATAACAGCTATAAAATTATTATCAATTACCATATTTCTTTAAGTTTACTATTTCACAATTCGTGGATTGGAAATGTTGTTGGAAATGTCCTGCCATTATTCGCCCAACATAAATAGAGAACAATATGCACCTAAATTTTATATATGCACCTAAATTTTATATAATTTTATGTATTTTTAACCTTTATTTTGAGAACTTGGATAAGATGTATCCAAATATATGAGGGACCAGTATATATGCGACTACTGTCGCTGCCTACTTAACCACCAGAATCACTAGAACTCGCAGGGAAAGTGATCTAAGTTACTGTTCATGTTAACCGATACGCTGTCGGTAGCTTCAGCCAAGAACTAACCACAGGCATGATGTTAACGCTCATGCCTTGCGGTTTCTCACCATTTCAGAATGACATAATCTGGGCTGTCTTTAAATATCGTCCGCGTGTAGAAAAAATTGGGGGAAAAATGTAGTTTGATTTTATAATAGAGCTTATGTTACAAGAAGTTCCCAAGAGCTCCATTTTAGCAGCTGCCCCGATGAACTGGGATAAGTGCGACTCAAGATTGAGAACAGCAGGTGAAATAGAGAACATTGTGGATTACAATCATGGATCTGCTCAAGTCATTTCTTTTTTTTGGAGACTGGGTGGAAAATGGTGAATTACTGTATATCATTTAGTAGGATGGAACTCTTTCTGTATTATTCATTGCCAATGGATTTAGGTGTGTTGTTTTGTTTTAAATTGTCTGTAATTAGTCAGCTTCTTCCTGTAGGTCTCCACCTTAGCTGATTTGGCTGAAACTTTACAACTTAGTGCTTAGTGGCAAAATCTGTAATATTTAATGCACAGCTAAAATATAACCAGTCAGCTGAGGTGCAAGTCTTTTTGTTCGGAGATGTTTTCATGAAATGTCACATGAACTGTCCAGTCGAGGTCACTGTTTTCCAAACTGTCCCTGAATTACTTCAGATGCATACCAGAGAGTTTCTCAGGGATATTCATGTGAGTCAGCGGTTCTAGAGTTCACTATTGGAATTTCTTATGAAATTAGAGCGCATGTTATGATATGCTATAATTTCTACAGTAACCAAGACATTATATGGTGGATGCTGCAAATAAACAGATCACAACAAGTGGAATTGTCAGATATAGGGATTAGAAATAGAGTAGATAGTCATTAGATATGGGTTTTCTTTCGGGAGATGGCAATTTAGCATTCTGTTAAGGAGTCTTAAGGGTCAGCAGTATACAGTATGTAACAGTAAATGCAAATCTTTTTTTTTTTTTTAAACAGGAATGTCTTCGTGACAGAAGGATTTCCAGTTTCTGGTTTCTTGTAATATAACAAGATGCATTTTTTTTTGTCTTAATAACCTCAAGAGACAGAATAAAGATAGACTTGTTGGTAGCAGGGAGGAACAACTATAATGGAACTAAATAGCTTTTTGGATGATGCACAACATGGGATTTAACTATAAATGGAAAAAACATTGCGTGTTGTGTTCTTAAAAAAAAAAATACTGGTAAATCACCATGGGTTACTGTAGGAGGCATGAAACACTTTCGGTTATTGCAAATTCATTACAACACCCTCAAAGATAATTTTCTGATAACAATATTCCCCACTGTGTTTTATTCCATGTACTATTGTATATAGCAAGTTTGTGGACACCTAACCATTGCACCCAAATGTGCTTGTTGAGCATACGAGTACCCTTTGTGGATATAAAAGGTGGCACAGTGCCATAGTGGTTATCATCTCCAAGGTCTGGGTTCGATTCCCAATTCATGGTCTGTGTGCATGGAGTTTGCATGTTCTCTCCATACTTGATTGGTTTCCTCTGGGTTCTCCCGTTTCCTGTCCAAAAACAGAGATTTATTTGTTGTTCCCAAATTGCCTGTAGTGTGTGAATGCTGACCAGAGGGCCTACTGTACCACAGTTGTAAAAAAAATGTGAATAAATACATTGGTCACCACTGGCCTCCACGGGCCTTAGTTGGACTACAGAGGTTTCTAGAGGGATGGATGCATGGTGGATATAATAACTTCCACTCTTCAGGGAAGGCTTTCCTACCAAATTTAGCCTCTTAGTTCCAAGGGAGAGAAATTATAATGAAGCACATATGGATATGATGGTCAGGTATCCCATTTTATTCATTGCATTTGGGAGATTCCCTTTTCCAGAGCAATTTACATTCTATCTCATATGAGCTCAAGAGCCCAACACTGGTGCTAAGTTTTGAACCTTCTTAGAACCTCCTAATCAGTAGGCCAACACCGTAACCACTGAGCTACCCTTGACACCTGCAGTCTAGGTCAGCATGCTAGCCTTGACATTTAATTACTAGATCATATCTCACAGACTTTTATGTTAAAGCATTTAGCATTTTTTCCCGATTATTACACCAGCCTTGCCCTGTCATACTAATTATAGCCAAACCCAGCACTTGAGTAGTCTATATAATGTACTGTAATGGCTGTCCCCCAAATTGCACCTTCTAGAGAGTAAAGTCAGAGTCTATTTGTTCAGCTTTTAGCCTGCTTATCTTTTAATTTGTACTTTGAATGAAACCACAGGCTTGTCTGTGACTAAGTGGCACCCCATCGTCCAGAGCCAGACACAAGGCACTGATATGACAGCAAGCGTAATTAATGCTGTCCCTGATTGATAACCATCATTCTGGTTTGCCGCCAGGATAGTGCGTTTGGGCCAGGCCCTGCTGATTGTGTGTCTGGAGATCATTACTGTATGCTTGGACAAGCACAGGCTGTCTCGGATACAGACAGGGAGGCTGGAGCTAATCTGTTAAGAGTTATCTCCAGGCCCTGCATTGTTTCTTATCACACTGGTGGCCAAGGCATGAGGCATCCCAGCTATTTCAAATTGTGTGTAAAACACACAGGTGACCTGAATTGAATGAAAGGTTTGATCCATTGCCAGCAAATAAGGTGGAATTGACTGTGCAAAAAAAGTGGTCAAGGATATGTCCTATAATCTAGAAAATATAAATTGTTTCCCACCTGTGCTGTATGAATTATGTTTTGAGTTAGAAATGCATAAATGAACTTAAATTTCCAGGAGTAATCTAGCAGTTATCTAAACTCACAGGTGTACCTCAAGGCTGCAATTTAGGACCTTTTTTGGTGGGAAATACTCAGTAAACGGTAATAAATATGTTTTATGTAATTTCCCTCACTACATATGGGGAACCTAAGAATCTTAAAGAAAGTGATTAGTGAATGATTAGTCAATAGGTCTTGTTTGACAGATGTGGGCCATTTAAAAGTTTTTTTATTATTAATATTATGCAAAATTAACTTTTTAGTAATTGTTCTTAGATTTTTCAAGACATCCAGATGAGACTTAAGCAAACCAACTATATTTTCCCCCTAATGTGACCTCATAATGTGACTGCAAAACCCATCAAGCACCATGATGAAACTGGTCCTTATAAGGAGAGTTTGAAATTTGATCAAAATTAGCCCACCTGGAGGAGCCCAATACTACAAAAAACACACAGAGATAATTCAGGACGTCTCTTGGGTTTGTAAAAGTTCCATGAACTAAACCTCTCAGTTCCATCTCTTCTGTCTTTAAGTCGTTGCCCTGACGCCAGTCACTCGGCTCTTAAAACGCTGCTCTTACCGGTGACAGGAATCTCCTCTTAAAGCGCTAGTGTCTTCCCAATCGAGCTTGTGTCCAGGCTCCAAGAACAACTCTTGGCAGTGCTTTAGTCTGCGGTTATGAGACAAGAGCCCTCCTGTTAGCACTGAAAAGAGACCCTGACGGGGCAAAGCTTCCTTCTCTTGGCACTCTCTTGCTATCAGGGAGCTCTTCTACCTTTATGCTAGTACACCATGATGGTAAAGCAAAAGAAAAAAAGTCAGATAAGAATCAGTTTCTAAATAACTTTGTTTACAAATGTTTACTTAATTGAATCAAGTCTGTTATAGAACAAATATTTCCACATCCAGTGGTTGAAGGGCCTGAACTGGCTGCTTCCCGGGTGGCATTTTAAAGAGTAAGGCCTAAAGTTCATGCAAGGGAAACCCTTCTCAAAAGGAAATTATATTTTCAGAACTTAATGTCAGCTCTGAATTGCTGTCTCTCATACAGTACGAGTTTGGATAACGAAAAGCAATTGCAGTTATTATTGGACTTTGGAAGAAATGTACAAAGCATATAGAAACAGTTCCTCATGCCAAACTCTGCTGTAAGTACGAACGAATCAAAATGAAAACCCTTGGGGAAGTGTGATAGACATGCTGTAATGTTGGAACAGTCTGACTCGGTTGTTAGGACCTGTAAAATTCCAGCATCCCCAAGGAGAACCGCCTCAATGCATGCGGGAGGTGTGTGCAGCCCTTCTTAACGGTGTGTCTACAGCATTAGTCAAGTTCTATAAAAGAGCGTTACAAGCTTGTAGCTTTGTTTTTAAAAGGATGCTGTTCTAGTCACACTTGACCTGGATTTATCACAAGGGCTTTGGTCTACTTTTTATCACTGTAGCATTTTGGCAAACATTCATGAAAATATTTTTGCATTGTAAATCAAGTTTCCTGTTCCTGCTTCTTTCATTTCCCAACATATTTGAAGAACATACGGTATCTCCGCTTACATCTTCACCATAAAAACACATGCTTGTAAAACCATTTCAAGTTTCAGGATTTCTATAGGTACCTACTGGGCTTAGTTGACGATGTGCACGTCGGAGCAGAGCGTAACGACCACTTTGGGGTTGTAATCTAACCCCACACAGAGATAAGCCCATAATGGGCACATTGAGATTTTTAAATAGTAGTGTGTGTGTGTTTGGCAATGTCTGCTAGACAAATCCATCAGTATGGAAACATAATGTTCTGACAAAGTGAGGCTGGGGTTCAGGTACATTTCTGTTTTAGTTTAAAATAAAAGCAAAAAAAAAAAAAAAAAAACTACTTATGCATGAATGTACACACATTTTTACAAGCTGCCACTGGTTGTACATTAACACTTATATTAAAAAGTACCAGGTTTATAAGTGTTTAAACAATTTTATGAGGGCTGGTCAAGTCAAGCCGGGACTTGTGATGAAATGTTCCATGAAGGAAGGCGTAAGACTGATTGACATTTACAAGACTTCAAGCACAGTACAGTGATGAGACTCATTGAATAGTTCAAACGTTGAAAGAATAGTTCAAACGTTTTAAAGAAGGCTGTACGTCCATGAATATGTAGCCCACAACAGTTGTTCCTGTGATCGTTCAGCGAGTGGACCACTTGATCCTTGAAAATCAATGGATAACTCGTCACAAACTTTAGGAAGAGAAGCATCTGTGGGAACTGTACACACAATCATTCACCAATACCACTTACACATTACAGGAACTCTCTTGTGAGTTATTGCCACATCTCCCGTAGAGTCCTGACCTCAGTCCAAGCCACTGGCACATGTTTGGGCCATTAAAGGAGTTCCTGGGTGGCTGGCGTTTCAGACATGAGGCAGGTAGTCCAATCATGGCTCTAGTGCACTGAGAAATCTTTCTACCTTAAATGGTATCCAAGCACTAGAAATAAAGGGAGTTTTTTCTCCTGGATTGACTTGAACGCCCCTTGTATATTCAAAGTTGTATTTGAAACAGAAGCTTGGTTTGCAGTTGAAGCTCACGGTCGAGGTCCTTATCATCACCTCTGGTCACAAACTGACTGAAAGATAAAACAGTTACAGGAGGTGGAAATGAGATTTCTTTGCAAAGTCGCTGGTTAAGGATCTTGGTGATCTGAAAGAGCCTCAGAGTTAAGAGGCGGGTTAGCCGTCTTAACCGATTGAGATGGGTTAGACCCAGGACCAGATGGAGTTGACCTAAAGTTGGCTTGGGAACATCTGCAGATGCACAAGGAGGGGCTGGAATCTGGGTCAGAGAAGTATGGGCTGACCTTCTCAGCTTGTTACAACCAAAAACAAAAACCGAGGAAGATATGAATGAATGTTGGCTGGACAAAAGAATGACTAATGAAATAACTTCCAGAAACTTTCAGAAAAAAAAAAAAATAAATTGCAAGCGTCTTGGCTCATGTTGGTTGGTTAGTGATGTAGCACCTATCAGATGCTTCCTGCTTTTCTAGATGGAGCTGGGTTTTTATTTTGTATTTTTTTTTGTTTATGAAGGTGATGTAAGATATACATTGTTGAACTTGATCCAAAATAAGATCCTCCTGGGATTGTGATTAGGCAGGTGTCCAAGAGACCTTTCGTCAATCTTGTCAGCATGTGGACGACCTGAGCGCTCAACATTCCTGGATTCATCCGCTCCTGGAATGCATATCTCGCTGTTAATGATGTAGCCTGTGGTCAAAAAGTTGGGTCACAATCTGCCTTTACATACCCTGCCCAGACTGACCTGAGCTGTCACCACACTCGAGTGGAAAGTATCTGCAGGGCAGCAAATCCGCCTGACCCGAGTCTAAAACCGGTGTATTTTTGAAACTTCCAGAGGTCTGTCTCTGCTTTTCTTAATAAAGAGCGTGATTGCGCTGCATGCCGCTGCATTTGACACGGTCCAAGTTGTCTCAAACCTTCCAGTACCAAAATTTTATCATTAGTTATGGACATGTGTGACGTGGTATTCAGTATTTATAGGCATAGACATTTCCACCAAGGAGCTAGAGGAGCCTGCTTAATCTCCCTGGCACACCCGATTTCCCCATAGAACAAGTGTATCGTGTGAAATCTGGATGAATAGATTCTGGACGGGGATAATGAGTGGGACGTTTCTGCCAGGACAGATTTCCCCCACCTCTCTCCCTGAGGAACATTGTTAGTTCTCCATGACCATGTGTTTTTTGGCATGAATCACAGTTTCCCAAAGGAATTCGGGAAAGAATTCCCGAAATAAAAAGCCGTTTTCATATCTATGCTCATATTGTAGCAGTCTTGTTAAAAATGTTTAATCCAAATGTTTCTTAAAATTCAATTAGATTTTTTGTCTGAATGTTTCTTGCACTCTAGACATGGGTATGTGTAGTTTTGTAGCGTTACTAAACATTGAGTCGGATAGAATTTAGCTTATTCTATAATTTGTGGTATATTCCATGTCCACTGATGATTAGTATATTTATTCTAAATGTTTTTATCAAAACTATCATATTTTATCTATTAAGGGAAAGCATGCTATAATACAGTATTTCAGAAACATTATGTGAACCGGTCATGAATAGAAGGTGGTAGAGGGGATGGGTTTAAAAAAAAAAAAAAAAGTTTAATCAAGAAACTAAACAAAGAAACTTAAAGAACTCTTTAAATAAACACAGGCTCTTAACCAATGCTTAGAGCTTAGCTACACTACGACAAGATAAACTAGAGACAGGAGAGACCAAAGACAAGACGAGTGTTAGTATCTACTTGGGTTATTGTTGAAGTGGATAATGATCTAAGCGGGTTAGTACCTGAACTTACATGGGGATTCATACACAAGATGCTAAGCACACAAGAGGCTACTCCTTACTAGAGGCTAGGCTAAACCGGCTAGAGGCCAAGCCTACTGGAGGCCAAGCCTGCTAGCAGCTAAACCCTCAAATGGCTAAACAGACAAATAACAAAACCTACTAGGACCTAAACATACAAGAAGCTACACAAACACTGGAGACACACAAAACAGTACTTACACAAAACACTGGACCACCTAACTAGTACATTTAACAAACAGCTCCATGAATCAAAGTACCAAATACAACATAAGTAACATAAAACTAGAGCCTACTTAAACAGGACAGCAAAATACAACTCAAACCAAAATACAACTCAAACCAAAATACAACTCAAACCAAAATACAACTCAAACCAAAATACAACTCAAACCAAAATACA
>JAQMYJ010000014.1:17945189-17961953 GCA_030014305.1 Clarias laeviceps | reverse complement strand
TATATATTTATATATATATATATATATATTTTTTATTATTTATATATATATATATATATATATATATATATATATATATACTTTTTTTTATATAATAGCTAATTGCACTGCAAAAGAATGCTGTCTTAGCAAGTAAAACGTTTCTTAAATATAATTATTAAAATAAGATTACAACAAACCAAATATAAAATTATTAAGCTTATTTCTAATCAAATTTGACAAAAAAATTTAGCAAAAAATTCTTGTTCTGTTGCTAGATCATTTTTAGTTTTAGGAATGCATTTCTCAAAAGAAGCTAAATTATTGGGAAACCATACAAGAAAGCTTACTTGCTTTAAACTGAAGCTTACGCTGTACTGTATTTGGTTTGTTGTAATCTTATTGAATGAAAATGTAGATAACTTTAACAATACTGAAGATATTTTCACGTGCTAAGATAATTTTTTTGCACTGTGTTATTGAATAGGTTAATTGAGCATCTATGTCATGTAAACTGTTATGGTTTACAGATTCTTCATGGTTTTAATAGAATTATTTGTTCACTTATATGATTTTTTTTTAGCCAAGCTGTATAAGGAGATAGTAGTGACAAGTTTGTTACAGTACTTTTGATAGTGTTTGGTGTTTGATTGTATGTTATACTGTATCAATTCAAGGTTTGACGGTGTAGAGTTTAGAATGCATTTATACTGTATGTGCGATGCGAGCAGAAAATATTTAAGCAATACAAATACAAAAAAGTATTAACAGCATGATTGTTGTTGCTACTGTTAAGAAAATGAGTCCCATCCTGTTACTGAATGCCACTGTATGTACAGTATGTAACTGAGCACAGGGGAAGGAAAACCATCGCTAACACGTTTAAGGCCTTGGCTTTGTTGGCTTTGTTTGGCGTTGGCTTTGTGATTGTGTAATGGGGGGCAATTGGTGGCACGGGGGCATTTTAGCACCTGACACCTGGTAAGTTGCGCATATGTCCGGGAGCCATTCAAAACTTCTTCGTGTTAGTGGAAATTTACCACTAACACGAAACTAAATTTACTCAAGTTAATAAATAGTGAGAATAGAAACTATTTTTTTCTATTGAGAAAGATAATTTATACCCCAAGTTACACAGTGACGCATATCTCTATATATGAATTTCTTACAAAAGAATTCTCAAAGCTATTGTAGAGGGGGAAAACTAACAGCATATAAAATGAACACTGGATCCATGGCAGTTGAATAAATGTTCCACTTTTTAAAAAAGAATTGTTACCTGAATGCTCAATATATCAGAGTTCCCCCGGCTCTTAGTGATTTATTATTAGTAATTTCCAATAAACTTAACATTGTTATTTCAAAAGCATGCTCACATTACCCCTAGCTTTTTTTCTCCCCTACTCCTGTCCATAACCACTCAGTACTAGGTATATATACTGTATCCAGGTAAATCCTGCAGGCTTGTACCTCCTGTTAAGTTCTTCCTGTCTGTATTCAAGGTGATGAAAGCAAGGCAGGAAATCATCAGTCTGACATGATCAAGCCTTTTCACCAGACGCCGTCTGCTCCTTATTGCTGAAATGACAACATTATCTCAATCAGAGCGCACATTCAGATCTGTTTAATGGGTTTCTGGTTTCACAAAGTCTCAATGCTGTTTTTATGTAGAAGGCTCCATTTGTTCGTTTTTGTTTGGGCCTATTAAGTGTCACTTAAGCAAGAGGCACAGCTTGATAAGCGGCCCACCGAAGCATTCTCTTACACCGTGAACTCACAGGTTCTCTGAAGGTACTACAAATTGTAAAGACAGCAGTGAGCCACAGTGTTATGGAGTTTGCAACACAATCCCATGAGCGATGAACCATGTGCTGATTTGTGAGTTAAACATGAGGTGTTCACTACCAGTTTTTTATTATTTCAAAGGAAAAAGTGTTATTGGGAAGGCATATATATATATATGGGTAGTTCACTGTTCTTGAAAGTAGTTTATTCTCCTGCTGTAGTGAGCAGCTCTGGAAGTCTCTGTTCTTGCCGTCTATGCAGAGCTGCTTCAGCTGAGTGGTGCAGGTAATAGATACTATCTCCACACCCTCTGGCCCTGTGATCTCTCTCTCATCACTACCCTCATATCACTAACACGGAGTCAGAGCAGCCATTGAACCTCATGTAGCTTAGCTGGAACTCGGCCAAATCAGCCGTTAGGATGCATTAGCTGGCTAATGAAGAATAGAAAGTAATAAGTGTTAGCTAGCACTGCAGTGAATCTAGAATGGGAACCTGTATCACTGCAACACAGTGCAATTAAATGTATAAACTGATAACCTTAAAACTAAACTTATAAATATTAAACTTGGAAGGCTGATTGTTGAGCAGTTTTTTTGTTCAATTTGTTATCTGAAAAGGGCTTACTTATTCTGATATGCACATTAGGAAGGATAACCTGGTGCCTAGAAGCTTTTATCCATAAAATCTGAATGGCTAGCTTACTGAGCATTAATAATCTGAATACATAGTGCTATAAGTAATTTTACTATGGCTTGTACTATAGAGTACTATTGTAAACTGTAGTACATACCATACTATTTCATAATACCATCCAATTTCAAAATTTCATAATTAAATAAAAGAGAAAAGGAGAAAAACTGAGTGACACCAAAAGAAAGAAATTATCAAAAGCAAAAGGAATTCTAATAACTAAACCCCAACCCAAAATAATCTAACTACCAAACGAAAAATGTAGAAATGAAACCGAAAGCTTCGGCGCTATCGGCGTCCAAACTAAATTACTCTAACTAATGAAACAAAGTACAAAGGTGGTTGTCACTCCCTACCTATTATTAACAAAAGAACGCTAAGTTTAAGCTACAAGTTTACCTGTCTTCTTTCTCTTGGGTATGTTAGCAAGACTTAAATAACAATTGAAGCTAGATTAGTCAAAGCAAAGCAGTGCTTAATGCTCATTACAAACGTCATTCAGTAACAGGTGTTTATATTTCAAGAGTGTTCAAGAGTTTGAACAAACAAAAGCAAGATCAGGCTAATGAATAACCAACGAAGACAAAACAGACTAAACGCAACAAAGCTTAAACCAAAAAGGAATGCAGTCGGCACAAAATGGATAGTCGCCCGCTGGCCGGAAAAAGCAGGACGACTGACGGAAAGTGAAGGGAGACCCGCAGCTTTTATGATGACAGGTCCAAGCTCATTGGAAGATTGACGAACCACGGACAACCAATATGATGATCCTATACTTTTAAAGAGAGAGAAGACAAAGAAACAGATAGGGAAAGAAACAAAATAATACCAAGAAAAACAAGTACACCAGGGAACGTAACAGGCACTACAAGACTTTATAGAGTATCAGGGTAGATACTATGGCACTTCAGTTGGTACCCAGGTAGTACCATGCCATGTGCCACGTTACACCATAAGGTCCCACAATGGCTACCAAAGTTCAGCAGGTATCTATTAAGGTATGTTTTCTACATACCGTCCCATATCAGACATATTATCTGGGAAAGTTAGGATATCAAAAATGATCGTCTTCCCTATAGCAATCTATAGCTGCGAGACTTGGGCGATCAAGAAGACAGAAAAATCAATGCCTTCAAGTTGTGGTGCCGGAGAAGACTGTTGCGCAGCCAGTGGACAGCCAGAATCACCAACAAAGATGTCCTAGAGCCCATCAAGCAAAAGACCTCACTGAAAGCCAAGAACATTACCATATTATTGTATATTTCAACATACATTATGGTATTTAATTAAGGTTTAATACTTACAATTTTACCATACTGAATACTATACTCTATAAATATTAGTATTATGGTACATAAACATGATAGAACCACCAGGCTATAGTACCGTTGTGCCAAAGTATGTACCATGGTAGAACCATGTACCATAGTGTGTAAGTACCATGGTAGTGTCAAAAATACAGTGGTACCTTTTACCATACTAACTATACCACAGTAAAATGTCTTATAGGGTACTAATAAAAAATGAAGTTAATCTACATAGCCAGTTAACTTAGCAAACATTAGTAACTAGAAATGAGAGGTAGCAAACAGACATTTTGACGATGTCAGCATGCTGTTTACTTTATTGTCTCGAAGATCTAATTTCTCGTGTAGCTTCACACTAACTGTACCTAATATTCTTCTTGTATAGCTTTAGACAAGTTAATGCTTGCTCAGTTCTTCAATGTATTCAGCCATTTCATTTTTTAGCTACATGGTATTTTTGCTATTAACACTACAAAAATAGTTGGTTATGTTGCTTAATGGAATTCATGTAGCTAAAAAAAAGAAATTTGTAGCAAAAAAAAAATTTAAACACTTACTATCCTCAACGATTGCTAAAAGTAGCAGATAAAAAAATACATATGTGCCCACATTAAACTGTATCTATATATCTATAATTAGTACACAAGCTGCAAAAAAAAAGAAGAATATTGAAGCAAGACCTAAACAGTTTTGTTTGTTATAGCATGATCGTGCATGCTAATTTACTACCAGCTAGTTTGCTAACCTAGCTATCATTTGCATATCATGACATTTTTATTTATTTATTTTTTATTCTTTTTGTTTTGTAATTGTTATGGTAAACAGTATTTTGACAAGTTTGGTTACTGATCATTAGGTCACAGATAATATAATTGCAAATTAACAGGTTTTTTTCCTTTTGTGACAAAAAATGTGAGCTAGCTTACTAGCAGGGAACTAGCTTGCTAGTTATAGACTGTAGAACATGGATGCTTGTAGTAAACTGTACAGATAATCATAAATTCAGGCACTATTAGTAAGTAAAAGGTTTCTAGATATTTAACAGTCTTGGATATTTAAAAGTTTACAGATTATTAAAAGATGATCTGTTTAAAGATGAAAGAATTAAATCCTTGTTGCACTTTTTGTCAGCCTAATCTGTTTGTCAGTCAGTCTTACTGTTCATGTATTAATTAAAACATTCTGGGAAATAATATACTGCACATGACACTACAGATACTCTATACAAACTTGTAGAAAAAGTGAAAACATGAGAATATTTTGTTGTTGTACTACATATGAGGCGGGACATTCAGTAACACTGAAATAGTACTCATGGTATGCATGCAACGTTCACATGGTGCTAAAGATTTAATTTCATTTACTTGTCAACACTAATTATATGATGATAATAATACACATTTAGCTCTTTTGATTAGGATGCATTACTCACAAAAACATTCTAAAAGCAGCGAGTTGTGTGTTCAAGGTCTGATTTAAATGTTTTTAAGGAAAAAAATAATAAAATCAGATGCTGGTACTGTATAAGGGTTTTTCTCAAACACGTGGCATCAAGATGGTGCAGCTTCTCTCTTTTTTCACCTGTCTTATTCTTTCACTCTGCTTTGAAACCTGCCGCAGTCCTCTGATCTGGCTGTGTATTTTCATTGTAAACTCGACTTCATCTTGATCCGTTTAAGCAAAAGGTGCAGGTATGCATAACCTGAAAATAGGCAGGAGAACTTAGTTCTTGTTAGCATTATGCATTATGAGATTTTCGCCTCCTCTAAATGGGTCCTGTTGGATTTTTTCCCATCGTCGCAGCACAGGATTGATGCGCACCTAAATGCCCGCCACACTGTCTGTCAGTAGACTTGAATGGATGAACACTGTGTATGATCCTGAACAGCTGTCCTCACTGACTGTTGCCAGGCCTCGGGCCTTGTGCTCACACTAAACATTACTTTTCTCGTTGTTTTAAAATAAACACGTGCATTATTACGAACAGGTGTACATCAAGACCAAACAAACCATAAAGTGATGATGGTGATGAACATTTTGTTCCTGGGACCAGCTCCAGCTCCACCGTAACCCTGACCAGTTTTAAGCACTTAATGAAGATAAATGAATAGATCTGCTTTATTTTTTTAAAATCTGCATTATATATGGGGTATTTTTGTGCCCTGGCGAAGTGAGGTATAATTGTAAAAGGTGTTGTTAGACTGAATATGTTACAAAAAGGTGTAGCTAGTACATTTGATTATCATTTGCTGTAGCTTGTGAGGCCCTTTGCTCATGACCTTATTTTTTCAGGTCTATAATTCTTGCAAATGCAAGAATGGGGGTGCTATCCTGGGATTGCTATTTTGAGGGTGAGACGGTGGTGTAGGGGTTAGCACTGTTGCCTTTCACCTCCAGGGTAAAGGGGTGGATTCCTACAGTACCTTCGGTTTGTGTGCCTGGAGTTTGCATGTTCTCCCCTTGGTGCTTGGTGGGTTTCCTCTGGTTTCCTTTCACAGCCCAAAGACATTTAGCTGATTAGGTTAACTGCCAGTCTAATTGAATTGAATTAAATTTGATTTGTATAACGCTTTTAACAATTGACATTGTTGGGAAGCAGCTTTACACAATCAAAAGAATTGTTTAAGTTTGTATGAAATGTAAATGTGTATGAATCAAAATAATAAGATTGTCCCTGATGAGCAAGCCGAGGACGAGGGCAACAATGGCAAGGAAAAACTCCCTGAGATGGCAGGAGGAAGAAACCTTGAGAGGAATCAAACTCAACAGGGAACCCATCCTCATTTAGGTCATAACGGATTGAACTGAGCCAATTGGTGGTTCAGTGGTACAGTATGTTTCTCGCCTGCCAAGCGGAAAGCAGAGTTCGATTCCCACCCTCTGCCCAAACCCCAGCCAATGCAGTGCCAGTCCCAAGCCTAGATAAAATGTGAGGGTTGCGTCAGGAACGCATAAAAACCTGTCGTTGTGTGATTGGATGGTCCTCTGTGACGACCCTTTGATGGAGCAGCTGAAAGACCAACAACAACAACAAAGCTAGCTGCTGTTGCAAAATTGCCCACCCTGGCATCCTGTCCAGGGTGTACCCCACCCAAATTCCCCTACGATAGGCTCCAGGCCAACCTTGTATAGGATAAAATGTATAGATTATAAATGAAGGAATAAATTATTGGGTTCACCTCACATCGGACCATGTTTTGAACATGGAGCATTTACTTCTGTGATTTCTTTGAGTGTTTATCAAAAGAAATGATAATAATGAGATTTGATGGGATTATTGCTTCAATGCTCTGTGGCTGTTATGACTTTTACAAAATTTTGATTTTATCGCAGGATGCATTTTTTTAAACAGAATGCATTAGACTGAACTATTAGACTATTGGTATAAACTGCAAAGAAAAGGGAAATAAAGAAACTGTGCCTCTGCCATGCAAAAATATGACCCTATCTAGATCTCAGTGGTCACGATCCAAGGTTGAGAACACTGGGTAAACATTGAGCAGCGCAATAATTTACAAGAATGTCAATGTGAATGTTGACTGAAGTAGAGCCCTGGAAGATTAACTGAAAGATACTGTATGCGAGTGTGAGTCACCTCAATGTGTGTGCATGTTTTAATGAGAGAGAAAAAGCCAACAGGCTCTCAATTTTTAAGAACACTTGCCAGGCAGATGTCTAATCATGTGGCAATGGGCTTGTTAGAGTTTTATTCAGAACGCACACAAAAGAAAGAACATCCAAGAAGCACTTTTGGTCAGATGAGAACGGCCGGAATGGCTACAGTAACTCACCACTCTTTACAACAGCAGTGAAAAGAAGAGCATCCTATAAAACACAACATTGACATGGACGATCCAATATTCTAGGCATTGGTATTTTTAATAAAGCGGCCAGTGAGTGTATTATGATTGAGTAAGAGCTCTCATGGTAATTACATCCCTGTGTCGTCTATATGTCTGGTATGTGTGCATGCACTGTACTGTATGTGCATAGATAAATGCACTCGTGGTATGCAGAGTATGAAGTGAAGTTGAGCTTTCAGCGGATTATCAGAGATTACTAACATGTGACAGGAGTTCTGCTTTCATGATACTTCTAGCTGCTAGCTTGTAGCTACTGCTTGCGCCGACTGAAAGTGATGAGTGAGCCGTGACTGCCTTACAGGCCTGGAGTGGCTAATCGGCGAGGCTTCTTTTCAACACTTAGCTGAAGCTAACGTGGAATCCCTCTCAACTGAAATGCCACCCGAGACTCCACACATCACACAATGAAGGCCGGGTTATGAGGAATGATGTACAGCAGCTGTGCTGAAGCTTTCAGAGAGACCGATTGAGGCAGAGGGGATTAACCTGTAAATGTGCAGTGAATTATGGCTGGTTTTAACCTCTGTGGATTTCTATATAGATGTGTGTACTCACTACAAAGCTTTCTTTTTCTCCTTACCTTTAATGACCAATAAGTCACAAATCGAACTCAATGGCAATGTTATGTTGTAAAATTAGAACCTTGCTTTTCAAACCGTTCGTGGGGTTTTTCATTCGGTATGATTTCTGAGAGGGTCCTTTGTTAGCACTGCTGGAAAGTTACAAGATTAATAAAATACTCAGAGACGTCTCGCTGGTCGCACTCAGCACAGCTGGATGTGAATAAGGGATGGAAGGAAAATTCATTAGGGACCACCTCGCCGTAATCCCTTCTGTGGATCCGTTTTTAGATTAGACGGAATATGAATTAACTTCAAGAGAAATTGGAAGAGCTCGCGCTGATTCACTTAGAATTTGCACACGAGTTACGGTTGAGTGCAGAAATTGGCCACAAGGAAAAAAGAGCATAGAAGTGTCATTTATTCCAGCATTTAGTAGGTTTTTGAGAAAAAAAATGAATAAATTCAACAGTTTGCATATTTCCGAATACATTACAGATAATAGGAAACGACAGAGCATACAGCCACAGTGGACTAATGCAGAGTGGGGTGGAATCACAGAACGATGAATAGACGATGAGAATCAGCCTCTACTAATACCATGGCAAAGTTCTCTCTCGCGCTCTCATCGTCTGTACCACTTTATCCCGTATTCAGGGTCGCGGAGGGCGTGGAGCCTATCCCAGGAGACTTAGGGCACAAGGCGGGGTACATCCTGGACAGGGTGCCAATCCATCACCAGGCACGCACACATACGCGCAATTTGGGAATTCCAAATAATCTAATACTGTATGCATGCCTTTAGACTGTGGGAGAAAACCGGAATACCCTGAGGAAACCCACCAAGCACAGGGGGAACATGCATATTCTGTAGACACG
Organism: Clarias laeviceps; assembly: GCA_030014305.1. Taxonomy (NCBI): domain Eukaryota; kingdom Metazoa; phylum Chordata; class Actinopteri; order Siluriformes; family Clariidae; genus Clarias; species Clarias laeviceps. The sequence goes on along the minus strand of JAQMYJ010000014.1, from coordinate 17,952,887 downwards.
AGGCGGGAGTCGAACCCAGACTCTAGAGGTGCAAGGCGAGAGTGCTAACCACTATACAGTACCATCATACCGCCCATGTTAAAGTTCATCATTTTTTAACAATTTCTATAACAACAAGTGTTTTATTTCGCCTGTACCACTGCAATAACTACATAATTATATATAATTTTTTTTTTTTTATAATTTTATCAGTTTGCATTTATTGTTGTGAAACATCCATGAAATTCTTCACCATCATCTCTTTTTCTCTGTCCATTGAAGTCAGAGTCTTATATGTTCTATATGTCTTATCCATGACAACACTTTCCAGTACAGCTTTAAGAAAAAAAAGTCTGGTTATAAAATATTTTTTGTATGGACTTTTACTTGTCTCAGACAGATTGTCATTTGTAATGAACTTGCCTTGGAACTGGTCTGATTAAGTATGCATACGGTCTTATTTCAGGGCTTTAGTGGTTAAAAAAAAGAGAGGTGGGTAAAATAGGAATTACTGTATGTGATCAAGGTAAAGTGGACCATGACATATGTTAGAAGTGTTTCTTGGGAAAAGAAATTGACTTGAAGCTGAAATTTACTGTTAAACTGCAACATTAGAGGAATAAACATAATTGAAGTCCATTAATCAGCGTTAAGAGTACAAACCAATGTAACACACTATGGAAGATTTTTTAACATCAGTCACCATTTAAAGAACTGAACAATCCACCATGCGTTTCAAAAAGACAAAAAAATGTGAATATTATGAAAAGTATAAATCATATCACTACCTGGCTAGCCCTGTAATAATATAAAAGAATATTCACGACACAGTTTTATTTAGTTGTTGTTGTTTTTGTTTTTTTTCCCTTTATGTTTGAGGTCTTTTGCCGGCATCGGCAGGAAGGGGCTGACCATTTCCACGCTTTAAAAATCCTTGTATATCCATGTCTGGCAAAACAACATAAATAACCAGAGATGTTTAGAAGCAGTTCTAGGAATAACTGTAGCTCATTTTAAAGCTGTGTTAAGGGTATGGTATGTGTACAGCAGTATGGTGGTGAAGGGGTCACCATTGGCCTCCATTATCCTTAGTTGGACTAGAGGTTTCTAGATGGATGGATGGAGAGTTAGCGATAGCCGGTGGCGGGTAAATTCTAGTCACAGGTGGAAACAACATTTTATAAAATTTTATAAAAAGGTGTGAATGCCATTTAGCATCGACTACAGTCCTACATATCGTTTTTTCTTTTTGCATGCCCAAATTTTACAGTGAAGTCATTTCTTTTCCTAGAAAACGCCCTAATCAATGCAACAAGGCACAAACTAGTTGAAGTAAGGGCTTGGCATTGATTTTGGACTTCCTAATGGTGGTCTCGGCTACAACTCAGCTCTCAAATGGAAAACATCAAGTTACAGCCTCAAGTACCTATTCAAAGTGCTGGCACCAGTGTCTTCTTACAGTGGCTTGGTGGCTTAGAACTATCACCTCACACCTCCAGGGTTGGGGGTTTGAATCTATTCGATTGCGTTTGAGTCTATTTGATTGCCATTTCCAAATTGCCCATAGTGTGTGACTGGGTGTGTATGTGAGAATGCCTTGTAATGCATTGGCCACCCCATCAAGAGTGTACCTCACCTTGTCCCCTATGTTAGAATAGGTGGTCTGGATAATGGGTGGATGTCTTCTTACAGAATACTTTACCATATCTATGATCCATGTCAATGTTTTTCTTGAACTACTTCAGCGTCACCAAGTTGCCCCTGTTGCCACTTAAGCTTTCCCTTAACCCTGTTTGTTCCAGGGGGTATGCATCATGGGTGACCCTGTGCTCTGTCCCACCAACTTCCTACCTGGGAGACTGTACTGTAATGTATATGAGACAAATAAACGCAACGAGTGCAATAATCTAAAACTGAGCTCTGCCATGCACCCAAACTTGTGTCAATTTAAACCCATCCTCTGATCATTTCGGTTCCTAGATGGATGGATGAATTGGAAGGTTAAGAATAGTCACTGGTGTGACACTGGTGAAGTGAGGGCTTGGCCTTGATTGAACCAAGCCCTTAATTCAACTAGTTTAGGTGCGTTCTTAAAGGTGAATTGTTCTATGGTTTGATTATGTGCCTATGAAGACCCATGTTTAGGCATGGTTTTCCCTTTTATGGGTTCTTTATGTAATAAATCACAGAGGACATGCTTTCCAACCAACCGCTTTAATCAAATCTCTCAAAGTAAGAATGTTGATGTAGGATCAGGGTTTGTCTTTCATCTTTAGAAATACTACTACATGTGCACTGAGAACAGATCCTACATCAGCAATCTTCCTGTGTTCCTTATAGACCCAGATGTGCCCTGCTGTTCCCTAATGTTCCTATTTCCGTGATGTCATGGTCCATGTTAGAGTGTTCACTGGGTTGTTTTATGTACAATATTCATGTCATTTTACGTTGTGCTCTTTTTTTTAAATACATTTTGGGGTTAGTGCACTGGCAGACCAGAGTCAGTAGGTCCATTGAGACTATCAAGCGGAGAGCGTTTATGATATGTTCCTCTGTACCAACCAGAGTTTATTGTTACAGTGGGATAGGAAGTACCCGATGGACCTGAAGTTGGCAAGCTGATCTGTTAATTCCCTGCCCTGCCTTGTGCCCTTACCTAGAACCTGTTTACAGCTTTATATTGCTGATGATTGATTAACTTTTGTTGGTTGCATTTTTTGCAGAGGAAATGGAGGAGCGTTTCAACCCTTTTACCCGAAAGGTGGACTTACTGAGGCTCGTGTCAAGTCTCGTACCACAGAGTAACAACGTGTCTCTGTTCAAGGATAGTGAGGGATGCCCGGTTCTGAACATCGGCCTCTACTCGACCCTGACTCTCCCAACGAGACAAGCTTTTGGCCAGAGGTCTGTCTCAACCTTGAACGTTTGCTGTGCTTTCAAACTGAGTTTAGCTTATATTCCAGTTTATTATATTTTTATATATACCACTATATCTACACGTTATACGAATAGTGTCCAATGAAATTATTGGCACCCCACAAATATGAAGCAGTTAAGACGATTTTAACACTGAGCATAATAATCATATGTACATAGGGTGTTCAAGTCAAACCGGGACTTGTCATGGCATTTCTCATGAATGAAGGCGTAAAACTGATTGGTATTTACAGAAGACTGTACAGTCCTGACCTCTCTCAAAGACATTTCCACAGGTTTGGGTCATTAAAGGAGTTCCTGGGAGGCCAGCATTTTAGAAAACATTTTACCTCGATGGTATCCAAGCACTAGTGAAACACTGGGATAAGTGCATAAATGTAGCAGATTATATAGAGAAATAATGGCAGTTTTTATTCTCAGAACTGTGATCTGTTATTCTGCACAGTCAAAAGTCCCGGTTTAACTTGAACGCCCCTCCCGTCATCCTTCAGCTTTGATATTCTGATGTGTGTGTTGGTGCACAGTTTTACAGATGAATTCAGTATCCTCCTACAGCTGCGCAGCTCTCAGGATGTGGACCGCAGCCTCCTCACCGTTCTGGATTTCTACAACGAGGTGACGCTTCAGATTCGCCTCAAACCCTCAGGTTTCACCTTCATCACCGCCCTTCAGCAGGACTACGAGTGAGTCTAAGAGTCGGACAGTTTTTATAGGGGTAAAAACATGCAGACTAAAATGGGATCACTTGCAAAACACGCATGGTGAAATACAGGGTCTGTATCTCACATGCACACATTATTGCCGTTGATAAAGCAATCAGAATGTTAATTCAATTAATGACTTGATGATTATGTTTTATTAATGTAAATGAATAAACCTCAGCTGTGTTTTAGAAATGTTCATCCTGATTCTGTAGACTGGGTTAGAAAAATACTACTGTGTGCATTTTAACCTATGACCTTTCGTGCTTCTGTTGAGATTTATTCCACTAAGGTCAAAAATAATGTGTAAAATTTTAATCCGTTTGCTAACAGTGATATTAGCGAGCATGGTGTGTATGTTGAGATGGAGATCACCGCTTGTTTGTCTAGAGTGCGTTGTTGTTTCCGCAGGTTTTTAGTGGCAGGCCTGTCTGATTCGCAGTGGCACTGGGTCTCGGTCGGAGCCTCGTTGGGGTATCTGGAGATCTATGTGAACTGTGCGCTGGTGGAGAAAGTCAGATGGACATTTCCATACTTGGGCATCCCTACAGATGGTCTGCTGATGGTCGGGGGAATCCTGCAGGGCTTCGAGACACCTTTTGAGGTTTTTGAATTTTTTATTCTGAACTCAGAGGAATGCAATGCATTTGTCATTCATGTAGACTTATGCAAGAATATACGTAGAGTAAAAGTTAAAGCTGTTCCAACATGTTAAAGTGTTCAGGACGCAGTTTCTCAGTCACATGCTTTTTCTTATTACAAAGAGACTGGTAAAGAAAAAAAAACATAGCATAATGATTAAAAGCGAATTAGGATCGGGCAAAATCTAATTAGATTTATATAAACAAAAATGATAAGAGTAACGCTAAATAGTTTCCTGCTGTGTATTAAATTCAGCAGTGGATCGTCTGGATCTATAATTAAAACCAGAAAGCCCTATAGGATTTTTATAAGACACATAAAATGCTTTTTTTGGGACTGTAACAGAATAAAACGAATATGCTCCAGCGATAGAAAGGTTTTGTGTTCTGGAATCTGCATGACTTTCGGCCATTTGCACACAAGCAAAGGACTTGTTTTAAATAGAAAACATGATCGCTTCTGTCCCATGTGAATTCTACTTTAATTTAAAAAGTGTTCATCTCTTCTTTGCAGAATCCGTTACTTTTTTGCTCGTGTTTTCTCATCAAATATTACAATGATCCCTAGTTATGTGACTGAGTAGGCCTTTTAAAGGCGTGCATGAACAATTTGCATATTAAAAACACAGTGCACTGTTTGGCGGTACAGTGGCATAGTGGTTGGCGTAGTGGGGCTAGGGGTAGCTCGGTGGTTAAGGCATTGGTCTATGGTTAGGAAGGTCCCAGGTTCAAACCCCACCAAGTTTCCACAGTTGGGACCTTAAGCAAGATCTTTACCCCTCAACTGCTCAGATGTATAATGAGATAAAAATGTGAGTCACTCTGGATAAGAGCTTCTGCCAAATGCCTAAATTTAAATGTTAGCACTGACCCTTGCACCGCCAGAGTCCAGGTTTGATTCTTGCCTCGGGCTTAAAATGCTAATATGTTTTACAGTACATTGTAATTCTTTGTAATGTAAAATATTAACCAAATACATCTTTGAGCACTGTATTGGCAGCTGGCTGAGCGTGTGTGACAAATCATACAGATATTCCAGCTAATTTCAAGGTTGTTCCACATATTATAGCCTGAACCCTAATGACAATGTGTTTGCAGTCCAAACAGCCACAGGGACAGATGCTCTGATATAAGCTTTGGCTGGTGCTTATGCTTGTTTTTAGTACATATTAGAAATGCTTTTTCAATCGTTGCTAATTTCGTCTCCACAGGGTGAAATCAGGCAGATGATGGTTATCATGGGCAACGGCAGAGCTGCTAAAAATCATTGTAGACGCCATCAGCCGGTGTGTGGAGCCTCGGTGGACTCGTGGTTCTCCAAAACGTCTCACAAAACACAGGTACAAAAACAAAGTCTCATGTTTCGTGACTCTGTTTACATAATGAACCAGACGTGAAGAGTACTGAAATTCAATGAAGTTAAATAATGTAGATTAAATTAAAGAATTGGAACAGATGATTGCAAAGTGCCTAAAGATACAACTTAAAAATAGGTTGTTTATGTAACAACCTCAGCTGCAACCTCATTTCCCCTCCCGTCTGTTCCAACCACTCAGCATTCAGCATCACTAGTATACTAATCACCGACCTGATCATCTGTCATCTGCACCTGTTTCTTACTGGATCATTCCTTAAGTTAGATTTGTTTTAATGCTTGAATGATTTATAGGTCACTGTGCAGATTTACAAACAAAACATATTTCTCTAAAACTGGCCGGAACAGGGACTGGACTGAAAATCAGAGCAAACACTTGCCAACAATGAGAGCTTAAAGTCCTTTTGGAAGCCTGGAGAATGGATCCTCAAAACTATATTAAATACAAGAAATTCTAGCTATTTTAAGCAAAATGTTAAGAAATGTTTGGTGGCTCATGACATGTCTTGTGGATGGCTATAGAGTGTTTACTTTTTACAAATAAAAACACCTTTTCGCTGAAACCCCTCCAGACGCCATCACTGTCCTCAACCAGCCTGACGGACGACCCAATAATCTCAGAGTCCTTCAGTGGCAGGATGGATCCTTTCAGTACGACCATAATTCAAAATCCCAGGACTCAAACGGAGGAAGCAGACATGCTGGTAAGTCCGTTTCAGAATTACAGCACACACAGGAACATTAACACGCTCGCTCGAGCATTTTATAGGCTTGTTCTATTCGTCCAAACGGACGCAGCCCTTATGGGATACAGTATGTGAGAATGAGCTTCAGGGATGACTTTGGAAGTCTGGAAAACTGACAGATGGCTACTAATAAGCTACTAATGCGCTACTTGGTCAATGTAAACAAATACCTGCACCAATAGTCATTAATTAGAAAAGCTAAACTGAATATTTTTACTTTATTGTCCTTTTATTGGCCTTTATTGTCACTTCAACCATATACAGTACAGTTTAGTACACAGTGAAACGAAACAGCGTTCCTTGAGGACCAAGGTGCTACATACAACATAAATTAACAACATAAATGAACAAAAACTAACTAGCTAACTAAGAAACCTAATTAGCTGGCTAGCTGAGACAAGACAGATCGACATGACAACATAAATTAATGTAACAACATAAATTAACAAAAACTAACTAGCTAACTAAGAAACCTACTGTAATTAGCTGGATAGCTGAGGCAAGACAGATTAACATGACATCATAAATTAACAACATAAATTAACAAAAACTAACTAGCTAACTAAGAAACCTAATTAGCTGGCTAGCTTGGACATGACAGATTGGCATGACTAGATAAATTAACAACATAAATTAACAAAAACTAACTAGCTAACTAAGAAACCTACTGTAATTAGCTGGCTAGATGGGACAAGACAGATTGACATGACAACATAAATTAACAAAAACTAACTAGCTAACTAAGAAACCTAATTAGCTGGCTAGCTGAGACAAGACAAATTGACATTACAACATAAATTAACAACATAAATGAACAAAAACTAACTAGCTAACCAAGAAACCTAATTAGCTGGCTAGCTGAGACAAGATAGATTGACATGACAATATAAATTAATGTAACAACATAAATTAACAAAAACTAACTAGCTAACTAAGAAACCTACTGTAATTAGCTGGATAGCTGAGGCAAGACAGATTAACATGACATCATAAATTAACAACATAAATTAACAAAAACTAACTAGCTAACTAAGAAACCTAATTAGCTGGCTAGCTTGGACATGACAGATTGGCATGACTAGATAAATTAACAACATAAATTAACAAAAACTAACTAGCTAACTAAGAAACCTAATTAGCAAGCTAGCTGAGACAAGACAAATTGACATTACAACATAAATTAACAACATACATTAACAACAACTATAAAAAACTAACTAGCTAACTTGGAGACCTAATTAGCCAGCTAGCTGGAACAGGACAGATTGACATTTTAAGTTAAACAGAGAACTATCTACGTTTTTATACAAAAGAGACAA
>JAQMYJ010000014.1:17922340-17937834 GCA_030014305.1 Clarias laeviceps | reverse complement strand
AGTCTGCTGATGACACTTTGAGACACACCAAGTTCACGAGCAACATCTGACTTCCTGCCACCGATGTGGCCATGGCCATGGCCAGGTGGCGCTGCTCGTCTGTTGAGTGAGGTTGTGTGTTCATGGCTATTTGAATGATGAACTTGGAATGACTTACTGACAGTACCAGCTTTTTAACCCACAGAATGTTGAAATTGATGCCACATTGAAAAAGGTTGACTCCAAAAATGTCTGAAGTGAAACAAACACCGTATGTATTTCATCCACTAAGTCTCTCACAATATCACTAAGTTATTGTGAGTAGTGTATATATATATATATATATATATATATATATATATATATATATATACTGTACTGTATTAGGTGCTGAGAGTCGGTGGTATGGTGGGTTAATAATGAGCATTGTCACCTCGCAGCTCCTGGGCTGGGGATTTAAATCTCACCTTCAGTTCTCTCTATATTTGAGGGGTCCCATAGTCCAAAGACATGCAGTGTAGGGTAAGATGATTGGCATTTGCAAATTATAGTGTGTGAATGTGTGTGCTTGTTCCTTGCATTCAGGGTGTACCCCGCCCTTGTGCTCCAAGTTCCCTGGGATAGGCTCCCTTCAGTCCCAGACATAAAGGTACCAAATTGTACTTTTCCTTGTTGCTGGGGTAGAGCAATCAAGCGTAAATTTTTAGTGACCCCTGATCTAACTTTAAAGCTCCTCTCTGTAAGCTATTTGTGTACACCACATACAGCTCTAACCAGCTTGTAAATACATACTCAAGATACCAAAGATGTACCATAATTTAAAGGTACCAACTGAGCGACAGTTTGAAATCTCTTATTTCTGACTCTTCCTTATACAGTACCTTTAGGGGTAGTGGGTCAAGTGATGACATGCTAGAGGTTTGAGTGTAACATGGTGCAGAGTGGGATTTGTTAATCATTTGTGTTTGTTTACAGGATCCTCTTAACTTCATTCCTTTTGAAGAAATGGACCCTCCATCCCAGATGGGCAACTTCCAGCCAACTGATGGTTTTCGAGTGCTGGATGAATCCAAGAGGCAGAAATCCCCTCAGGTCACATCATACACCAGGAATAACGGCAACACTGAGAACCAAGCCCAGTCTACCACTGTGAAATCCGCAAAGGACGATCTTCTCTCACACAAACGACCAACAGATCAGGATATCATCGACCTGGATTCCTCAACTGGTAACAGGCATGTAAATAAGAACCATGTGCAAGAACAGTTTCTTGACCTAAACCTGACAGATGAGGACCTGTTGCCTTCAGGGACATACATCACTTCTGGATCTGTCACTCAGGGCAAAGGGTCCAAAGACTTCCTTAGCCGGAAGGGCCAGGAAAAACCTGAGACCCATCAAGATAGATCGACACACCAAAGCAGGACAAGGAATTCAGCTAAACATGGGGATGTGATCACAGGATCTGATGGCAAGAAGTATCGAATGTTGCGAGGACCTCCGGGACCTGCTGGGCATCCGGGGAAAAGAGTGAGTCATATCGTAGCATGAAAACTGCACAGAGCTGATGATAAATGATTAGAACCACATTGGAGGTGCTAGGTTTCTTGTGTGATTCATATGTGCTAAAACTCAGGGGGGCCTCCTCTACCAGCTACAGATAAAAGCGAACTGCTTTAGCTGTTATGTAAAGCATATCAAAACTAAAACAAGCATCAATTCTGTTTTTCCACTGGGTTATTCAGTTGGTCCAGTACCAGTCAAAAGTTTGGACATGAGTTTGGATTTATTTTCTACATTCGAGAACAATACTGGATTTTCTTTTCAAATGAAATGAAATAATACGTATTATTTCACACATACGTATGTCATTAGATAATTGAGTAACAAAAACTGCCAGTTGTTCTTTAAAGACACGAAGGTCAGCTGTTCTGGAACAGTTCTTGCAAAAATTGTATTGTCAAGTGCATTTGCAAAACCCATTAAGCATTTGATGAAACTGGCTTTCATGGAGACCAACCCAGGAACGCCGTTACATTTACATTTGAGCATTTGGCAGAGGCCCTTATCCAGAGCAACTTACATTTTTATACATTTTTTTTCATCTGATCATTTATACATTTTATACATCTGATCAATTGAGGGTAAGTGTCTTGCTCAAGGGCCCAACAGTGGCAACTTGCTGGTGCTGGACTTTCCGATCAGTAGTCCAACACCACAACCACTGTGCTACCCCTCATCCCATGTGATGAAGACTTTACAGAGCATAAGTAGCAGACATATCTCAGTTTCAACTATTCAGATAAGATTATTGCATATTTCTGCATTGTTTTACAATGTTGAAAGTATTAAAAATCAGGAAAGACCATGGAATTAGAAGGCGTGTTCAAACTTTTGACTGATACTATGTATGTTAAACTGTATGTTACCTCTAGGGGAAGTATAAAATCTGTGATCCGTCTGTCTGTCAGTGAACTTCGCAATTATTAAAATTAGATAAGTACAGTACTTAATCACTAATCAGTACACTCTTAGGGCTAATTTATTCCTAGCAACATCACTGATAAGCAATCTTTATACTGTTGTGTTCAATACAGAATTTTCATACAAGGACTGGCATAATTTTTAGCATGTTTTGATTCGCTTTAAGATGTTTTGATGTTTTAGCATGTTTTGACTCGCTTTAAAATGTTCTCGTGGTTTCGTAAGCAATGTTTTGTTTAGACTACATTGGGCTTTTTTTTCCCTTTTTAATCCAAGTTAAATTTTTTTTACAATTTTAAATGGGAAAAGATGTTCAGCGCCAAGGCTGGGGTGCTAGCCAAAGAGTACAACCGCAAATGATTACATCTGCGATTTTTGCAAATTACAGATCGTAGAATATTCTTTAAAGATGTGATTCATCTTATCTTGTCTGTAGTCCAAAAAAAAATTGTTAGGTTTATAGCTATAAAAAAATACTCATACTTATTTCTGAAATTGTGTAGTAAGTATTATTATTATTATTATTATTATTATTACTGACTGTTGGTGAATATACTTTTTTGTATACCTGAATACATTTTGTTGGTGAATACATGTTTTTTGGGCCTTTAAAGAATCCATTGGCCAAACAGTTTCTATGTAGAATCACATATTACAAGGTTCTCTTTCTTTTAACTTTCAGCAAAGCAAACAAAGAAAATTTTTAGAAACATGTTTTAATTTGTGTCATTGTTTTAGGGTTGTGCCGGGACCAGAGGATATTTTGGATATAAGGGAGACAAGGTGAGAAAGTATGACACTTCATCAGGAATTTGGGGTACTTGTATTTACAGAAAAGTGGTGTTGAACTCTCAGCCTGATTGGTCTGACCGTAGTCCAAGGGCAAATCAATGCCAAGCACAAAGGTCAGGTGTTGAATTTATGCCTGGTGGGTTTCCTCCAGGTACTCCGGTTTCCGTTCACAGTTCAAAGATTAGTTGTCTAGATTGGCGTACTCAATTTGCCCATGCTGTGTGTGACTGAGTGTGTGCTACCTTCTACCCTAAATTCCTCGGTATAGGCTCCAAGATGCCGAAACCCTACACAGGATAAGTGGTATACTGTAGATGATGGAAGGATAAATAATGGATGTATAATCATCATTTATTAAAGTAGTGTCTGGGAGTAAGTTTTCACACACGGGAGGGTTTTTTAAAGATGAAGGAGAAGCTAGTAAGACTATGTTTATAACTGCTATAATGGAAGTAATACTAGGAGCTAATTTTGAAATAGGTATTTCACAGTAATAAATGTAACTGTTAATGTGCGATACAATAAATAATAACTTTAACTAGTAGTCAGTTAGCACAGTATACAGTAAGAAGAATACAACACTTCTGGACAATAAGACTAGGCTTCAGCCTGGTAACGTTACCATGTTGTTGATTAGACTTTATACTTGCATGCAACCAAGTGTTTAATTGCTTGTGTTGGATCTAAATGACCTTTAGTTCAGTTACACAGGCTCCGTTCACATTACAATCCACAATGCTCAATTCCGAATTTTTGGTCAAATTAGATTTGATTGCCATAAGGGGTTCACATTCATAATTACTGTACAAATGACTTCTATTTGACCCTATTGTGGACGCGTCTGTACTCTGACACGTCTCTTGTCTCGCCATCTGTGTTAAAACGCGTCATATTTGTGCGAGCACTCATTCAATTAAAACACTGGATGCGATTTTACCAAAAATATACTTGCGGTTTTGCTTTGGAAGATGGCAAGCAGTGAGTTGGCTGTATATGTTGAGATCCAGAAGAAGGAAGAAAGCCAGACGCCTTGCTTCAGCTGTTTTAGCAGATACTGCTAGCACTGCTCTGAAATCTCTACACTCTTGTGCTGAGTGATAACGTCAGCGAGTGCTGTACGCATGCGCAGAGGCAAAAAGTCACATGGATTCTGATCTGCCCGGTCTCATTCAAATCGCATAACCATGCATGAGATATACGGTATATCCGATCTAGGACCACATACGAAAGTGACTCAAATCTGATCTGAAAAACATCAAATTTGTGCAACACCCTGTGTAAAAAAAACGAACTGAGTCACAGTTACAGGTTGGTAATGTGAACTACAGCTATACAATCTTTTTGCTCTGTCTGAGAATCCTACATGTTTCCTTTGAATTTCTACTACATGAAATATCAGTCATATATCTGGTATTTAATTGTCGAATACATTTATTTTTTTAGCTCAATATATGGAAAATTCAAAACCTCTTTGAAAGCATCAAAGTATATGTACTTGCTATGTAAATTGTTAAAGTATATAAATATATTGAATATTATTGATCTATTTCAAAGGGATCTCCAGGAGAAAGAGGGCGAGATGGTCCGAGGGGTAACCCAGGTCCTCCAGGACCGGCAGGATTACCCTCGCTCTACCTATGGCGCAACACTCAGGAGGAATGGGCCTCATTCGTGGTATGCTCCACTCTTTCATTCCATTATTGTCTTTCCATAACCTGTGAAATGTGATGCGCTGGAGAGTGATGGCTGCCAGCCAGGTCTAGTGTTAGACAGTTAGACACCAACTACAGAAAGTTTCCCAGTCAAACTTTTTTTTGCCATAAAGGTACCGCCCTATGAGCACAACAACAGAATGACCGAGTCATGGCTGCATCCCTGCTGGATTCTATTTCTGACTGTAGATTCGAACTTTTGCCCAGACCGCAAGTCTGACTTCTAGATAGATGCCTGTAATTGGAAACAGTGGTGCAATTTTTGGGATTGTGTCAGGCTTGTGTCAGGTCTTGTTGATTCTTCATGGATGAGAAGTTCAGTGGGAAAGGAGTAACAATAGGATTTCACCAGTCATCTATTAGTCAACGTTTGATGGTGATTGACTCCATGATTGTGGTGCCAACTGCCTACCCACCTGATTTTCAATGTTAAATCTAAAAAACCTGCGTTTAACCGATAAAGCAATTTTTACAAGTTTTTTTTCCACCCTGACAGTCGTAATTTGCTCATGAATAAATAACAGCTTAAAGGACATTAAAGATATGCTAATGTTATACTAATATACTATACTTAAATATAATGATTTTTGCATTTTGCACTGGATTTTGTAGTGTGACTCTGGAGATTTGTGTTTATTCAGCAACAAGGCCATGAGTGAGTTCAGGCACTGTTGGCGGATGAGGAAGTCTGGGGTCCAATCAGTGGTGAGCAAAGTACACAAATCCTGTGCTTCAGTAAATGTACAGGTACATGAAGCAAAATATTACTCAATAAAAGTAGACGTCCTTCATTAACATTACTGATCGGAAGTTTAAATCATTTTAGTGACTCGGTTCTTTGAATCTCATTCATCAAAATGAACGAATCTCTTTTTGAGTCATTTAGTGCATTTCGTTCTTTTTATCAGAAATAAAATAAAATGTTTAATTTTTAATAAAAAGACTCCAATACGTCTACATACACAAATTTTGTTTCCAGTTCCAGTAATGAAACTATTACAATGCAGCTAAGGACATACTATAATAAACAGAATGAGTAGCTCACTTTTTATATCTTCTAGTCTGAGTCGTTCGTTCTTTTGAATCTATTGCATCGCACAGCGTCACATGACAAAGTAACGAACGACTCGGGACTTGAAGATTTGTTGAGAACCGTTCAATTCTGTTTCCTGTATACTGCATCGATGGCATCTATGGGAGTCAAAAAAGCGAACGACTCGGAGTAGAAGAGTCATTGAGAAAGAATCGCTCAATTCTGTTTCCTGTACGTAACCTACAGAGGTTTTGCAATGTAGAAAATTAAAAAATCACTTTCCGAGACTACTCGTTCTTCTGAGTCACGTAACACAGTAAATATACTTAAGGCGTTTTTTTACATTACGGCCCCAGGATTGTTTTCTGGTCTGGTTCAGTGATAACACAATCGTTCCGCACTCGGGAACCGGGCCTGAGTCCTCTTGAAGAAGTGGTCTTGAGAGCGATACAGCATACTTGGACACGAATCAAATTCAGATAGGAAAGCAATTGTGCCTGAGAATGTAAGTAGATCGCTGTTTAGACGCAACATCACCAGTGTTGTCCGTCTTGTCTGAAATCTAGGACCAAAATGCAGCACGTGCCAATCTCATCCTCTGACCTACATAGCCATAGCGGATATAGTAGGAAGGCACGCGAGAGCGGTGCTCTTGACATTTTCCCAGAAATATCAGTAATATTAGGCGTAGCGCGTTTCCTTCTTTTCTTGTGTTTAATTGCGGCTCACAAACCAAGTAGATGTATACTGCCACCTGCTGTGTCGGAGGATGTAAAAATGCAAGCGTACACGAGAACTGAGCTCAAAAACAATTTGAACTCTGGCCAGCGCTGGGGAGTCGGGAGGGGAGACAATTGTTCCAGGGCATGGTACAAATTATTAGTTCCTAATGTGAAAACGCTCTTGATTACCTTCCACTTCTGGGAGCATTTGGTGTTCCAGTTCATCATAAAAAGATACTCATTCGTATTAAGGTCATGGCTCTGTTTAGGATACTCGAGTTCTTCTGCTTCAACCTGGCTGGCAAGCCATGCCTTCATGGAGCTCGTTTTGTGTACTTTGTCATGCTGGAATAGTCCTGAGCCTCCGTTAATAGTGTGTAGGAAATCTAAAGAATACAAAGACATTCTGTACAATTGTGTGTTTCCCAATTTTTTTTCCCTCGATTTTCTCTCTAATTTAGTCGTATCCAATTCCTCTCTGTCACTGGGCGGCTCCCACATTAAGGCCAGTCAGTCAGGGAGGACCAAAGACTTCCTCCGAATCATGTGAAGCCAGCCGACCGCATCAAATTTCAAATTTGTGTTATGAGATTGGGGGAGGCGCAAATATTATTAGTTTTTTAAATAAAATAAAAAAAAACTTTTAAATGGCCAGGTGCCCACATACTTTTGCCCATATAGTATATTTAAAAGATTTGTTCTGTGTATACTTATTATGGTAAATGTCATATCAGTAAGAAACAGAGACCACCTCAATCATGGACTCGCTCTAGTAATCGTTACGTTTGGTTAGTGTGTACGCTCACTTTTGCATCTTTCTTTTCCCAGTCGTACCTCATGATTCGATTATTTATATGAACGGTTGATTGCACGGGAATGTTAATGGCTTCAATATGCCTCACAAGGATTGTATATTTGTGCAGTTATATAGAAAATAACAAAAGTCCGGACGGTTATGGTAATGATAGGTCTGCTTGTTTTCGTTTTAAGAACATGCTTTTGGCAAGGATCGGTGTATCCCTGTGTAATTGTAATTTCCTGCATGACGTCATCTTTGTCAGAAATCATACTGGGAAGTTTTACTACAAAAATGCATTGTAAATAGTCTCTATGGTGTTTATTCTTTGAGACCCGTTCCTTACATCCTGTGTGCTTTTGTCGAGCCCTATATGTGTATATGTGTATGTGTACGCATGCTGATTTGTGCACTGAATGCACGGCTATTAGGCTGATTTGAAAGCGTAGTCCATCCAAGGTTAGGGTTGGAGTCCACAGTGTGGAGTTTACTCAGAGCTCTCTTTCTGAAAGGCCGCAGTGTTGCAACCCGAAAAAGACGTGTAGATCATTTCCCAGCCCCTCTGGGTGAGCTAACGGCATGGTCTGGTTCTCCTGGCAGCTCTGAGACTCACCTTCACCAGGTCGAGCTGAACCCAAGCCAAGACAAACGGTATAGAGTGCGGACGCAGCCTGGGTGGTTTAATGACTTTAATGTGTCTCTGTGTGGACTGTGTGTGTCTCAGTGGATGTGCCTCCGCTGTCCTATTTAATCTGGCATGAGGATCTCATACGCTTGAGATGGTGGTTCGCCTGGAGTACGTCAGTGCGACTAGAACATCCGGTTCTACGCGGCGGACGAGAGCATGTGAATTTAACAAGATCGTAAAAATCTCTACCTCAGGGCAAAACACTCACTTACATCAGTTCTGTCTGTTTTGCAGAGAACTTCGTATTACCATTTCCTGATTTCAGCCTGGCCCGTAAGTAACCACAAGCACTAAATCATAATTCTGTGATTGTGTGACTTTTAATTAAACAATTATCGTCTACAGAGAGAGACGGGGCCTCCTGGGCTAATGGGGGAAATGGGAAGGCCAGGACCACCTGTGAGTATACACATGCTGTACAAAGAATACACACATTCCACATACATGTGAAGTGTGTTGATCATGCAAAAAAAACACAGTTTTTTATTTTTATTTTATTTCGCTTTTATTTAACCAGGAAAGTCTCATTGAGACTCAAAACCTCTTTTTCAAGAGTCCTGGCCAGGATAGGCAGCAATAAATACAAAACAATTAAAAGTTACACAATTAAGATACAGATAAAAGAAAACGGAAAAAAAAAATATTTGTAAACAAACTATACAAAACATGTACAAGCAATGGAATCAACCTCAAAAACCCTCAATCTGGATTTAAATGTGTTCCAAGGAATCAATTCTTTTAATTTCCAGTTATTCTGCAACATATTCCATGTGTAAGGTGCTGAGTGGAAAAAAGCTCTTTTACCCATTTCAGTACGAACATATGGAACAGAAAGCAATATATGATCTTATGAAATAGGAATCAGCACTTCTCTGTGCAATTAAGGAACTAATGTAACTAAGTAGTAATCCTAGAATTGCTTTATATATAAAGGAATTACCAGTGACAAACCCTTCGGGTTGCCAAAGCAGGCCATCCCAACCTCAGAGAAGAGTGATAGGTGTGGTATCAATCATTCAAAGACAATGAGCGGAAGCATTCACGTACAAAAGATCCCCATAATCCAACACAGGCAAAAATGCTGCCTGCTACAAAAACAGCCTGCTACAAGCCGCTTTTTTGCGTTAAAAGAAAAACACAACTTATTACGAAAGTAGAAACCCAGTTTTAACCTTAGCTTGTTCACAAGATTCTCCACATGGGGCTTGAAAGTGAGGGAGTCACCAAGTAAGATGCCCAGGGATTTATAAGTATGAACCACCTCAATTTCATTTCCTTAAGTTGTATGAAATATGAAATAAATTTCACTTAGACAACTTACTAACCTTCATTGTACATTAAAATGGTGTTTTCAACATGGCATAAGTCACTTGATGCATTACGTCTCACTATAGTTCACTATAATCCCACAAACCAGTGTTATCCAGAAAAGGATGGCTTGTTCATTAGGGATCTAAACCTCCATCCAGAGAAATTGTAGGCTAGTCTACTTGAAGAGAGCAGAAATTTCCATCCAGAGAAAAAAAAAAAACTATTCCTGGGATTCAGGGCTCATGAACCCAATTAGATTGTTCCCCTATGGTGACCTCATAGAAGAATATTCTCTCCCCCATGTTGTGTTCAGCTCTGCTGTTCTGTTATGGGGCGTGGCTCAGCAGTTGGTCATTTCCATAAACAATGGTTTAAAATGGTTCATTTGGAGGAATTTGGAGCATAAAGCATTATTTGAGGACTATTTCAGCTGTTTACAGATTAGCCCTGTTGCCTCACACCTCCAGGGTCCGGGTTCGATTCCCGCCTAAGGCATGGAGAATAAAGCATTATGCGTGCTTGGTGGGTTTCCCATCCCAGATTGCCCATAGTGTGTGAATGAGCACACGAGTGTGTGTATGTGTGTGTGTGCCCTGTGATGTATTGGCACCCCGTCCAGGGTGTCCCCCGCCTTGTGCCCAAAGTCTCCTGGGATCGGCTCCAGGCCCCCATGCGACCCTGTATACAGGATGAAGCGATATAGACGATGAGTGTGTGAGTGCTTCAGCTGGAGCATTAACACAAACACCTACACACACACACACACACACACACATGAGGGGAACTTTGAGTCCGGTGCTGACTTGTTAAAGAAATAAATTAAATTAAAATAAATTAATATTGATCGTTCTGCATTAATCTGTCTTAAAGGGGATACCAGGAGATCCAGGAGAGAGGGGACCTCCAGGTCGACATGGTGACATGGTAAACGATTTCAATCTATCAACCCTCGTGTTCATCATGCTAGAATTATATTATTGAAGCTGTATTTGGACATATTTTTATTTTTTTTATTTATTCTATGAGAATGAATCATGGAGTAATTATTATACTAATAGTATATTAATATAACAGTGGTATCATGATATAAGTGATTGTGCAATGAAAAAATAAAAAGCAATTTTTGGAATTGCACGGTGTAGATTAAAAAAAAGATTTGTATGGATCACAAATGATTTTAAAGGGTTTTATCCAGTTTGTAATTGTGCATAATAATGGCGCTATGATGGAATTGTGAAACAATTATTTTTCCACTCATTTTCTACACCCCACCCTTTTCTGCCAGGGCGACTTGGGGCCAAAGGGTGTGTGTGGCCGAGCAGGGACTTCAGGACGAGTTGGAGAGAACGGGGTGCCTGGAGAACCAGGTCCTCAAGGAGCACCTGGCCAGCAGGTGAGGAGAATCAAACTCACACAATATAAACCAGAACATACAGTACCTTAAACATTGTGTGTTTCCATAACTTCTCATGTTAAACTGATAAAACCTGACATGATAATGTGTTCAATATGAACCAAATCACTATCGGTTCATGACGGAATCATTCCAGTTACATGTTTCCTGTCTGATTCTGATATAAGGGGCTTCGAGGGTATAAAGGAGAATCTGCGCCCCCTGGAGACAAGGGAGAGCAGGTACACAATCAGACATGCTTGTACATTATATTGCATTCCATGTTTGCATTGCATTCTTTTGCCAACTTCCTTTGTTCTATGGAATGTTTTCATTTGTGTGAACCTTAGGGTTTTCCAGGAACTCCAGGGCCCCGGGGGGACAGAGGCAGGATTGGAGTAAAGGTGAAATTATGTCACATTATAATAAAAACTAGAGAACAGACAATGATTAAGGCTTAATCATAAAAACTAGAGAACAGACAATGATTAAGGCTTAATAGCCTCACCTATGACCTCCTAGAATGAGCATATTATACAAGAATAAATAAAGAAGAAGGAAGAAAGATTAAAGCTCATACAGTATGTACTGTATCTACAGTTAGACACTATTACTAAAATAATACCATTTTGATTAAAGTCTTGTTTCTGATTGTCTTGTCTTGTTCGGTCATTTTGTAGTCGAAACCTCTCGGCATGCAGGGTGTCCTCACATCTGGGTTCACCTGGGTTATGTTTTGGATCCATTACATCCCTCCATACCGCGTGCACAGTCCTCTCTGAAGTGGTTTACCCCAAAATGTTGTGTATCATTAACTGAAATACAACGTAATATACAGTACAATGTTTGACAAGTTTCTTGTAGTTAATTAAATGTAGAAGGTGCACGGCAATATTTACACAAAGTGGTGCGGAAAACAAAATTCTAAATTCAAATTCTCATTTTATTCATCACATGGACAGTCATACACAGTATGATAAACAATGAAATGTTTTTACGACCTAAAAAGAAGTATTCAAATAAATAATATGAAATTAGAATATAATAATAAAAATGATACAATGTAGAAATATATATTTTTTTAGCTGTAGAATTTACACTGTGTACAAGAAATAAAATGGAATTAAAAAAAAAAAAAGCATCCACTTTGCTTAGCCTGTTGATGAGAGGTTGTCAGATGTTGTTGAAGGCTCAATGAAAGAACAGCAGGTATGGACAGACTGGTTTAAAGTGACTCTTTACAACCAGGGTGATCAGAAAACGCAAGATATTGAAAATTGAGGCAGATGGGCTACAAAATCAGAAGACTCCGCATTTATCAGCAATGCTGTGATGTCACTGGTTAGAGCAGCTAGCGAGTGATTTTACTACTAACACCTACTGTATGTGTCCTAATGTACTGTATATGCATGTTGTACAGAACATCATACATGTAAGAAGTATTATCTTTTATGTTATCATTAATAGCGCATGTTGATGCCTCATCATTTTTACCGACACTATTGCTTAAACTTGCACCAGTAGACATTTCTAGACATTATTCCAAAACAACGTCTTTTTTCAAAAAACATCTTTTGCTAGATAATTCAATTTTTTTTTTTTTCCCACCAATTTGTTTCCTGTGGGCAATTTCTAATTATTATTATTTTTTAAGCCATTTTGTGTGATTATTAGGACGCTTTTTTGACATCCTTGGTAAAGATTCTTGCAGCCCGTCTCTTTAATTAATTATATCTTCCTGTGTAAACTACCACCCAGTATACGGATGTCTTGAGTTTCAACAGCGGTGATCACTCGGTCCTCTAGGTAAAAATCAGCATCTACAGCCACCTTGTGGACTAGAAGAGTAGCAGCTTTGCACATTCTTTATGAATAAAAGTTAAGAATCAGATTATGGATCTTTACAGACCTTAAAGCCATTAACTTTTTAAGAGAACATCCTTGATACTTTTATGAATATATAACATTATACTTACATGACTTACCATGGCTTTGTGACTCATGTTCCATCTTAGGGTTCTAAAGGAGAAGTTGGGTTGACAGGCCCTGTTGGTCCTCCAGTAAGTAAATCTAAGATTGTTGTTAATTAACGTTCTATGCCATCAGGAAATAGAGACAGTTTGTCAAATAGAAAATATTACCTACTTACAACAAAATACTTAAACCTAATGGTTTTATTTAAAAATAAATAAATTTAAATAAAATTTCTAGGATCCACTCTCTGCCTACATACATACATACATACATACATCCGTCCATTTGTCCCCAGATCTGTCCCTCTAAAAAGCCATTCATCCATTTATCCTTCCATTCATCCATATATGCTTCCATTCATCCATATATGCTTCCTTCCATCCATTTATTAACCCAGACTTCCATCTACTATCCATCTAACCAGCCATCCATTCATGCAACCATCTACTATCAGTTCATCCATAAGTTGTTTTTCCCACTCTCTCCATCCATCCATCCATCCTGCATCTGTACTGTATCTGTTCATTTGTCCATCTGTCTCTGTATACATCTCTTCATCCATTCACTACGTGCATTCAGCCTTCATCATCTTCCATGATGCATTTTTATCTATGCATCGTTCTGTCCAATTAACCACTCGTCCAGTTATCCTTCCATCCATCAATCTGCATTTCCATCAGGTCATCAGTCCAGATCATAATTTACTATCCACCTATGCAACCATCAATTCATGTTTTATATTTTTATTCATCCATCCATCCATTCATCTATCTATTCATCCATTCATTCCTACAGCCCATTATCCATATCCTCTTCCATATTTATGCATCCATGCATCCTTCCATCCCTTTATCTTTTCATCCATCTATCTATACATCCATACATTCATCAACCCAGACCTCCATCTACTATCCATCTAACCAGCCATCCAGCCAAGCAACCATTAATTCATTTACTATCATTTTTCATCCATCAGTTGTTCTCCTTGTCTCTCCATCCATCAATCCATCCATCCGTCCTGTACACTCTGAACAACCCACTCCCGATTTAGTCCACCTCTCCTCTTATAATGACCTCCAGTCGTCTAGGAAGGTTTTCTAATAGTTTTTGGGGCATGACTGTGAGGATTGATGTTGGGTGAGTGTTCCGGCACACAGCCATCTTTCCATTTCATCTCAAAAGTGTTCATCTGGGTTTAGGTCTGGGTTGGGTATCCTGGATAGTCCCACCTTGGCAAACCATGTTTTGCTTAGTGTACCAGGGCACTAATCTAGACATTTCAAATGTGCGTCAAAGTTCATGCCAACAGTTCAGTGGGTGTGATAGTCAGGTGTTCATATACTTTTGGCAATATGGTGTGTCTTACTGTGTGTACTGTGTTTCTGCTTTCTTTTTTTAGGGTCCTATGGGTATCAGAGGAGTTGAGGGGCTTCCTGGACTGCCTGGGCCAGAGGTGTGCTATAAATTTTAACTAATGTAAGAATATTCTCTCTTATTAACAATTTGACGATGAGCAAGAATGTGTTTTCTTTCACAGGGGGATCCTGGACATGATGGGAAACATGGTTCTCCAGGAGCAGTGGTGAGATATATATATTTTTTTTAATCTCAACTATCCACTTGCTTTTTAAAATACAGTACAATATTCCAGTCGATCATTGGTCCTGCGGATGTGTGTGTGTGTGTGTGTGTACATGTACTCCTATGTGTGTGGGTCACAGGGAGCACCGGGGGCTACAGGGATGGTTGGGGCGCAGGGAGTTAATGGCTCTGATGTAAGTATTTAAAGTGATTTATTTGAGTTAAAAATAAAATATAAGTTATATTAAGTATAGGAACAAAGAAATAAATATAATTTTTACATTATTACTATATACATACTCTGTGAACTCTGTTGGTTCTTTTAGGGAGATTTCGGACCTGCAGGCCCAGTGGGTCGAAAAGGCCCTCGGGTATTTACTTTTCACTTCCATTGATGTCATTTCTAGACGAAATTTGTCTTACTGTCTGGCTGGCTGACTGTCTCTCTGTCTGTCTGGTTCCTACAGGGTCCTGTTGGCACTGAAGGAATTAGAGGCCTCCCTGGTCTTCCAGGTACACAGGTAAACATCAATAAAGAAGGTGTGGTTTCTGTACCTGTCTTATTAAAAGAGGTGTGTCCTCTTTGTCTCAGTATTAACAAAGGTGGCAATAAGCAAAGTGAATGAGATGAGACATCATTCCATCCCGTGCTTGGTGGGTTTCCGCCGGGTTATCTGGTTTCCTCCCACAGTTCAAATACCTGCAGATTAGGACAGTTTTCAATCTGGCTTCCGAGCGCATCATAGTACAGAGACAGCGCTCATAAAGATAATAAATGACATTCGTTTAAATTCTGATCCTGGCAAAATATCAGTGCTTGTACTGCTAAATCTTAGTGCTGCGTTTGACACTGTCGATCATAACATACTAATAGAAAGACTGGAAAACTGTCTCGGGCTTTCTGGGATGGTACTAAAATGGTTCAGGTCATACTTAGAAGGAGAGGTTATTGTGTGAGTATAGGAGAGCATAAGTCTAAGTGGACGTCCATGACATGCGGAGTCCCACAAGGCTCAATTCTTGCACCCC
>JAQMYJ010000014.1:17897260-17911556 GCA_030014305.1 Clarias laeviceps | reverse complement strand
TCTCTATATAATCCCCTGCTACACTAATGCACTTATCCCAGTGTTTCACTAGTGCTTGGATACCATCAAGGTAGAAACTTTTCCCAGTACGCCGGAGCTAACTTCCTGCTTTAGATATAAAACGCTGGCCCCCCAGGAACTCCTTTAATGGCCCAAACATGTGGTATTGGTGTAGGGTGAGGTCAGGACTGTATGCAGGATGTGGAAATAACTCCCAAGCAAGTCTCTGTATAGTGCAAGTGGCATTCTTGAATGACCAAATGTCTCATTGAACAGATGTTGTCTCTATTGAAGTTGGATTTTCAATGATCAGGAGTTCTACTCACTGAGTCTTCACTGGGGTCCGGGCCACCTAGGCCAGGATCATCTTTCATGGAAATACTCACTCATTGTCTATACTACTTCATCCTGTATACAGGGCATACAGGGGGCCTGGAGCCTATCCCAGGAGACTTAATGCAATTTGGGGAACGCCATTTAACCTAATCTGCATGTCTTTGGACTGTTGGAGGAACTCGGAGTACCCTGAGGAAACCCACCAAGCACGGGGAGAACATGCACACAGAGGTGGAAATCAAACCCGGACCCCAGGGGTGCAAGGCGACAGTGCTACCCACTAAGCCACCGTGCCGTCTCACAGAAATACGGCCATCTTTAAAATATTTGCACCATATTCAAGAATCTCATCTCTTGAAGTTTCTGTAAATGACCATCAGTTTTACACCTTCATTCATGAGAAAGTCCTGGTTTGGCTTGAACGCCCCACATTTTTCAGTTGTTTGAGATGTAAGCAGAGTCATAGCTGGAATATATTAAATAGGCTATGGGATGTGGGTAGTTGAGTTTTCCATGGGAAGGTCAGACAGATTTTCAGGTAAATAAATGATCTGAGTCTACACCTCCGTTGTGTATCCCAATTTGCAAACAATAATACACAAAAAACTTTACAATCCATGCTAATTACAATGTTAACTGATGTTGAATGTGATGCTGCATGTATTAGACACAATTCTGTTTCTTTTACAGGGAACTCCGGGACCTTCAGGTGATCCTGGACCTACTGGCCTGCCTGGACAGCAGGTTAGTTCACTTCCTTCTTTTTCAACAGGTTATCAGTGTTATGTGATTAAATATGTTTTTTCGAATAATGAACATCTCCATCTTTTACCCAATATTATATTATTACAAGTAGAAGGTAATAACGTGTGTTTGTGTCTCCGCAGGGATTTCCTGGTCCTCGGGGGTTAGAAGGGGCATCAGGGAGAAAGGGGGAACATGTGAGTGAGCCTGATGGGACAGCACTAATACATGTGCTTTTACAGTTTCATATCTCAGTTACACATTGTAATAATACATACTGTATATGAAATTTTACTTTATGGCTATTTTTATGGGTGTTTTTTTATTTATTTATTTTTATTTATCTTTATTTATTATTTTTTTACACTGCCTTTTTATATTCAGCTACTTGAATTTGTATTATAGGGTGTACCGGGGCCTGTTGGGAAGCCTGGACCACTAGGAGTTCCTGGAGAGGAGGGGCAACAAGGCCCCCAAGGGATGCAAGGAGAGAGAGGTCCAAGTGGCAAAGAGGTCCATTTCCTACATTTATTACTGTTTCTGCATAATTATCTTAATGGGCAATTTTTACTGTGTAAGACAAATCATCGTACGTGTTTATTATTATTATTATTATTATTATTATTATTATTATTATTATAGGGTGCTGCAGGACCGATGGGTGGTATTGGAAATCCAGGCCCAAAAGGGCAAAAGGTACATAGCGTTTATGATTATTACCAAATATTAGAAAATCTACAGATTAGAGAAAGTCTAAAGTTGTTTTTTAATGATTTTTTAGGGTGACCATGGGCTGCGGGGGGTCCAAGGGGACGCCGGGCCTCCAGGATTCTTTGGGGTCCAAGGAGAAAGAGGGCGAAAGGGTGAAAAGGGCTACATCGGTTTTCTTGTGAGTGCTCACCTTGGTCTTGTAAAACAAATATTTATTTATTTATTTGTTGATTTATTTTTCATATTTTGATTTGAACATCCTTTGTGATGTGCTTTCCAGGGTCAGAGTGGACTGATAGGGAAAACTGGACCAGCAGGACTGTTGGGATTAGAGGTACAGTATACTATGTCTGAGGCAGTGGGGGTTTAAAAGCAAAGATATACTTATACATACCTGTACTATATACACTGCATGGCCAAAAAAACTCGAAGTTTTCATTCATTCATTTTTAGACTTTGATTACAGCATACTGTACAATGTGGTGGCCAGTTCATGTGTGAAAATGATTCCTCATACCCCCAGAACCACTCTTTCATTCGTGGAATATACTGTACCTCTGCCATCATGGAAGAAAAACTCCATAGATGTGATAACCTGGTCATTCAGTACATTCAGGTCGTCAGCTGACTTCATTTTTTGCCACATAACATTGCTGAGTCTAAACCTGAGCAACTGAAGCAACACCAGATCATAACACTGTCTCCAGAGGCTTGTACAGTGGACACTATGCATGATGGTTGCATCACTTCGGGGGCTTGACTTCCTACCCTGACACGCCCATCACTCTGAAATATGGTCGATCTGAGCTCGTCACAGGATCACATGACCTTTTCCCATTGCTTAAGTCCAATCTTTATGCTCCCCAACAAATTGAAGCTTTTCTTCCACATTTCTTCTACAAAATTGACAGTTCAGAATTATCCTTCCAAGTTTTGATAATGTATTGAAGTTTTCTTAACTATAATTTCCAGTAATTTCAAATCTCCTTAGTTGTTTTCTTTGTTTGATGCAGCATCCTGAAAAAGTTCACTCCAATCAGGATTGAACATTACACTAACACTACAGCATTATAGTAGTAGGGAAGTAGGGCTTGTGAAAGTGTATTGATTGGAAATGATGTGTTTTCACAAGGCTTCAGGGTTTTTTTAGAATATTTTAAAGACAACATTAAATGATTAGTGTTTTCTTTGCCTATTTTTTTAATATCTAATATTTCATTATTGTGGATAGAAATGCCATCATATCATTTGTTTTGTACTGTACACATTTACTGCAGTTAATTATATTTATAAAAGTAATTTATTTTGGGTGTTTAATCACAGGGTCTGATAGGTTTCAGAGGGTCACCAGGTCAAGATGGACCTCCAGGGACAAAGGTATCTAATTACTGATTGTATCTGTTTTTGAAATCTGTAAACAAGCTAATTATTCACCTTAAATATTTTGTATTGTCCTGCGTATTCCTTTCTGTCCTAAAGGGTGATGCTGGTGTTATTGGGGTGACAGGAGCTCTGGGAGAACTTGGGAAGCAGGTAACCACTATGTGTTATGTGCAGGATTTAAAATAGATGTGGTTTTGCAATAGGGTTTGTTTATTCATATGGAACAGAGAAAGAAACACATCAGCATGTTTTAATGTTATACTGTAAATGGTGTGAGCTTAAAGGATTCTTAATGGGGTCCCTGGCTAGTCAATGGTTCCTACAGTAGCCTCGTATCAGGAGACACTCAGTTATTGGATCAGCAGCTGAGTGAGTGAGTGTGTGTGTGTGTGTGTGTGTGTGTGTGATTGCAGTAGAACTAGAAATTCAGAAACTTTTTCCTAAACTGAGAAAAGAACAGTAAAAATCTTTATTTATTTATTTTTTTTAAATATCTAACGCAAGCAAATTTATTTAACTTAACAATAAGTGTTGTTATTAAATAATAATAAAAATGATAATAATAAAAAAAAAACTTCTGATGTAGTGGTTAGCACTGTGGCCTCGCACCTCCAGGGTCTGGGTTCGATTCCCGTCTCTGTGTGCATGGAGTTTGCATGTTCTCCCTGTTCTTGGTGGGTTTTCTCTGGGTACTCCGGTTTCCTCCCACAGTCCAAAGACATGCCGATTAGGTTAAGTGGTGTTCCAATTACACCTAGTGGATGTGTGTGGATGTGTGTGTGCCCTGCAATGGATTGGACCCCCTATCTAGCACTACTGTTTATCAGCTATTTTGAATAGTTTTTATGTTTTTAACTATAGTGTTATTGATGCTATATATGTAACATGCTGGATACTTCTTGTTATCTCTTGATGTGTTTTACTATGTGAACGAATTATAAAACGTCTTTGATTTCTATGCTAAAATAATCTGTCACAGGGGGGAACAGGACAACGAGGACCAAAAGGGGAGATGGGAAAACCTGGGCTACAGGTTGGTGTATAGCTACAGTATATGTATCTGCTCTCTCACAGTATATATGTATATATAATCCCATAAAATCCTGAAACATCTGATCACACCCCTGTTTCAGGGAGCTCCTGGTCCCAGAGGCCCGGAAGGCTTGACAGGACCTAAAGGATTACCAGGAATTGAAGGTTCGAAAGGTGACCCAGGCAGGTCAGGAACTCCAGGAGAGCCGGTAACTCCAATAAAAAAATAATAAATGCTGTTAATCTGTTCTTATTTAAAGTAATAACAACGAACACCGTCATATTGTTGTTCCTGGTTTAGGGTGCAGATGGCTTTGATGGTATCAGAGGGCCTCCAGGACTTCCAGGCTTAGAGGTACTGTACATCCTAATAGATTGTTTTTAATTACAATACATATGGATAGACAAAAAAGGTTAGTTTTACGCTATTGGCCAATGGAGTGCAGTGGGTGAAATGTTTCATGTTATTAATTTTGGTAAAAAAAATCAATTGATAAATACTTTATCCGACTGATTCGACAAAAAAATTAGATTTTTTTAATGCTTAACATTGTTTTAAAGCTATTTAATGAACATTATCCAAGCTGTTTATTGTAGTTGTGATAGAAAAACATGCATTTTCCGCTATAAAATCACACTGTTTTAGGAATAGCAGGAAAATTCTGCTGTCATAATGAGGCTGAGGTCTCTTTCTTCCTACATAACAAAACACTAATTTAATTATTCTAAAAATAGGATTTCAACATTTTTTTTTCCTTCTGAGCAAACTCGCTCTGGTCATATCTCATGAACAGGACATGATGCAGTAATAAACTCGCTATCAGATTGGAGCTTATTGAACCAGGAATCTGAAAATTTGCTTAACTCAAATCACCCAAAATGCGACTTTTTGCAACTGATTTGATGTGTCGGATCACATATATCCAGGATTTTTAATCTCACATCCTACTCCAAGTATTAGTAATGGATTTGCTTCTTCTGTGTGCAGGGACTTCAAGGGAAGATGGGATCTCAGGGGTCTGTTGGGCCTCCAGGACCTCAGGTCAGTGTTTCAGCCTCTAATATCTATTTATTGTTATTATAGCTGATATCATAGCAGATGAGTCCAGGGTCGGTGGTGGCTCTGGTTGGCGGTTCGAGCCCCAGCTCCACCAGGTTAAGCAAGGCCCTCTATGACAATTGGTCAGTGAATGACAATTGGGGCGTCAAGCTGGCAACTTGACCCCTGGACAGACCAAATTACCAAAGAACTACACAGCGCTTGAATTATTCATAACTCAGAATGCAGTACATGATACATATTAGCATTAAAATGCAGAAAATTCTCCATGTTCTTGCCTTTTTACATAGTCATATTCCTGTAGCACATAATCCATTCTTAATCATCATCATCATACAACTGATTCAGCATCCCATAATAGTTTGCCATGTAACTGATCTGGCTACTTTCATCATTTCAATTTTTTTCACTAGTGCAGTAATTATCTCTGCCCACTACAAAAAAAAAGGTGGGGCTGGATTGAGGGGTTTATGTCTGTTTTTTTTTTTTATTGCAATTCCCTGCACTGGCAGTAGAGGGCTCTGCTACTTTAATGATCAGCCAGTGTTTTATTTAAAAAAGAAAAAAAAAAAAAACTAATGTTCAGGTACTTATGAACTACACTATATTGTTATACAAATACTTATCTTACTGCGTTTTTTTTTAAGGGTCCAAAGGGAAGACCTGGTGTTGATGGAAGGAATGGACAGAAAGGTCAGAAGGTCAGGACACTTTTTTCCTTTCTCTTTCATATTGCGTTATCAAATGATTAATGAAAACCAGTTCTGTGAACTGACTAGAAGCTCTTGTCTGATTCAGGGAAAGGATGGCCGAGATGGACAGCCTGGAGGTACTGGGAATCCTGGGAGGCCGGTAAGAAAAAAATCCGGATGATTTTACACACTGTTATTAACTTTATGTTAAAGGATAAAAAAGATGCTTAAACGAATATACTGATTTTCTGTTAGGGAAAAAGAGGGAAAGCTGGACAGAAAGGGCCGAGAGGAATCAGAGGACAGAAGGTGAAATGGATTACCTCTCATTTTATCTCATCATCTATATAGCTTTATCCCTGTGTACATGGTCACGGAGCCAATCCCAGGAGAATTAGGGCATGAGGCGGGGTCTACCCTGGACAGGGTGGCAATCCATCACAGGACAGGGCACACACACACACACACACACACACACACACACTGACATTCAATGGGCAATTTGGGAACGCCAATTAGAGTAATCTGCATGTCTTTGGAAACTCCACACACACACACACACACACACACTCACAGACCTCAGGCGAGAATCAAACCCAGACCCTGGAGGTGCCAGTCGACAGTGCTAACCTCTAAGCTAATATCATTAGCCTGTCATTTACTGGTTTTAGACCATTTTCACTGATATATTGTTGTAATGTATTGTTTTTCTGTTCAGGGACACCAGGGGTCTGTGGGGTGGTCTGGACCAGCAGGAGGGCCAGGACCATACGTAAGTGACTATAACCTTCTCGGATGAAAACATAAGTCCTGTGTTATTCTTCTGAATCTGCACTTTAGTTATGAAGTCATGGGGTGAATAAAGCATCACGAATGAGGGAGTAAAAGCAAGAATTTTGTAGTAGTTATTAATGTATTAAATATTGTTGCATCCAACATATATTGCAACAAGCATTGTTACAGCTTCGGGAACCTCAGGTGCAGGCCCAGCCCAATAAAGACTACAAGACTGAATGTGTGCCATTAGGTCTGAGGCTACATATTAGTTCTATAAGAAAGCATAATAACACTTCTCACTCTTTCATTTTTTTTTTCTTCAGCAAATAATTTATTTCAGGTTTGTTTCTAAACCGTACAAAACTCCGCATGTATCACTCATTTATCTTCTGCATCTTCACTCTTCTCACTGCTGCAGGGTTTACGTGGTGTAAAGGGAGAAAAAGGAAAAAAGGGTGAACAAGGACCACAGGTATAATACAACTATCATGTCGAAGTTAAAGAGTCCAGTGATGTATTTCCAGACGCTTTTGTATGTATGAATGTATAATATATATATATGTTTACTAGAATTTTTTTTTTTGCTAGGGTGAAAATCTACTTTTAGACTTTTTACCAATTCCACCCACATGCCAGTAATATTCATAAGACAGACCGCAGGTGTTCATTAATATTCAGTTAAAAGAGAGTAATGGGAATTTTGATTCAGATTTCTATTCCTCTTGTCGATGAATCAGATAATCAGATCATTTGGTCCTGCTCATCAATAAGAATCATACAATATATAAATTATTCTATGGAATCTTTCTGTACTTTATAATCTGTTTAATTGAAATTCTTCCTTGGAAATACTGAGATACAGTGCTCTGTACAAGTCTTGCCCCCCCCTTATTCCTTCATATTTTGCTTCCAAAGAGTCAGGCTTTCTTCTATTTTAATATATTCTTAAGGAATAGTTCTCCAGGCTTCCAGAAATATTTTTTAGGTCTGTTTTTCACTCTAGTCGCTGTACCTGAGCAATTTCAGAGGAATGTTTTTTGTTTGTTAAGCCTAAACTATGAATCACTCAATCATTAAAAAAAAAAAAAATCATCTCACCTAAGGCCTGAACCAGTGAGAAACATGTGCAGATGATGACAGATGATCAGACCAGTGATTAGTATATACTGGTGATGCTGAATGCTGAGTGGTTGGAGCAAATGAGAGGAGAAATGAGGCTGCTGCTGAGGTTGTTACATAAACATCCCATTTGTGAATTGTATCATCAGGCACTTTGCAGCCGGTCGCAATAAAACATTAGTTTCCATTCCTTTTATTTAATCTACATAATTTAATATGAAGAAATGAGAGGTGGCTCCTGACTTTTTCACAGTACTGTAAATTGCTGTGGGTGTGAGGCAGCATGACAGAGCTGGTCTACTGCTATGTATTTAGATATTAAGGACTAGGCAGTTTATCATTTCAAAATATTTTATAAAATGAAACTTTGTTTGTATAGTTTTAGCAATAAAATAAAAAGAAAGGATGTCAGATCCAAAAGAGTTGACTCTTTTTGTGAGCTAAGCCAAATGATCTGATTTAATAAAAATCAAATATTTACTCATCGAAAGTAGTTTACTTACAAATTATATACAAGTAGTTCTCGATTTGCAAACATTTGAGTTACGAAGTTCCGCAGATACAAATGGGCTGCGGTTCTACAAACATTCATAGATGCGAACATATCACGGAAGTACCTGCAGTGCACCAGATGCCAATATTTACAATTATATACATTATTTTCAGTGTATAAGTGAATGTATAAAATGTCTAAAGTCCAGTACATTGTATGTGTGTGCGGGAGAAATTAGTCGACCTCGCACGATGATAGAAAATGTCTGTCCTGTAAAGCTGTCCTGATAGTGAAATAATCCTAATTTTGGAAAATCCTCAACAACTTCCAAGTCCAATACAATGGAAAACAGCTCTGAGACAAAATGGTGTCCGGGATTCCCCCGGCACAGAGACAACACTGCTATGTTTGACGTTTTAGGCGCGATTATGATTTTTGGCCACATTATGGCAGTGTGGGGAAAGGGGACAGAGATTTAGTCAAGTGGATTGATATGCTTTACATGGTATATTTGTGTCAAAGGAGTATAAGACTCACTTTGTCCGACATAAGAGCAAATCAGACTTACAAACGTGCTCCCGGAACTTAACTCGTTCGTAGGTCTGGGACTGCCTGTACTAGTACTGTAAATGCATCTAAAACATAGCACCAGTTCTTACTTTATATTATTGTTGCCTATAAATAAAGAATATATGAAGTTTGGGATGCAGCTACAGGCCAGTCATAATAATGTACAGTAGGTAAAATAATGTTTAATGACATGTATATTTTTGTTATGGCTAAACAGAAGAAACTACACTAGAGACAAATTTCATAATATCTCATTAGTCAAAAAAAAAAATTTATATTTATGTATCATGTATAAATTATGTATACTGTGTTTGTATGAAGGGAGAAAAGGGGGAAATGGGACCATATGGACCAGCAGGGGGCGATGGAGCTAAGGTATGTTTATGCTTTTACAGCACTACTGTATTCTGATTAATATTATACGTACATGTGTTGAACTTCACATCACGTGTGTTACAGGGGCAGCGAGGGATTGTTGGAGAAATGGGCAAAGACGGCCCAAAAGGAGAGCAGGTGTCATGCTTAATGATGTCTAAAATATACAAATCGAGATTTAAAAAATGCAGATAGATAAAAATGAACATGCATTGTTTTTAGGGTGATATCGGACCCCCTGGGCGAAGAGGAGAGCCAGGACTACCGGGCATGCCTGTAAGCTACCTCCTACAAATATTCAATTCAAATATCTACAGTATCATTAGTTGTACGGTATTAGCGCTCGCACAGACACTCACAGGACAGTTAACGGTGGGGTGATGAAGTCTTCTAAGCACTTACATGAGAAAATGATCGTCCTTGACGTACAGATCTCCACTCATTCACATAAAATGAATATTAATTTTGTATCACTTGTGTCCTCCACAGGGCCTGTTTGGACAAAAGGTCGGGTTTCAAGGCAGGGTTGGAATTGAGAAATAGTGCATTGTATTGTCATGTCATGCATGTGTCAGATGAAACACTAAACCTGTTGTGTTTGCAGGGATTAAAAGGGTTTTCTGGGCTCTCTGGACGTGCCGGAGTAACAGGGTTGCCTGTGAGTGTAACATTTCTTCCCTTGTATTATGGACTAATCTAAAAATTTGCTAAGAATTTTTTACTGTACTTGAGCTGACACTCTCTCATGCATTCTGCAGGGGCCACCTGGTCCTCCGGGACCCCCAGGATTATCTCTTAACCTCACAATGGCTCAGCTGAAGGCAAGTAACTCAGACAGGATCACATTTTCAGCGTCGTAGAGACAATTCCTGCGTCTCTGTGTTATTAACGGTGCATTTTCTGTCTTTTAAATCAGGACCTTATGTATCAGTCAGACGGACCCAACTACCCTGTGATCAGAAGTCTACTGAACTCCTTACAGCAAGACTTAAGGCTTTTCATAGATCCACCTGATGGCACTAGAGAGCATCCGGCGACCACCTGCTTGGAGTTAATGATATGTCATCCAAATTACACAGATGGTATAAGTCGTGTTCATTACATATAGCGTTTCCAAACAGATGGGCTTTGTCTTTTTCATGGCACTGTATTAGAAGGTGCCTGAACATTTGACTGGTATTGTTTATAGGGTGTAAATGTTCCTAATTGTCTTCATACTTTTGGCCACCTTGTATGGAAAATATAACCCATTCACTGAGTAATTGCACTAGATATTCAGCAGGCTAAAAACAATCCCTATCGCGCCTGCATGCCGTCACCACTGTGCTCAAATCTGAAATGACAGAAGGTGTTAAATTATATTATATAACCTGAGCTCCGACAGAAGTACAGGCTGTAATTCAAATCACAGTTTTATGCATATT
Organism: Clarias laeviceps; assembly: GCA_030014305.1. Lineage (NCBI taxonomy): Eukaryota > Metazoa > Chordata > Actinopteri > Siluriformes > Clariidae > Clarias > Clarias laeviceps. The sequence goes on along the minus strand of JAQMYJ010000014.1, from coordinate 17,900,840 downwards.
AATGTACTCTCTCTAATACATCATATGTGGTTTCTATAGTAACAGTTAACTCACTGGCACTTTGTATGATGGACACAACACATGATCCGAGGCTAATAATAACCTGATTAACCTGTGCCAGTGCTTTTATTAATATGGAATTTTAAATATGAGAATGTTTACTCTAGACATTTATTTGTTTAACATTTACAGAAGGAGTTTTTAGTGTCTGGCTTAGTGGTTAGCACTGACGCCTTGCACCTCCAGGGTCTGGGTTCGATTCCCAGCCAGATTCGATTCTCAGTGTGCATGGAGTTTGCATGTTCTCTCCGTGCTTGGTGGGTTTCCTCCGGGTACTCCGGTTTCCTCCTACAGTCCAAAAACATGACGATTAGGCTAATTGGCGTTCCCAAAATTGCCCGTACTGTATAAATGAGTGTGTGTTAGTGTGCGTGCCATGCGATGGATTGGCACCCTATCCAGGGTGTACCCCGCCTCATGCCCTAAGTCTCCTGGGATAGGCTCTAGCCCCCCCGCGACCCTGAATATAGGATAAAGCGGTATAGAAGATGTGTGTGAGTGAGTCTCCAGTGACAGTGCCTTGTAATAGAGGTACGTGTATAGAAGTTAAGTCTCTCGGACGAGGCGCACTGTTGTGTTGATATGTTTCCTGCTTGTTTTGCATAACATTAAATCTAAACTATTAATAGGAACAAGTGTATGACTCTCTCACTCGCTCATCGTCTATACCGGTTTATTCTGTATACAGAGTCGTGGAGACTTAAGGCACGAGGCAAGGGTGCTGATCCATCGCAAAGCGCACTCACACGTTTATTTATACACTACAGGCAATTTAGCCTAATTTGCATGTCTTTGGACTGTGGGAGGAAACCGGAGTACCTGGAGTAAACCCACCAGGCACGGGGAGAACATGCAACCTCCAAGTACACAGACTCCAGGCGAGAATCGAACCCAGAACCTGGAGGTGCAAGGCAACAGTGCTAACCACTAAGCCACCGTGCCACCTAAGGAACAGTAGCAGGCAGCACCTGACAAACATTATACAATGTTGTTGTTTTTTTAATTATTATTATTATTTCAGGAATCTATTATATCGATCCAAATCAAGGCAGTCCTGCTGATGCTTTTTCAGTCTACTGCAGATTCAGTTCAGGAGGTCAGACATGTCTTTCTCCACTCCGATCACAGGTAACACGCAGCTTCTTTGTCCTCTCTCGGCTCTACTTTCCGATCCTAAAAGGTTGTCGTGACCTTTCGTGCCTCGTCCATTTCTGTAACTAATACATATCCCCGTGCTGCAGGTTCCAGTGAAAGCCTGGCTTAAAGACTCACAGGAGGATTCTTTCACTTGGCTGAGCAGGATAGAGCCAGGCTTTCAGGTATGCTGCACGCAATGCTCAGGAGATCTATTACCTTGTATAGGCTTGCTTTTTTTTTCTTTTTTCTTTTTTGACCTCTCCTTTCATTCTCTGTTTTGAAGTTTGAGTATAAAGAAAGCAGCGTGGTACAGATGAGGTTCCTGCGGCTAAACAGCAAGCAGGTCACACAGAATATTACTTTCTCCTGCGGGCAAGCGAGCAGGCAGGGTTCAAGCCAGCGAGAAATCAAATTTCTTGCTGATTCTCAGAGGCAGAGTTTCTTGGGAACGTTACAAGATTGCGTGGTGCGATTCCTTTCACCATGTTTTAGTCTATATACATGACTTCGTGTTGGGATGTTGTTTATTAATTATAAACTTTGCATTGCAGCCAGTGGAGGAGCCAGATGCGAGATCTCAAGCGTCCGTGTTCCAGTTTGAAACCGAAGACCTGGAGCTGTTGCCGATCAGAGACCTGGCGTTGTTCGGCCACAGTGACCTTGCGGAAGACTTTGGATTTAGTATAGGAAATGTGTGTTTCAGCTAGAACCCTTGAGAAGAAAAAGAGAGAGAGAGAGAGATATACACACACGGACATTCTCTACAGACTGCTGACTGCTGAGCTGGTGTTAATTGGTCCCTCGTTAAACACAGCCGCATTTGCAGACAAGAGGAGAGATGCAATTCTTCAAGCTCCAGCCATAATGGACGATGTTGTCTCAAAAAAAAAAAAAAAAAACATCAGAACCGGCTGACATCTTGCATTTTCTTTTACCTTCTAGTCTACAAGGTTGCCAAGTGGCAATGATACTTTGCTGCACACGTTGTTGAAATGAACTCTTGTTGTTTTTGTTGTTGTATGGTGTTTACAATGCTCTTTGTTTTAAATCAGCGCTTTTTTTTAATTTATGTTCTAGTTTGTCACCATCCAGGTTTCTTGATACTGTACAATCACCTGGTTTGCTCGGAGATGCACTCTCATTTCAGGTTGACAGAACTTACGACCAAACGCACTGTGATCGTAGCTGAAGTTTCAGACGTAGGATGGACGCCTGGCCTCCACATGAATTAAATATATATGACACAAATTCTGTTGAATTGCATTATGAATAAAAGGGCAAGAAAATGTCATGGAGGTTCATGGATATTAAATATTGCAGAAGTGAACATATTCATAGCAAGTATATCTTGTCATGTCCGATCATGTCTGATAAAATTCATTTCGGTGCTGCTGTCTTGTGCTTTTTGTTTTGTTCAGGTCATTTATTTTATTTTATTTTTTTTCCTTTTTTTTTATAGATATGTACAAAGATGTTTGAGGTTCATAATGTTCAAGATTTGTTAATTTATATGCTGGTCATTGAATTAATGACATTATGATGAGATATTTACATATTCTATGCAATGTAATAAAAGGTTCTTTCTTTGTCTGATCCTGAAATGTATTTATTGAATCAAATATGAGTCTGACATGGTGACACTGAGGGGGAAAATGGAAATGAAATACCATGTTGTGGCGATGACTTACTAAGTTGTGGGATTAGATACTATGAGAGAACAAGATACTATGTTGTGGTCACGACTTATTGTGGCATGGAAACGAGATAGTATGTTGTGGCCATGGCTTACCAAGGCGTGGGAACTAGAATCTATGTTGTGGTCATGACTTACTAAGGCTTGGAAACGAGATAGTATGTTGTGACCATGTCTTACTGAGGCTTCTGAACTACACACTATGTTGTTTTCATGACTTAGTAAGGTGTGAAAACGAGATAGTATGTTGTGGTCATGACTTACTGAGGCGTAGGAACTAGACACTATGTTGTGGTCATGACTTACTGAGGCGTAGGAACTAGACACTATGTTGTGGTCATGACTTACTAAGGAGTGGAAACTAGGTAGTATGTTGTGGAAACGAGATAGTATGTTGTGGCTACAACTTCCTAAGGTGTTGGAACGAGATAATATATTGTGGCCACGATTTACTAAGGCATGGAAACAAGATAATGTTGTGGTCATGACTTACTTCGGTATGGAAATTATATACTATGTTGTGGCCATGACTTACTAAAGCGTGGAAATTAAATACTATGTTGTGGCCATGATTTACTAAGGCGTGGGAACTAGATACTATGTTGTGGTAACGACTAACTAAGATGTGGGAACAAGATACTATGTTGTGGTCATGACTTACTGAGGTGTGGAAACGAGATACTATGTTGT
>JAQMYJ010000014.1:17852493-17862629 GCA_030014305.1 Clarias laeviceps | reverse complement strand
CTCCATGATTTCTAAGTAAGAGAACTTGCAAAATCACAGGGTGATCAAATACTTATTGACCTCACTGTATATATGTATGTACATATATTTGTGTTTATTTGTTTGTTTTGTTCTTTTTGTTTGTTTGTTTTTAATATTTTTTTTACCTGATTACACTTATATATTAAAAAATAAAAGTATATATATATAAAACTATTTTTCAAAAATTATATATATTTGGAAAATGCACACGTGTGACACAATCGCCATCTGTTGGACACCTAGGGCAACTGCTACAAAATTACTGTACAATGTTTTTTTTTATTTTTCCTATGCCAAATCCAAGGATACACAAGCGATTAGCCATATCCTTAAAACCACCTGCCTAGTATTGTCCCCTTAAGCTGCAAAAAAAGTTCTGTTCACCTCAGGCATGGACTCCACAATACCTGTGAATGCGTGCTCTTGTGCTGTATCTGTCACTAAGACTTTAGCAGTACGTTTTTTAAGTCCTATAAGTTGTGTGATCAGGCCTCTATGGATTGAACTTGTTTGCCCAGCACATTCTGATGCTCACTTCGATTAAGTTCTCGTGAATTTGGAGGCCAATTTGACTCAAAGCCTTTGCCTTTGTTCTTTGAACCGTTCCTGGACAAGTTTTTTTTTTTTCCTGCTGAAAGAAGCTACTGCCATTAGGGAAGACCATGTAGGGGCGCATCAAAGTACAGTAGCAGTCATGTGAACGTGAGAACTGAAGGTTCCCAGCAGAACTTTGCCTAGAGTATCACACTGCCTTTGCAGGCTTGCCTTCTTCCTGATGTCATCTCTTCGTGTATGTAATGCACACACCCATCTGTCCACATGATGTAAAAGACACTGTGAATCATCAGACATGGCCACCTTCTTTCATGGCTCTATGGTCATCCTTTGCACCATAGCCTCTGGTCCACATGTGCATCAGTGAGCACACATGACCCTGTCAGGAGATCACAAGTTGCAAGACAAGACATTTTATTGTTATTGTCTTCAAGGCTGGTTTCCCCTTCTTGAACCTTCTTCCTCGAGCTATGCACACTCTTATTGTTGATGTAAATGCAAAACCCATTATGTCCTTTTAAAGAAAACTATTAGAACATGGAGCTATTTTTTACTTGCATTTTAGGTGATTTTTGTCTTTGTAATGGTAAAGGTGAACATAAACTTTACTCCCTCTCTGAATAAGAACGTTAGTTTTTTTTTTTTAGATTAACCTGTTGAATGAGGTTTACTATTTGACAGCTACGCTCTAACTGTTTGCTCTATCAGTTTTACACACACACACACGCACAACCTCAAGAATGTCACAGGCTGAGTTTCCTGTTTTCCTGGGAGGTGTGGGCGGTACACCCAGTTTTTTCCCCCCTCCCAGGGCAGGTAGGAGAGACGGCATAAATGACCTGCTCTGTAACTCTGAACAGTTCGGGATCTCCCTCTCAACTAGGTGAAGGTTGAGGTTTCCTATCGTTCTTTTCCCTGTGTTTGTCTTGTCTGCTGGTAAGTTTTTTTTTTGTTTTGTTTTTTAATATGCTTGATGAAAATGAAAGGAATATCTATCTTGATACAGGTGTGATTTTAATCCTCGTTTCAGGTGTTGCTTTCTTACACTCTAACTTGATTGACTTCTTTTTGTACTTATTGTTGGCTAGAGATTGTGTTATTTGATACTTTTGGTATCAAACAGAAATATAGTTACAGAAAAAAAAATGGTGCCTGTCATTCAGTTCAGTTTAGTTCAGCTCAGTTCAGAAGGGCTTTATTGGCATTAATGTTTACTAAAGAAATTACATTGTTGCCGAATCAATTATAAAACATTGATTACATTGTAACGATCATCAATCTGTATTTATAAACATATATAAACAATATAAACATATTAAATCTAAAAGAACAACATATTATGTAAACAATGAAAAACAAACAAAACATCAATACTAACAACAATTACAACAACTAAAGTATGTAAACAATGGTCATAGTAGTAGTAGATGTAGTAGTTTTTGTAAGATTACTGTAGTTATGTCCAGGGTGTGTGCATGTTGTGTCTCACTGTCTCTCATACTGTGACACTGAGGACAGCAGTGATTCCTTCTCCTAGAATTATTCGCATTTCTTCACTATCAATTTGTCATTTTTTGTCTATGCAAATCAAAATACTACAGGAAATTTACTTCTAGTTTAGCCAGGATGAGAGACATTACAGAGTGCATGTTTGTACTGTATATTTAATCATAGCTTATGATTGTCCATTTACTATAGATTCTGCCTCCCAGAGTCATGCTGTACACCGAGCTGATCCAGTTATGGGACGAAGCGGTGCAAGCCGTGGACACCCGAGACTGGGAGGGTGCTCTGTTGAAGCTCATTCAGATCTCTGAGCCCACAGCCCGCACTTTATTCGTCACTGCGTCCGTCCATCTCGCCTTGGGCCAGGTCGAGGATGCAATTAAAGTGAGGCTTGCATTCAACTAGACTTATTAAACACTTATTAAAATGTTTAATTGCATGAGATTGATTTAATTCAGGGTCAAAATAATGTTCCAGGCTCTGGATCAGGTTATCGCCAAGGATGAGAGGCTTGCTGTGGGCTTTTTCCAAAGAGCTGCAGTGCACATGATGGCAGGAAGGTAAAAAAAAAAAAAGTGCTTAAATCAGCGATTTAATGACAAGATATAACAGTGAGGTTTTGGCTTTGATAAACCTACACCAGTTTATGCTGTTAAAGCTCGATTTCTTTGCAAAGACACAGATATCTTATCATATGAATGCAGTATATCCAGGATCATTATTTTTTGCTTAAGCTTACCAATCTCTCTCTCTCTCTCTCTCTCTCTCTCTCTCTCACACACACACACAGACTGGATGAGGCTCTCGGTGACTGTATTTGGGCTCAGAAGCACATGAGAACCAATGCTGTCATTGACTATAAACAGCTGGGACTGCGCTATAGACTCTACAGCTGGCAGGTTCGGACTCCTGTAGTTTTGCACATTTTGTAAATTCCTCCTAGCCTTCCTTCCTCCTCCTAATAACTAGCATGTGGATTTGGTTTGCCAGCATGTAGTATTATGTATGTAAGGGAGTATTTGGGCAAGTATCACTTAATGGCACTTAAAAAAAAAAAATAATAATACAGTACTGTACCTCATCTAACAAAGTGGTATAGAAGATAAAGTGAAACTCTGAGATAAGTGTATTAGTGGAACAGAGGATTATATAAAGAAATAAAGGGAGGTTTTACTCTATTAACTGTGTTCTGTTATTCTGCAGAATCAAAAGTCCTGGTTTGCCTTGAACACCCCATGCATCATTTTGAGTGGTATTTTATAATATTTTTCTCAAATTATGATTTTTGAGTAATACTGGGATATATATATATATGAAAAGGAGGAAAGTTCACGATTATCTTCATTATCTTCAAGTGTTTTTAAACATTCCAGACGTTACAGGAAGAGATTAGTGTTTTAATTCTTTCCAGGAAAGCTTTCATTTACTATTTATTGAGATGCCAATACTTGTAAAACAGGTGTTTTGCCAGAAAAAGGGCCTTGTAAACGACCTCATACCTTGTTTCCGCGATCCGGGAAAGTTATTTAGTTGATACCAGCAAAACTTGACAGAGTAATCAAATGATTACTTTATATTTATTCAATGTATTATTAGATTTTTGCATGAAAGCTGTGCTTTTGTGCAAGTCATACTTCTAGCTATTTTCCCCCTTTGTTTTTGTATATATTTTTTTTCAAATGGATATTTCTATAACTGATACACAAGTTTTCAGCATCGGTATTGGAATAGAAAAAGTGGTGTCATACCATCTGTAGTTAAAATGAAACTACACTGGATACAAGATGTTTAAAAAATTGAATATCATATTTGTTTGCTTTTTCATTAATGCACATTTTTAAGAAGTGTGCTGAAACTGTGCTGGAGCTGACGCTGTGACTCATCTGTAATTTATAACTTATTCAATCCTTTCTTATCTTTGACCCGAGTGTGTGAGGAAATGTTTCTCATTCTCTTGTCTTCCTTGTCAATATCGGTCTTGGTTTCACCTGTCAGCAAAGTTCTCCTCTGACTTATGCAGTGTCAGTTCCAGCGCTGGGGAAGATTAGACATATCAGACATTCCTCATTTGCAGAGACAGAGCTTTCCTCAGCTCAGACAGGTGGAACGACTTCAGATAGATATCTGAATGAAAAATATCCCTGTGTGTATGTCTGTGTGTCTGTCCTTACTGAGAGACTGGCTTCTCCTGGTTACTGAAAGGACAGCGGTGTCGAAACAGAGTCATTTCATGGTCTATATCCTTCTTCCTGGTTTGTGAAGGAGTGGAATTTCTTCTTCTTACGTACACGTACAGATCTGGCTATTCTAGAGAACACTGATGATGTCATCATTAAACACATATTGTGTTCACAGCGGACGTGACAAGCTGCACCTTGTACTATTACAGAGAGATAATGATACAAAGCAACAGCACAGCAGTACTTATGTGTGTGTGTGTGTGTGCACGTGTGTGTGTGTGTTGTCTAACAGGTTCTCTACAATGCAGCAGCTGTACATTGTAGACTCAATCAGTGGAATAAAGCTACAGAGATCCTGCAGGCTGCTTTACAGGAGAACGGAGGAAGAGCAGGTCAAGTCGACTCGGCCATACAGAGTGTAGCGGTAAGAACACACGGATATTACACGTTGTTATAGGGTTCAAAAGTCTGGCCACTTTATTAGGGACACCCTCATATGCATAAAGTTACACTTGTCCGTGTATCAGTGAGCTGCCCTGCAGCAAGGTTTATCATGGTATGCATTGGGAGATGCTTTTCTGCTCACCATGTGTGTATAGATTAGGTAGTAGTGTTACTATAGCATCCCTTGAACCAGTCTGGCCATTGTTCTCGGATGCATTTCTGCCTGCAAAACTGTCACTTAGTGGATCCCCCCAATCCATTCTTTGTGTGCTTGTACTAAATAAAATTTGTCAATTTGGCACCAGCCTACCTGCCATTGTCAAAGTCACTTACGGTGCATTACAGTTTTACCCTCATTTTGATGTGTGATGAACTTCTGGCCTAAAGTTTAGGTATTACATTCGTTCCACGCAATTGGACAAGCTCATAAATGTTGAAGCCTACTGTGCAGGTGTTCGTTATGGACATGAGGTGCTGCTGAGGATATTTAGATTATTAGAATTTGTTGAACATTTGAAACTTCTCTAGGACCAATTCTCTAACTCATGGTACTGTATTAAACTTTTCAGTGTTTATTACTGTATTACTGTATTAGTAAAAACAATAAACATGTAGAGAAATGGTTATGGTATGCAGGGCAGCATGGTGGCTTAATGGTTAGCAGTGTCGCCGTGCACCTCCAGGATCTGGGTTCGATTCCCGCCTCGCTGTCTGTGCGCATAGAGTCTGCATAAGACATGCATATTAGGCTAATTGACATTCCCAAATTGTCCGTAGTGTATATGTGTGTGATGAATTGACATTCCGCCTTGTGCCCTAAGTCTCCTGAGAGGATATAGCAGTGCAAATGAGTAACTAACCTAACAGCGGGAACGTTTGCATTTTTTCCTGGATTTGGTTGATTGATTAATTGGTTCTCATTTTATAACAAAAATAAATAAATAAACCCCTTAATCAAAATGTAAAAAAAAAAAAAAGGATTATGTTCCTATTACACAAAAAAATATAGACGCTGGATATTCCACATTAAGCTAGCTGAAATTACATAAAATAATAATAAGAATAAGAATAATAATAATGAATGTGTTGATGATTTTGGACATTTAATCACTCACTCTGTTCTGTTATGTATGTTAGAAGAGGGAGCTGATTGCGCCTCTCCTGGTGCCAGAGGGAGTGGTGTTCCGGCCCAGGAAACAGTACGTGGAGGAGCTTCAGCCCAGAGACTTCTTGGGCAAAGCAGAGGTAAGTTTCCTTACATTTCCCCAAACAACTTTGAGAAAGTAAAGTAGTCAGTAATTGTATATTTGATGTTTTATTTTTCTAGGTCATCATTTCTGACATCCCGAATGACGACTTTGGTGGTTTTGAACCTCTCAGGTTGCAGGTATGATGGTACAAACCAAGGAAAGAGCTGAGCAGTGTAGGTTATGGGTTTTGCCCTAGAGGTTAACAGGAGCTCTGTGGCAGTCCTGAGATCTGAAATCATCAGATCAATAATAAGGAATCATAACTACTGAACCTACTCTCCTTCTGGCAATGCTGTTACAGAACATGGGCAATTAAGGGCAATTGTGTAAAGTCAGGCATAGTGTAGGCATAATTCATAAGGTTTCAACCAAATCTTACTGATACACTAAAATACTGGGCAATTACACATGCTTATACTGACTAAACTTTTACTTGTAAATTAAATACTTCTGGCTGTTAAAAACCATGAAGATGCACAAAAAAAGATAAAAACTACAAATTAGAGGAAAATGAGAGAGAAAAGGACCTGAAAAAAACCCTTTAAGCTAAATATCCTAACTTTAATAATTTAGTATTTTCGCCCCCGTAATTACTTTTTTAAATGTTTCATGTTACAGTTTGCTGTTTAAGCATGTTCTGTATATACAGTAGTTTGAGCAGAACTGGTGCAATATAACTTTGGAAAATTATTTTAAAAGATTACATGTTCATTATAGATACATACTGTAGGCACATGTGGGTCTGCTGTTTTTGTTGTTTTGTGTGAATAATACTTTCTCTGGTAGTATTAAAATACCTAAAAAAAAGTATTTAGAAAATGTGATGAATCAAGACTGAAGCATAAGGCAAGCATGAAGGCTGAGGAATAATAATCTTGTGAAGCGTACTAATATTGTGCTATTACTATTTATTCTTTGCAGCAACCTGGATATTATGAGCCACACGTAGAAGGCCAGTAAGTATGAACATGACCATGAAAATTTGAAGTGCTTTTCCTGTTATTGATGTGATCATTAAAACAGAACAATGAACAAAGAGATTTTTTTAAATCAAGACAAAAGAGAATTTGAGACATTTTAACTGATTATAAAATTAATTTTATATGATTTTTTTTTAATGAATTTGTCAATTTTGCTACAATGCTATAGGGCTTGGTTTTATTCCCATTGTACTAGAGAACATTCTGCTTAAAAAAGGAAGCTCTACTTTGACAAGTGTAATTTAACAAACTATAAATATATTTGATATAAAAACAGCGAGGGCATTTTTATAAGCTTTTTTCTAACCTTGACTTGGAAACCTTCCTGGAAACATAATGTTAGTGAAGGAGACAGTTGTAAAAATGCCAAGTGTGATTAATTAATTAATTTATTGTTTACAAAGTAAATTTGATGAAGTTAACAAGAAACTGCAAAATTGACAGTTCAGTTATTTTTATATATTCAAATATATAAAATTTAAAATATATATTTATATTCAGTTTTTTTTTTGTTTGTTAATTCTCCACTTTATGTGGTCATATTTTAAAATTCTATTTACTTTTTAATGTCTGTTGTAGGTAAACCGTTTCAGCCACATGGCTGATGTTTTCACAGCTATACTGCATACTGTATAGTTCAAAGTGTCATATTTTCACAATGTTATAGGTTCCCAATCAGATTCTTGGGACTGTTTCACAAACAGGTGCAAGGAAGCTTGAAGACAAAATGAAACAAAATATCTATCAGTTGAATGGTGTAGAAGAGGGTTAGGACCATCATAAAAAAAATTAAGTTCTGATGTTTTTTTTCCCCTCAGAATTCTACCTTTAATCTCAGAATTCTCATTTTAAACGTGAAATTCTGACTTTTTTTTTAAAATCAGATTTTTGCCTTTTTCCCCACTCACATATTCACTTTAATATCAGAATTCTGATTTTCCTCAGAAATTTTTGTTTTTTTCCTTACAATTCTCACTTTAATTACAGAATTATGACTGCAATCTTAGAATTCTCATTTAAATCTAAGAATTCTGACTTTTCTTCTTCATAATCTCGACTTCTTCTCAAATTTTCCCCCCCTTAGAATTCTCACTTTAATCTCAGTATTTTCACTTCTTTCTCAGAATTCTTACTTTGAACTCAGAATTATATTTTTTTCCTCAGAATTTTTACATTAAACTCAGAATTCAATTTTTCCTCAAAATTCTAATTTTTTTTCTCAGAATTTTTACTTTAATCTCAGAATTCTTATAACTCAAATATTTTTAATGGTGGTCTTATTTTTCCTCCATGAAATTTATTATGTGTAGCTAAGACTACTTAAGTTACACAGCCCTACCAACTATGCATGTCCATATGCAATAACAACACAAAGGAATGCATGCTGAGATGCTAAAATTAACACAAAGCTAAATCAACACCTGAGAGTAAAACATCACAAATTATTGGCACCCTTCAAGAAAAAAATATTATTGCTTAGATTGTGTGTAAAAAAAAAAAAAAAAAAAAAAGCCTGCCTGGTGGAAATACTGATTGATGTAGTGTAATGAACTAGCCACAATTTACAGTGGTTACCATAGAAACAGTGTTGAAATTGATTTGATGTTCCTGCCAAGCCAAAAACTGTCCACTTGATTAGGCATAAGTTAAAATCTTTAGGTTTTCTGCAGAACAGCAGATCTCCATTGGGTCAGAGTTTAGTGTTTAGATATAAATATGTGATAATCCTGGCATACAGGGACTCGCGCTACATGCGTGTGAAGAAGACTTACAGTGGCAGGAAAGCAGGTGAGCTCACTGTGCCAGCTGGAGCTTACGTGTACGTGTTCAGTGAAGAGGACAGGGACGGGTTCGTCACGGTCATATATGATGGCCAGGTGAGTTTTTTTTTTTTTTTTTTGACAATTTATTTTTAACTATTTTCGAGTGAAGCTTGGTTTATCTCTTTACGGCTCATTGATGCTTGTGTGCTCCTCATCGTGTCTCACGTTTCAGAGAGGACTGCTGCCAAACTTCCTGCTAGAAACAGTGACGAAAAAAACAAAAGACAAGAGAAGAAGAGTAAGAGTGTCCTTTATCATGATCCAGCAACACAAATTGCTTAACTATTCATAGTGGTTCACACATTTGATCTAATCTAAAGTCATCTTTTCATAAAGGAACGCTCCTTTTTCTTGCAGAGGCATACACATTCCAGTACTGTATTACAGTTTAACTTGATGGTTTGTAAATACAAGCTTTGAACAAAGGTTTCTTTATCCAAAGCGGAGTTTCTGAGAAAAGGAAAGAAGAATGATTGTCATCATGAATGAATGAATGAATGAATGAATGAATGACACTTGGCCAGTTTTATAGCTGTCTGGCTTCCTGCAAATCTAAGGCTTTAGGACACGGACCTGCTACTGAATTAGACAAATTCAGTTTTGTGACCTGCCTCATACTTGTTTTTCTTCTGCGTACATTATAGAGCTCCGCTAGTGGGATTCCTCTCCCCCCGAGCATGAAGCCCCCTACACGCCCACAGGCTGCTGCTCCTCCTGTTCCAGGTACAATCAAAGCTTATCAGTATCTCTTTCCCAAACAGGTCAATGAGGAAACAATGCCAGGGTGTAACAGTGTGTGAGGTAATATCTATATTCACCTGCTGTAGACTGAGTAGATGCTGTAGCTATTACTGTTCACATTTGAGATTTCATCAGTACAATATGTTTTTCATAAGGAAGTCATAAAATTTGCAAAACATTTGAATCATGCACTTAATTCCTTAATGACCGGTTTATTGCTTAATCAGAGTGTAACATTTATACAACAAATAATTTATAGGCATTTGTTTTTGTTTACATTTGCCCCTGTATGTAGGATTGCCCTCTGTGTACAGAGGCAGCACACACACCTCAGCTTCTACACAGCACAGAGGTTCAGCCTTGAGATCTAATCCACAGGTAAGACTGAGATGAAAGACACAATCTTAAACTGAAATGTAGATGTTCTGCTGGGTGTCTGTAATTTGTAAGTTTTGTCTTTTATATTTATTTATATATAGTATGTGTGTGTGTCTTTATTATACAGTATATAATAAAGTGTCTATATACCAGTATATATATACTCAGCAAAAAAAGAAAGGTCCTCTGACTTTCAACTGTTTTTACTTTCCATAAACTTAATGTGTAAATATTTGTATGAACACTAAAAGAGTCAAC
>JAQMYJ010000014.1:17816801-17850491 GCA_030014305.1 Clarias laeviceps | reverse complement strand
AAATTCAATCAAAAATGTAGTCGAGTAGAGAGTAAAAGTTGCTTATATTTTTGATACTCAGTACAAGTACAAAGTAGTCAAAAAAATACTTAAGTACAGTAACGAAGTCCATTTACTCAAATACTTTACACCACTGCCTGCCTATAACCCGCCCCCCCCTTTTCTTTGTATACCTTCCACAATGTCCATAAAATGATTTCCTCTGTCATGTCATGCTTGTTGGCGAAGGGAGGGGGAGGCGGGGTGGTTATAGGCATGCAATGGTGTATTTTGAATAGCACTTTGACCCCATTCAGTCAGAGCGGAAACCCCGGGGAGATAGAAAGGATGGCAGATAAAAATATGAACTGGTCTATTTGAGACCAGAGCACTGCATCATGTATAGCTGTATTATACAGGTTAATATTGTCTGATCATGTTTTAGTGAACTGTATAATTTATATCTTATTTATACAATTATATATTTCATCGAAACTTGCAAGGAAATAATAACAGTAGAGGAAAATATAATGTAAGAGGACACACAGGACGTTGTGCATTAAAGGTGCAGTTAGGGATGCTTAGAAATGTTTCTATTCTTTTACTAATTACATAAATCTATACAGCATAATCCTTGGATAAATCTGTAAATCACAGCACTAAAATAACGGATCTGGCTCTATTCTTTATGGATCTGGCTCTTTTTTTGTTTTGTTTTGTTTTGTTTCTTTTTTCTGAGACCGAAAATAACTCTGTCCCTTGCCAGGAGCTCTGCTCCTTTTCTCCTAAAAGGCAAACGCTCTACAAATCACATACAGCTCCTTTAAAACTGAACTGTAATTTGATCAAGTAATTTTTAATCATGTCGCCTATCTGGTCCTTCTTGCAGACGTCGGAAGCAGACTCGGTCATACTTAAGGTGCACTACACTTACACCGTCGCTCTGAGTGTCCTGTTGGAGACACCATACCAGGAGCTGCAGGAGAGAATCGCTCAGAAACTAGGGCAGCCTGCTGAACTCATTCGTCTGAGGTGATTGTGTCGACCTGCTTTCTCTCCCAGCTGTAGGTGAAGAAGAAATCAAGGCCAGTCACGATTTGTCTTTCCTGTTTTGTCTTTCATTCTCACAGATATAAGCAGCATGGCTCCTCCGTCCTGACACCGCTGGAGGACGATGGAGGTGTGAAGAGCCTGGCTGAAGTGGCAGAAGCAGGACGAGCCACTCTGTGGTGTCAGGTACTCGATAAATCATTCCTAAAGCTCACAACCTCTGCTGTTTGTTCTGTGAAAGACAAGGGACCATAAAAGAAACAGGAAACAAAACTAAATATAGTAGCAAAGCAACAATGATCGGGCCCAAGCACCTGCGCCATCGCAACCTGGGCGCACCAGAAAGACAGTGGGCATAATGCGTTCAAAGGGGGAAATACAGTACCAATGCCCCCCATACCAGCAGATTCCAGCCTTTGGGCTAAATTTCATGGCTTTTTGAGCAAGTTAAATCCTCCAAATAACCCCGGATGCTGGAAAAAGAAAATCATAGTGCTGATGTCATAGTGCTCGGGCCTTAATAATTATTGTTTAGGGGAGCAGGTACATATTATTATTTAGAGAATGCAATGTTTATAATCAGTGTTTTGCATAAAACCCTGCTAGAGCTAAAATATTCTTTTTCCAGAGGCACTAGTTTACATAATTGTTTAATGATGGCATCATTTAATTCACTATTAATCAACAGTGACTGTATTAAGACTGAAAAATAATAGCCAGCGTCCTCTAGTAATAGTAGCTCTGCTTTACTGTAGGAGAGCTCAGCAATATTTCCTCCATTATTTTACATTAACACATCACACAGGTACGTTCATGGAAAAAAAAATTAGTTAACAAGCATATTGATTGATGTATATTTAAATATGTTAATAATAATAATAATAATAATAATAATAATAATAATAATAATAATAATAAATACTGTTAAGGGATCATGGCAAACTGTGAGAGCCCAACCTGAAGAACGATCTTTTATCTTTTGATTTCAGCAAGTCATAAAGTATTTTTATTCTCCTCAAGAAAGACTCAGGCCAAAGGCAAACATGTTTTTAATTTATTTATTTTATCGGCAAGACACAAACAGCTTTTAAGCTGAATCACCTTCACCTACTGGACTTGACTGTGAAGCAATAGAATTAGGGAGAATTACTAGATTTTATTAAATACGTTCTGTGATGCTTTCCCTAACAGATTTGTTATTCTAATATCAAGGTTTTCCTTTTCCAGTGCTGCTTCTAGATTTTTTTTTTTGTAACAAAATGTAACTATTGCTAGTAACATGGGAATGTCCATAAAACAAGTAAATTCTTGTTGTCGCATATGTTATAGTGGCTATAAAAGGTTGTTATCTCACCAGCCTCATTTTTCCTCAAGGATAATAAGATGACAAAAAAAGAAACACTCCTGAAGCTCATGTTACTAAGATACCAGGAAGGCCAAACTCCTTAAGCCTCCCCCGTGTCGAAGACCTTACTTATAAATACACAAGCACTGGCAATGACGACTCATTGGAAAATTCTCAAACACTCACAGAAACCTTCAACCTTCAATAATTGTTTGGTTTTCTTTGTTAAAATAACAATGTATATTTAATTTCGGTTTCGATAAGTGCTGAGACATTTCACTGATACATTCCACCAAAATAGTTTGTATTTAAGAAGTAAGCATCATAATTTCAAATAATAAAATGGCAAATTTATTAATTAAAATTTTACAAATATTGCTCTAGTTTGTTTTTTCTAATTAACCAGTTGCAAGTGTAAATATAAGCATATTCCTAGACATAGTATCTAATATTGACAGATAATTGTGCTTATTTATACTAGTAAAAAAGCCTAAAATTAGCTAAATTATCTGCCAATATAACAAGAAATTTACACTTAAAAATGTAATAAAATATGTCTAAAATAGGGTAAATAATTTCAGATTTGGTTTTCTGTAATCTTATATTTAATTGTAGATAAAATTGATTAGATTCAAGATATTTTCACTTACATAGTGAATTTTTTTTTCTTTATTTATTTTTTGTGGTCTTGCAGTACAAACAAAATTCATCGTAGCAAGTAAAATATTTTTTAATCTAGCCAAATCTATTTATAATTTCTTGCCATAAAATTAAAACAAATCCATTATAAGATTATTAAGCTTATTTCTAGTGAAATGATACTAAAATTGCAAGCAAAATGTTTTTGTTTCACTGGAAAAGAATTTAGCTTCTTCCTAAAAACTAGCTTAATTTTCTGCCAATAGAACTAGAATTTTTTGCTAGCAATTTTAGTAACATTTCACTAGAAATAAGCTTAAATAATAAGCTTATGCAAAAAAAAATTATAGATATGTTTGGCTAGATTCAGGAATATTTCACTTTGCTAAGATTGCAATGTAACGTACATTTGGAAAGTTTTGCAGTGTGAGGATTTGACTTACTCAATTCTCCATACTTTTACCTCTTTGTTATTATAAAATTTTTGAATCTAACATCTTAGATTTAATGTACAAAAAACAAAACAAATAAAAAAAATGAAAGAAAATAAACAGTGTCACTGTCCAATATTAGGCTGAGCAATCTCTAGGAAACAGGAGAATTCTTTACCAGATGGTGGCACTGTATGACTACACGGCACAGGGGCCTGAAGACCTGGAGTTCAGTGAAGGGGACACCATTGACATCCTCAGTGAAGGTATACACACACCTGACCACCAATATGTGCATACACAGAAAACGCTGACTTGAAGTGGATATAGAGACAATAGGAGCTTATTGACTTATTTGCTTTGCTGTACAGTATCTTAATCATTAGTTTATTTATTCCTTTTGGTTTTGCAGTGAATGAAGAATGGCTAGAAGGACACACAGCTGGGAATGTTGGCATTTTCCCCAGGTGTTTTGCCTACAGAGAATCTTCAGAGAAAGACACAAGCAATGAAGCGATGTTACAAGAAAATGTTAAGTAGTGACTGTAAAGAAATGATGATGTATTGGTTGGGTAATATTTTATATGAAGAAAATTCAAAAACATTAGCGAAAATGCAGTGCAGTATTTAACAAAGCATTCTAATCATATTGATTATATCAAACCACAACTGAAGTTACGTTTGCATTTTTCTACTAGTGATATTTGTTTCTGAGCCTGTTATTTGCATATTGTATATTACTCCACTTAAGTTAAATCTTATCTGCCAGGCATAATAAGAAGCAATTTACCGTACAATATTAATAGGTGGTAGATTCTGGTGTTTGCAGGTTCTCATAAAAATGGATCTTCTGACTCTCAGGTTGTCTTTTGTCCGTAATGTATAAGTAGAACACAACACTGAAACTCCCACAGTTCAGGATTTACTGTAGGGTGTGGAAAGTGTTTTGTTGCTTTGTTGTCTTGACATCCACACCAACAAGCAATGGGTTCTTCTTGTTCATCCAGAATGCTTCAGGGGTAGAAGGCCCCGGTCCCATGGCGGGTATAAGAATTCCTTTGGGAGGAAAGAATGGTTAGAATTCCTCTGGAAGCAGGTTGGACTGGTCAGACTTTCTCTGGGAATAGGTGGGAGTGGTCAGAATTCAAAGTAATTGTACTTAGAATTTTACTTGAGCACATTTTTTCCCTTCAAATATTATTGAAACAGTCACACACTCGAATACATGCAGTAATACTGTACATACAAGTACAGTATATACCAGATCCATACATACATACATCCATTGTATATATACAATGTGTTGGCTAATTTATGTGTGAAAATGATTCCTCATGCTCCCAGGACCACTCTTTCACAATTTGAGTCCTGGAATATACCCATTCCATCAGGGCATAAAACTTCACAGATGTGATAACCTGATCATTCAGTACATTCTGGTCATCAGCTGACTTTCAACATTGCTGAGTCTAGACCTGAGCAACTGACGCAACTCCAGATTATAACACTGCCTCCAGAGGCTTGTACAGTGGCCACTATGCAGGATGAGTGCTCTGCAGCAAACTGAAGCCCTTTTCTGATTATTCTCACTAACAAAGTGGTTTTTCTCATGGACACACAGCTGTTTAGTCCCAATCCTGTTTTCTTGTCACATTGTGTGTGTATGGAAATGCTCTTACTTTCACTATTAAACATAGATATTATTTTTCTTGTTGATGTTCTTTTTTACCATGCTACTTCACCAAGTGTTTAAGTCATCCCCATTCATTATTTCTTTTTTTCCTACCACGTTTGCTCATATGATCAAAGGTTACATAAAAGTTACAAAAAAGTGATTTTGAAATATGGTTTGTTTTACGGTTCTTTTTCCAGTATAGGGAAAAATTGTGAAATTTTACTTCACTGCACTCACACATACTGGCAGACAATTGAAACACACACACTATAGGAAATTTGGGAATGCCAATTAATCTCATTTCTATTTCTCTGGACTGTGGGATGAAACCAGTGTACCTGGAGGAAACCCACCAAGCACGGGGAGAACATACACGCACAAAATGTTCCCTAAAGAACCCAGCTAGGGCTTTCACATGACATTAATTTTATGACCCTGGCTTCCATCACTGAAAAACAAACAAGGACAATTATAAGCATAAAATGCAATAATAAACTTTTTTTTGTGTAATATTTGGATTATTTCTTTCTTATATAAGTAAACATCTCTGGAGGAGTTGAACGAATTTTTATAACTCAGCTTATTTTCCTTTCATCTAAAAAATATCTACAGGGCAGTGGAAGTCATGAGTTTGTGCTCGATTTTTTTTCTTCCTCCCATAATCAGACAGGTCTATGACACAGTCATAAAGGACTCAGTGAGGGAGATTCAGACTTGTATCTGTCAGAGGATGAGTGTCCAGTAGGAGAGGATGAGACAGGAGAGGGTGAAAGCTCAGAGGAGTTAGATGAAGTGCACTGCCATCCTCTGTGGAACAAGTGAGGTTTCAAACAGTTCAAAAAGACTTAGGAATGATGGCTTGTGTAGATATGGTCTGGGAAATGTATCATTATATTAATATCATTATAAAAAAAAAAATCTTACCCCAAGTCTGTGTGTGTGGAGTTTGCATGTGCTTCCTGTGCTTTGTGGGATTCCTCTGGATAGATACAAGTCAAGAGCTTCATTTAATATTCATATTAACCATCAGAAGAGGAAAAAAATCTCTGATCTCTGGCTACGTCCACATTACCAGCTTAAAGTGACTCAAATCTGATTTGTTACCCTGATATAACACAGATTTGATTTTTTTAGGACTGTCTGAATGCACAAATCTGCTGTTTTTCAGATCACATCTGAGTCACTTTATTAGTACATATGCATGATCATGTGACTTGAATAAGAACAGACAGATCGGAATTCGTGTGACTTTATGCTGCTGTGTAGGGCTCTGATGTCATGAGTCAACTGCTTAAAGTGACGTGTCTGGCTTTCTGAAGCTCAACATACAGCAAGCAAACATTATGGGGGTAAAATCAAGCGCAAAAGTCATAACTTCCACTGCCCTGTAGATATTTTTCACATGAAAGGAAATAAGCTTAGTTATAAAAATTCTCCAGAGATGTTTACTTATAAGAAATATTATACAACTAAAGTGTAATCTACCCAAACACACTTCCATCCATCTATCTATGAACAGCTGTAGTCCGAGTAGGGACCGTGGAGGCCGTGATTACCATTGTAATTATTCTAATTTTTA
Organism: Clarias laeviceps; assembly: GCA_030014305.1. Taxonomy (NCBI): domain Eukaryota; kingdom Metazoa; phylum Chordata; class Actinopteri; order Siluriformes; family Clariidae; genus Clarias; species Clarias laeviceps. The sequence continues at coordinate 17,843,793 of JAQMYJ010000014.1, read as the reverse complement.
CAACCGGGGTAGGACTTCTAGTTGACATTCACACGCGCATTAACCCACTACAGGCAATTTAGAAACGCCAATTACATTAAACTGCATGTCTTTGCGAGGAAACCCATAAAGCCCAAACTCCTTACACACAGACCCCGAATAGAACCCGGACCCTGGAGGTGCAAGTCTACAGTGCTAACCACTATGCCACCCTGCCGCCAGGCAGGCGAAAAATTTATTAAAATGTTATTTTACCCATCTCTAGTTAAAAAATTGTTTTCTCTCAAGTTTCAAGTTTCATGGTCATATTCACAGTAAAGAAACATGTTCCCCCCTGTCGGATAAAATTCTTCCTTTGCTGTTCTACCCCCCCTAATGAATGCCGCTAAAAAAGTAGAAAATAAGCATAGAAATAGAATAAAAATAGTAAAAATAAATATGGGTATAAAAAGAATAGGTATATAAAAAAAGGATGTATATAAACATAGAATTAAGCCAGAATATGAAAAATATGCAAAAGTATGAAATGAATATCTATCTATCTATCTATCTATCTATCTATCTATCTATCTATCTATCTACTGTATCTATCTATATACTGTACACACACTGTAAAAACAGATTCTCTTCAATCCTTCAGTAAATCCTCGTAAAGTACATTTGACTTTATAGATCCACTTTTAACTTAATAAAATGTTGGCATAATATTCATATTTTAAAATAATTGAAATTCCTCTGTACTTTTTTCCCACCCCTTCTATGCTGACAGGAACGTCTGACATTTAGACGGGCTTTATTAATGCCTGCATATAATCTAACATCTGATAGCAGCTTTGAACACTGTTTTAATGTGGTTTTGTATTTCCTTTGGTCTGTTATCTCCTCTGTTTTACTGATTAAAAAAAAAACATTCTCGATGTTCATTTCAGCAGAACTTTGCATTCCAAGCTTTTCCATAATCTATAGCTTTGTCCTCAACTGATGCTTCAGTTTTTATTTTTTCTTCTCACTTAGATTAGAGCCAAGTAATGGAAGTGCTCTTAGCTGGAACAATGGTGTTTGGGGAATTTAAAATCTTCTGCAGTGAAAAATGCATAATGCCAGTAAGATGACTGGATTATGTGTGAATTAAAATAAATCTGAGTAGGAGCCTAAAGTTGATTTAGAAGAATATTAATGGAAAGGAGCTACAAATTCAGAATCTTTTAGGTGCCATGAATGAACTTAATCGAGTTTTAGAAGACTTTAAAGGGATTTAGTGTTGCATATGTTGCCAATTCTTGTCTGCATAATTTTTTACCACTTCACGTTTAATGGCGATGGTGATTTATCAAGCGTTTTATCGCAAAAGGGAGCTTTAGAGTGACTCGAGGCAGGCGGACATATAGCACCTTCAGCAGTCAGACATTCATAGTACTTGTGCTGGGGCTATGTCCAGTGTGCTAAAGTCTGTACCCACAACCTTATAGCAGCTACGTAAAAGATCTTTATATTCTGAAACTAAACGTTTTTCCAATGTCAGTCTCTTTTTATACTGGACTAGATGTGGAATTTAATTGCACACTCATAAGTGCATCATAAAAAACATACAGCGCCATCTGTTGAATTTTTAGATGAACTAATGATTTTTTTCAAGGGTGAATTTTTTAACAAATTAAGGGCGTTTTCCATTAAAATATCAAATTAGCATATTTTCTCTTCCTGTGGACCGATTGCGATGAAACAAAGCCAATATGTTACCTCAAGCTCGGCCAAATACATCTGTGAAAACCCCATTAAAATCTGTTCAGTAGTTTTTACGTGATGTGTGTACAAACAAACAGATCCAAAAACCATCTTGATGTGTTCTATTACTCAACTTACATCCCCCTAAAATTATTTTTTTGCAAATATCTTTAATGTACAGACACACCAACTTTATTATTATACAGTTTTATTATATGTGTATATGAAAAAAAAACATCTACTCAATTTATGTGTTAAAATGTTGATAAATAAAATCTTGCTCTTCTTCATTACCTCTAGGTGTGCAAACCTTTGCTCATAAACTTTTAACAATAACTCTTTGACTTAAATTTCACCCTTTATACCAGCCACATTCTGTCTGTGGGTCTCAGCTAAACTCCAGGCACAGCACACTCGTCTTCATTTGTTCAGCCATTACCCTTCATCACATCATATAGCTTTCAGTCATTACACCTTTATACTGAAATGAAATGAGACTGAACGCATCACAGCGTGGTATCAGCAGGATTGTATTTAATGGTGTGAAAGCCTGGCCCAGCTTCAACCCACGATGATGTTTGGCTTTTGGACAGTCAGAGTGCAGCATAAGGTCCCTCTCTTTTTTATACTGTATGGTAATCATAGGGCTGGCAGAGCTCATCGTGATACACTTTCCTCCCTTGCTTCCATTAAACACGCTGTCGTTAATCAAACAGCTGCCTCTTCTTAGTGCCAGCCTTGTAAATCAATTACTTCCTACCTGTTTCCTCTTCAATTTTATGTATGTATATGGGTGTGAGAATTTACTATAGCATACTGTGAGTTGTTCCAGAATGAACTAAATGAAATTAAGTGGGCTAAACAATCTTGTTAGTGTGTTACACATATATGGTATAATTTTATGGCGGCACTGTGGCGCAGTGGTTAGCACTGTCGCCTTGCTCCTCCAGGGTCCAGGCCTTGGAGTATTCTTGTTTTTCCCATGCTTGGTGGGTTTCCTCTGGGCACTCCGGTTTCCTCCCACAGTCCAAAGACATGTAGCTAAGGCTAACTGGTTTTCCCAAATTGCCCATAGTGTGTGAATGTTGACTGGAGGTCCTACCACGGTCATAAAAAAGGGAATAAATACAATGTTCACCATTGGCTTCCACGGACCTAGAGGTTCCTAGATGGATGGAAGGGTGGTATAATTTTTAGTGTTGCTATTTTATATGCCATTAAAGGTTTAGAAAACGTAAATTGTATGGTTCTATCCTAAATTTATCCGACAGTATATTTTTGCCCTAAAAAAAGCACTGACTCGTGAGTGCGCTGGAGATTTTGTTGGGCATCATGACATTAATGACAGCTTAACCTCAAACTAATTTATCTTGAGATGTTACACACTTGACTTATGACTATTATTTAGTAAATTTTTACAGTAACCGTGTGATAAGCAGTTTTTTTTTATTTTTTATTTTTATCAGATGAAGCAATTTGGTGCAGTTATAGTGGTTTGTGGTTGCTGATAATTGCACTCCAAAGACAACCAAGCTAGTTATGTACCTAAGTAGATAACAGTGATTTCAATTGCTAGTAACATCATTAGGGCAGTTAAAACAAGTAAGACCTACAGCCTTCTGATTGAAAGTTTAGGGGTTCGAGGCCTAGCACTACCAAGTTGTCACTGTTGGGCCCTTGAGCAAGGCCCTTAACCCTATCTGCTCCAGGGGCGCTGTATCCTGGCCGACTCTGTGCTCTGACTCCAGCTTCCTAACTGGGATATGCGAATAGTTAAAATTTCCCTTTGGGATTAATAATGCACTATAATAATAATAATAATTACTAATGAAGGAAATGACACAAATTACGATAACATACATTCAGATGAATTATTTTAATACAACAATTATGTTTGATACAAAAGGTGTGGTTCCTGTCATCATTGTCAGTAGTGATGTGAATCATTGTTAAATTGTCGGTTCGATTCAATTCGGTGTAAAAAGTATTAAAAACTACCTAATATGCATTGAAATGCTGTGTTAATTTTTTTTTAATGTTATATCTCATACAAAGCAATTTTTTTCATGCCTTTTCCTTCATTTCCTGCACCAACTCCAGTCCAGTAGGTGGCGGTATTGCACCAACCACCCATAAACTTAAAAGTGGATTAAGCGCTACACTTGCAAAATGTGTAAGATGAAAGCATGTTGCATTTTCTGCAGAGACTTTGGTGTATTTGTAATGAAGTTTGTCAGTTGTAGAAAATATTCAACATTTGAAAGCTCACGCAAGTAGTTCAAAAAGTAAGAATCAATTCTGAATTCGAAACTGACCCATCATTAGGTCAATTAAATCGCACAGCTCTAATAGTCACAACATAATGAAAAATAAAACTATTTATATACTGTAGCAAGTGTGGAGCAGAGAGAGTGCTGCCCCAGTGGGCCTCTAATGGCACTTGTTGTAATTCCACTAATGCCCACTAGTTTTAATAACGACCCTATGGAAGCTATTTGGAGCTACTGTATATGGAGGAATTGTCTAGAAATGTGAGCAAATCAATACAATGTCAGCTTGTGTTTGTCAAATAGCGACATTTTTTTAAAACATGCTGGTCATTCATAAGAGTTCATTAAAATTTCAATAGGATTTAAAATATAGATTAGAATAAGAATGATTATTTTATGTGGTTTATGATTTGCTGAATGGCTGATGTCTGTGGTTTAAATAAAAACATATGTGCTTAGACAAGAATGTTTTTTAATTGTATGTGTTTTACATTTTAGCATGATACAGCCATTGGAACAACAACAAAAAAAAAAAATCATAGTAAGCAAAAAGAACAAAAGACTAAGCTGTGTGAATTGATTTTATGTGCTCTCTTTTTTTACTTTCTCGGTCAGATCTTACAAATTATCCAATTCCCCTTACACACTAATGCACTTATATTTCCTCTTCTCCTTCTCTGTCCAATGATAAAGACTCAGGCTCTGAAAAAAAGCACTATGGTAAGTGGTAAGGAAAAAAAAAACTGGCCTTTGAAGCCAGATGTGCAAAAAATAATTCTACCACGAGTGGGAAGACCCAACACACACACACACACACACACACATATATAATCCGTGATAGATCAGTAATTACTTTAATAATATAGATAAGGTTAAGGAATCACATATCATGATTGTGTCCTTGGGCTAAGCCAAACCTGATTTGCAAACAAAGTTTTGTGTAAGTGTGTGTGTGTGTGGTTATGTTTATGCCTGGAGCATTAATAATAATATCTCATACACTTGATTTAATTCAATTCGCCCACAGCTGGCAATGTATCAGTTTCCTCGCCTGGCCTCAAACTTCTCAAAGTAAACAAAACCAAACAAATATAGTTTTTTCCCCCCCTCACTTACCTTTTTTTTCATCTGCATACTTTTTTTGCCTTTCGCTCAGTAATTCTGATGGTGAAAGCGAGAGCATAATGGTCCTAATACTAATAATACTTAACAGAAATTTAGACTTAATAACCAGGTGAGTCTGAACTCAGTATTAAGGATCTTCAAGAAAGATTATTAGATTAAAGATTAAATGGAAATATTATTCAAACTCAGAGCAAATCACTTTTATTGCTTTTATTTATGTGTGGTTTTGATGCATATTTGCATCCCTGCATTTTACGTATTCAATAAAAAGTCACTACAGTAAATAATGTTTCTTGAATAGATTCGAAAAATGGAAGATTTACAGCATGTAACGAATGTGCAAGGTGTGAAAATCAGCAGAGATCACAAAAACAGTTTGTGAAAGAAAGAATGCAGTTCTTATCTATTGGAGCCGATACCAGGAACTCCACATTACTCAGCATTAGGTCTATAATTCTCTAATAAGGAAGTGGAACAGACACAAAAACAAAAGAAAAAGTATATTAATGAGATGACACTTCCTGAAAAGAGAAACAGAGACTGGATCAATCACGCCAGGCAATAAATTAAATTTAGAATTAGAGATAAAGTTGGTTTCGATTTAATAAAGAAAAAAAGAAAAAAAGAAAAAAAAAAAGTCTCCTGAATTTGTCAGGTGATCCGTAGCAGGTATTATCGTCGTCGAGTGAAGGAGCGGCTGTCAGAAAATGGTGGTAGCCAATGTTGTGCTGATTTTATCTTTGATGAACCTTGGAAAGTCATTAAAATGACTGGCAGGACTGGAAACTGTGCCGGATGGAACCTGAAAGGGTTTTATTAGAACAGTGAAGAGAGCTTTGGGCTTGCAACCATTTCCACTGACTGCAGAAGGAAGGTGTAGGGAACTAGAAGTGCTGTTGTGGTCAAAAATATTCAGACAAAATTTTCACTCACTCATTGTCTATACTGAATAATCCTGTATACAGGGTCGCCAATACATCACAGGGCACACACACACACACACACTACAGGCAATTTGAGAACGCCAATTAGCCTAATCTGCATGTCTTTGGACTGTTGGAGGAAACCAGAGTATCCGGAGGAAACCCACATGCAAACTCCATGCACACAGAGGTGGGAATTGAACCTAGATGGGAATTGAACCCAGACCCTGGAGGTTCAAGGCGACAGTGCTAACCACTAAGCCACCTAAGACATTCTGTTGTTGTTATTGTTAGTCTTTCGGCTTCTCCTGCTGAGGGGTCGCCAGAACCTGGGCCTTCCGCATGGTAGGCGAGAAACCTCACCAACGCCTAAGACATTTTCAAAGTTTTAAAATCATACTGTATCTATCAAGATAAAAATAATTTGTTATTTTATGCAATGAAATTGCTATACAACAACCAATATTTAGCATGAAGTCTTTTTTTCTTTAAAACCTGCTGGATCTGGTTGGGTATGGAGTCAAAAATATGCCTGCATTACTTTTGTGTCACATGTTCCATCCATCCCTACTTGATTGCTTCCTGAAGAACATGTTCAGAAAACGGTTGATTGACTGCTACTGCCTTCTTCACCATTATCCAACAGTTTTAGGTTGGGTTTACTGTAGGTGCAGAGTTGACCGAGGCCATGCCTCCAGAAGCTGTATCCCTTGGTCCCAACCATTTTTTTTTACTCATTTTGCACAAATCTTCAGCCAGAAAGACTAAAGCTGATTAGTGATATCACCTGTTTTGAGCACATGGAAAACTATAATACATGTCATATGTTGCCCTAATTGGTGAACCACTGCATTTAGGGCCCCTTAATCATTTGGTAGTGACTGAGTGTCCTAGGCCATTGGTTTTCAGTACACAGCTTGGGTGTAAACGGGTGGAAAGAAGTGATTTAATGTCGTAACAATCCAGTATGTCAAAAATGTTGCCAGGGTAATGTGGCAGAGGCTTGATTGCAGTGCTTGAGAAGGTAATGCTACAAATATCTTCTCTAAGATGATGCTATGATTCTGCCATCTTGAAAAATGTGTTTACACCATCTCATCGTCATGCTCCTACTCCCCTCTAACTGCCTGAAATGGTCTTGCAATCCTGTTTGTGATTGCATTGCGTCCGGATGGGTGGGATTTCCAATGGAGCCTGTATTGTGATAACAGGTGTAAGTTTTGTGGACGGAAGCATCAAGGATGACACAAACTAATTTTAATGAAGTATTAGGGCAAATCAGCTACTTAGTATACTGTAGTTAGACTTTAAACAATGTAAGGTAATGGATGAATCTAAATTAAGTTGTTGTTGTTATTTCAACTGATCCCCATTAGATGTCGCCATTTTTGACCCATTTTAGGGCCTGTATTCACAAAGCTTCTTAAGCCTAAAAGTTGCTCCTAGTGATGAAATTCTAAGAAAATTCTTAGAATTCTGACATTTTCTTTGAGGTTCTGAGAATTCTGAGATATAATATTCCCCTTATATTTCGGACTAAATCTTAGTAAAGATAAAAATAATTCATGAAACATTTTAGCCCTACACAGCTCCTAAGCTAAAAATTGTTAAGAGTAGAGAGGAGGACTTTTAAGAGGCTTAAGGGTTTCTATAGCAGAGGAAAAAATAATGGCGGAAATATTCTCCAAACACTGAACGTAAACACTGCTTTTCTGTCCAATTTGGTGTTCTTGTTCTTTTACTTCCTTCCATCTCTCTTGGATTGTGGGCTACATACCATCCGAAAGGGCAAATTAAATAGACTGTCCTGCAATCATGTAAATTGGTAAAAGGTGAGCCATTTTGCTCCCATCATTCTGAAATCGATTGCAAGTAATAAAATCAGTATTATAAATAAATGTAAGAACTTTAATATAGTAACTAATGTGAGGAAATTGGTTGCTTCAAAAGTAGACACATTTTCATCATTTGGCTGTTTTAATTAACTTAAATTAATTTAATTAAAGGATATTTAGCCTATAACAGAAATTTTGCATAAAGTAGCCTGTATTCATGATTATACAATTTCTTTATATAAAAAACGTTTTATATAAAAAACGTATGATTTCTATTTTCACAAAGAGCCCATTTTAAGACCTTTACAGATTTCTTTTTTTTATCAACCAATCACAGTCCTTGAATTGCTGCGTCATCCCTAGCAACGGGGTCGACCACACCTCCTCACTAATATAAAGGGTTTTGTACTTTACTTATTCAGAGTTGCTCTGAGAAGTTTCCTAAATCACTTTTAGTCTAGGACTCCCATTTAGGACTTTTTAAGCTAAGATAGGAGCTCTCTTAGAGAATTCTAAGAAGCCCTGATGCACTTCTTGAAGCAAGGCTTCTGGGCCCGTATTCACAAAGCTTCTTAGAATTCTCTCAGAGAGCTCCTATCTTAGCCTAGTCATCAATCATAATTATTTTTGTCACCTATTTGTTTTGCTCTTTAAAGTTATAATGTAAATGCTGCCTAATAGTGAATTAATTTTGGAATAAATTTTCGATCTGAACAATTAGGTTTGCAAATTCTAATTAAAAATTTCATACATTAAATTAAATAATTCTTTTGATTGTGTAAAGCTGCTTTGGGACAATGACAATTGTTAAAAGTGCTATACAAATAAAATTGAATAAAATTGAATTGGATACATTAATGATCAATAATTCACCTAATTCACTGTTGATGTGCTTGCACCGTTTGCTCTCAGTGACCTAATTCTTGCTTCTAGCACCATGATTGGTTAAGGTAAAGATTTGTCACATGTATCTTACAGCACAGCATAATGATTTTTTTTGCATGTCCCAGTTAGGAAGCTGGGGTCAGAGCACAGGGTCAGCCAGGATACAGCGCCCCCTGGAGCAGATAGGGTTAAGGGCCTTGTTCAAAGGCTCAACTTGGCAGTGCTGGATCTTGAATCTCGAGCTTCTGATCAGTAACCTAGAGCCTTATCCGTTTTAACCACTACTGCCGCATGATGTGGTATAAGCCCACACCATTGTAAGAAGAGACCTCTGTTGACAGCAAGTGTTTTACCTTTACTGTAGAATTGGTGCACAGAGAAAGAGATGTACAGTGCATCCAAAAGCATCCAGGTGTGTCATTTAAATAGTAAAGAGAATAAGATCAAATACTGTTTCCTGGAGTGTTTTATGTCTCTGCTGGGCTATTCCCAGTGGGTCAGCATAGATGTAGGCCAAGGGATGCGTAGAGGGCGCTTACGGGCACTCTTTTAAACCATAAAACAGTCTCGCAAAAGTGGGACACATTACAGCCTCAGGATTTCGCAAATTGCTGCCAGACTACAGGCATGCTATTTAAGGAAAGTGCTTCTGTTTATCACAAAAAAATGATTTTGGTTAGAACTTTGTCTGTCCTATGTGGCATTTTTAAGTGGATTTATGGGTGGACAAATGGGTGATCAATAGGCATTGCATGCCAGTTTTGGTTCAGATTTGTCTGTGTGTAATGTACAGTATGTCATCATTTTATTTTAGAGTGATTAAATGTAAAGAGTGTGTGTACAATGGGCACCAAAGGCTTAATTACTCGCACATCTACAATGATTTGAAAACAGCTCAGGATCTAACCATTACGATTGTTCTGATCCATTAATTTTGCATTAATTTCCGTACATGTAGTCCGGTGCTCAGGACAGTAATGGCAAACGACTGAAGCTCCTAATGGCACCATAAATTGATGAGGCAAAATTCTTGAAAGACATGCTGAGAGGTGCTCAGGGATAAAAAAAAAAAAAAAGCTAGACATATGAGTCAGAAAAGCTTCTTCAGCCACAACAATGTAGGATAATAAATCCGTGTGTATAAATAGTCCAAGAAAAGCATGTGACTGACTGTAGACGTCTCCTGAAGGCCTCGGCTAATACTTCTTTATAAGCTTAAGGGGACACAGAGCCGCTGTTATACAACTGGAGCCTGTCAACTCACCTAGTAGCAACTGGACCAGGCAGAATCCCTTCAAGGTGATCGACAGACCGACGCACTTCTCCGGGAAAATAACTGACAAGTCTTTCAGTGCTACTTTCTCGCTACTTTTTTTTTTTGACTTTGCAATACCAGTGAAGTGAAGAAGTTTTTTCGAAATAAGTGAAGTGACTCACTATAATATACTTGCACAAGAGTTTGTGTGCTATTTAGGTTAAACGTTCCACAGTAACCTGATCTTATACACAGGTACTGTACTACACTCTCCTGTAGTGAGTTTTTCTCTCTTGCAACAGGATTTATTTTCTGAATGATGCTGTGTAGAAGAAGTTCTGGCCAATACCTAACTGAGATTAATTTCTTTCACTCCACAGCGCTGGTGAACTAGTGAGAAGGAGTTGATTAAGTGTCTATAACAGCAGCTCTGACACTAAATCAGCTGCACGCTTTTTTTTTTATTTTTTATTAATGTGCTCGCTCGATTGTATAGTAACAGCTTACAGGTACTTCTACAGCAGGTGCTGTACATAAACAGATAAAATAAATATGTGCCATTATTCAGCTGTTTTGAAAGAAGACATTTATTTAGGATTTTTTTTTAAAGGAGTCTTCAATGTCATCACTTTGTATATTGTGTCTGAGACGGATGTAATGCACCAGGTGATTTTTTTTTTTCTTGTTAACTTCAAGAACAGAAACAAAACATCAACAATTTCTCAAGTTTTTGACTTTTACTCTTTTTGGGAAATTACTGTTCTCTGAAACACAAAGTTGTCTATAATGAAACCAAGGTTATCATGGCACTCCTTTGAAATCTTGAGTAGGCCTATATATTTTTTCCACAGACAAACTTCTATTATTTTTTTCTTACAACCATACAACTATTTTTTATATAGAAACATTTCATTTCAAAGTAAAATATATAGAAGAAATCTCTATAAATAAAAGGTTTTGTCTATACATATATTTTATCAGAACTTGCTCTTCTCTTCTTATATCTTTATGTTTCATACATTGGAGGACCTGAAACCCGGCTCAGAAAAAATTCTGTCTGTATGTCTGTCCAGTCAGATTTTGTCACAGCATCAGGCAAAACTGGCTGGACGGAATTTAATGACATTTTCCCAGTAGTTACAGTATGTGTTGAGTAGAAGTAAAAAATGTTGAGTAGAAGTGAAGTTATGAGCAGTTTTTCCCATGAGTTGGGCGTGGCTATATGCGTCACTCAACAGAGCCAATGGTAAATATAAACAGAGTATGCGTAAGACACAGAAATGACAGTAATGCACCTACAACCCACCAAAATCCTCAAGAAAAAGAAATGAAATGAAAAGCGCGACACAACATGGCTTACTCCAAAAAAAGGAACGTAGACTATAAAAACTGAACCTTCAAGGTTGAATGGACAAATTAATTCTTGTTCATTCTCCCTGCAGGAAGTTTAAAAATGTTTTTTTTTTCTCATATGTTCTGAGAACATAGTGTTAATAAAAAGCAGTAATGCAGTAGAAATGCCACTATGAGATAAAACATGGGTCATTAGAGCAAACGTATCCACAGCAGTCCGACGTGAAGGTGTGTATAATACCCGAACTGGGAGCCCAGTGTTATGCGCTAAAATCAAAATGTTAAGTAAATATTAAGTTAGGAGCAGTTTTGTGCCAGATTATGTCACAGCATCATGCAAAACTGTCTGGAAAGAAATTAATGAAACTTTTCCAGTACTTAGATATCTGCCTGAGGTTTAACCTGCACCATAAGTGAAATGGAAAGTGTTGAATAAAAGTGATATTATGAACAGTTATGTGCTGGATTTTATAATCTACTTTCAAAACAAACACCTGCACCAGATGTTTTATAATCTACTTTCAAAACAAACACCTGCGCCAGATGTTTGATCACCAATAGATCACCAATAGATCACCAATAGATATTAATTAGAAAATCTAATCTGAATATTTTTACTGGGATTACTTGAATCAGAAATAACAGCTCTGAAGTGGTATAAGTGAAATTTATGCATAGAGGCATTGTTGTGATGTAGCACACAAAGAACTCCTATACAATGTGATGATCTGAGTGCCACAAACTTTTTACTATACAGTGTATAATAAGTAAAAAATGTGCTTGTGTTCATGCTCAATCTTGAAATCTGTACACACTGGGATTTGCTTCTGCCCTTTTTGTGTAGTCCAGTGAATAGCATGCTACAATCCCAGTAAAAGAGAATTAAGGCATGAGTCAACTTCTCTTGGCATCAGTCAGTGTGACATAAAACCTGACTTTGGCAGTTTTCTAAAGAGAAAAAGTGGTGGTTCAGTAACACTGTCAATGTGAGATTTAAATAAGAAGGAAATAAGAGTGGGCCGGGAATTCATGAAGTAAAACGAAGCAAATGTCAGGCTTTTCAAACAGAAATTTACTAACAAAATACGGTCTCTCAGTAAAGCCATTTCTGAACATTTCCAGTCAGTCTACTTGATGCTTCACATCTGTCTAACACTATATCATTATACACAGCTTGGAATAAAAGACTAAGATCATTTTTTCTTATTAGTGTTTTACCAAAAAACTGAAATAACCAAAGGAAACCCACCAAGCACAGGGATTACATGCGAACTCCACACACACAACTTGGGGAGGTGAGGTACGGATGGAGACATGACCATATGTTAAAGACAATTGCAAATTCCATCAGTGCTGGAATTGAGTGGGCAAAGACAAGCCATTACCTTTGTTAGGGCTGGAGGTCAACCAGGACCTCCTGTGACAGCAACAGTGAAAAAACTGGTACAAGGGATTGGCAGTTGATTGTGGACCTTGAAAGGCAACTCAAAAAGTCCTCACAACACATGACGTAATGCTGGTGTCCGATTCCACAAAGAAAGATGTGATCCTGGACTTGACGGTGCTTTTTTATTTTAATTTTAAAAAAATTATTTTTAAATGTATACAGAGGGGCCCAAAAAAATTATACTTACATCAGCAGTTGTTATCCAAGCCTTTTTTTTAAAAACTTGAATTGAATATGGCAGCAATGTGTAGTATTATGTTTCCTCTAAAGATGTCAGTAGTCGCACCATCAAAAGTTTTGAGAATAAGACAAATATTAATTTTCACAAAGTCTGGTTTCTGTCAGTTGTTACTAAATATAAACTAAAGTATAATTACAAGGATTTAATATACAGTATGTCAAAGGCCTTTATTGACAATTACATTACATTTACGGAAAGAGTTAATATTTGCAGTGTTGACCCTTCTTTTTCAAAACCTCTGCAGTTAGCCTGCAGTTAGCCCTGGCATGCTTTTAAACAACTTTTGTGCCACATCCTGACTGATGGCAGCTCATTCTTGCATAATCAATGCTTGGAGTTTCAAGTTCTCAATGGGATTAAAGTCTGGAAAGGCCCAAGGATCTAAAATTTTGAAGTTTTGTTCCCTCAGCCACTTAGTTATTACTTTTGTCTTATGCAAAGCAAGGGGCCCCATTATGCTGGAAAAGGCACTGATCATTCCCAAACTGTTCTTGGATGGTTGGAAGAAGTGGCTCTCTGAGGATGTTTTTGTACTTTTTTTTTTATCATTTCTTATTTCTCACTTCCTTGACTGAGAAGCAACCTCACACATAAATGGTCTCAGGATGCTTTACTGTTGGAATGACACAAGACTGGTGGTAGCAGTAGAAAATTAATATTTGTGCCATTCTCAAAAACTTTGGCATCCTGCAGGTGGCATGATCGAAACTATTCAAACACCACATTATCCTATGTGGTTGGAGGAAATTATTTGATAAGTATATTTAGAGTCGTTCAAAATCTCAAAAAAAAATATTGAATTGGAACGCTTATAAAATCGTGATACTTGCAAAATCGTCACTCTGGTATCATGATAATATTGTATCGGGACATCCCTGGAGATTACCCTTCCTACTGGGATGGATTTGATTTAGGATTTTATATGTATACAGTTACAAAATCCTTTCCATTTTCAATTTTTTTTATTCAGTCCATTTCTTTCACATTCTCTCTCTCTGTCTCTCTCTCTCCCTTTTATACAGTACAGTCATACGCTCTTCCGACTTCACTTTTATATAGATCTGTATTTTTGTGAATTCTCACTGAATCACATAATGAGGCATTTTTAATACATCCTTCACGTCATTCTCCAAGTAAACCTTGAGCACTAAAAATAACTCGGGCTGAATCCCAAACGGCTCCCTGCTGGACACAGGTGGCGCAGTGTAACGCGTTTAAAGCTATTATCTCATACCCTACCTAGTGCACTTGTGTAGGGAATAAGACACCATTTCGGACTGAGCCGCGCGCTCAAAAAACGTTCCGTTCGTTTATCAACTGTAGCGCGCTGTTGTTTGTCGCTAGGCGACGTAGTTGCGAGTCGTGCCTGCGTCATTTCCTGAGCCTCTGCTCCGGCTTCTTTGGAGAGAAGTAGTGCGGGGTGGGAGCCGTGGGCAGGCGCGCGCGCTCTCCGGTGCGCTCTCCGGGTGCTGAACACGGCAAGAAAAGTTGCTCTCGTTTGCGCGCGAGTGTGTTTCACATCCCTGCATCTCAGAAATACCAGGATCTGGCTCGGAGGTCTCGCGCAACTTGGCTCGGTTTGGCACACAGATTGTGAGATTTATCTCCCAGGATAGTTTCGCGTTCACTTTAAACCTCTTAACATCATCATTCCGTAATGAACAGTGTTTAATACCATGCGCAGTGTTCATCGGGTGCTTTAAATACTCTGGGAAAGTTTTGCGTAAAGGCACCTATTATCCCTTGCATGCACTCTGAGTGAGTAACCTAATTCTTCAGTATATGCGCTTGTGTAATAACCTATTTGCATGTGTGTGCGTCTTTAATAAATGCATGTATATCAATATGGAAAATAGCTATATCAGGTATTATGACTGCTTTCCCGCAAGTAGGCGTATAGTTTTTTTTTTTGTTTTTTTGTTCGACTGCAATGTTGAGATCCAAGTTTAAGATGTGTATTCGTTCATGATCCTTGAAAACAAGCATTGTACACAAAATTAAGCAGTCAGTTCCAGTTTTTTGGGGCTTATTTCCTCATGAGCTGACTTGTAAAACACTAAACTACTAAATAAAATGACACTAGATCGATTTCATCATTCAGGATTCCCTCTATGTTGAGTGATAGTTCTGTTATACAGTATTAAATACTCGGCTCAGTGTCCATGCTGATGGTATAGGTGCCTTTACTGTACATGTAATATAGTACTAAACTGTTACAAAACAAACAAGCAAAACATAAAAGCAAAGAAGAAAAAAAAATAAAGCGCAGGATGAAGTGTCAGTCACCACATGTCTGGATCTCAGTGTGGCAGTGTGCATCGTCTCCCCTACTCCCTGCACCCTGGGTGATCTTTTAAGCTCCACAGTTTGGACTCTGAGCCTCTGAGCATCGTGTGATTCCGGGCATGAATATGAAACGCCAGAAGTGCACTATACAGTGAGTACTTGGTTGTTCCGGACGCACGAGATGAACTCGGAGCTGGAGCGCGTATCGCTCAAGTCGCGGGCGAACTCCGTGGGCTCGAGCGGGCGCTCTCTTTCCGTGAACGTCCAGCGGCTGCACGACTCCCTACACGTGTTGCTCGGCGACGGCGAGCGCGAGCAGTTCGCCCACTGCCTGAGCGTGTACCACGCCAAGCGCAACGTCTACGACCTGGTGCAGACGCTTAAAGTCATCCTCGACACGCCCGGGAAGCGCCAGCTGCTGCCCATGCTGCGCCTCGTGCTCCCCCGCGCGGACCAGCTGCTGTTCGACCAGTACACGTCCGAGGGCCTGTACTTGAAATCAGAACCGCCTACGTGTGCGCCGGGTGAAGGAAATCACGCAAACGCCGGAACGAGCGCCCACGCGCGGGCGCCTTCAGTTCACTTCGCCGGTGTGGTGGATTTCAGCACCGCGGCGGAGGGGACAGCGAACGACGACACGCGCCACGTGACCCTGAAACGCACTAAGAGCCACGAGGGCCTCGGGTTCAGCATCCGCGGCGGCGCAGAGCACGGAGTGGGGATCTACGTGTCTCTGGTTGAGCCCGGATCCTCAGCGGAGAGAGAGGGACTCCGTGTGGGAGACCAGATCATTAGAGTCAACGAGGTGGTGTTTGACCGGGTCACCCATGGAGATGCAGTTAAGGTCAGGTCTCTCTCTCTTTCTGTGTGGGTGTGTTCGTGGGTGCATCACTGTAACATCATAAAATTAACTTTTTCTGTGTGGTTTATTTCTTAAGGGAACACACACCCCATTTGCTTAAACTTTGGATGGTTTTTGGGATCTTACTTGTGGGCGGCACGCTGGCTTAGTGGTTAGCACTGTTCACTTGCACCTACAGGGTTCAGGTTCGATTCCCACCGCAGTGTGTATTGAGTTTACATGTTCTCCCTGTGCTTGGTGGGTTCCTCAGGGTCCTCCGGTTTCCTCCCACAGTCCAAAGACATGCAGATTAGGCTAATTGGCATTCCCAAATTGCCTGTAGTGTGTGAATGAGTGTTTAAGTGTGTGCACTGTATGAGTGTGTGCACCGTCTAGGGTGTACCGCACCTCGTGTCCTAAGTCTCCTAATATACAATACTGTATACGGTACAGAGGATGAGACAAGGATAACGATCTTTCTTGTGACTTGTGCGAGGAATAAAAGATGACGGTGCATGTCATAATAGGACAATAATCAGCATCACGGTGGTGGTGGTGTGATGTGCTTACCTTTCAAATCTCTGAGAAACCTACAAGTGTTTTGTTAGGAGTGATGGTGGCTCAGTGTATTAAGGCTCCGAGTTACTGATCGAAAGGTTGACAATTCGAGGCCCAGCTCTGCCAAGTTGCTGCTGTTGGGCCCTTGAGCAGAGAACTTAACCCTTAAGAAAAGGCTGAGATTTGCAAGGAATAAAGAATTTCACTGTGCTGTAATGTATATCAGACAAATAAAGGCTGAACTTAAATATGAAATATAATTATAATAAATATTTTATAATTTTTTACTATTTTTATACCTAGTTCGGCTTATAAACAGTGGCTTATTGGTTAGCATGTCGCCTTGCACCATCAGAGTGAGGGTTCGATTCCCGCCTCGGGTCTGTGTACATGGAGTTTGCATGTTTTACCCGTGCTTGGTGGGTTTCCTCCGGATACTCCGGTTTCCTCCCACAGTCTAAAGACATACAGATTAGTGTGATTGGCGTAAATTGTCCGTAGTGCGTGAACGAGTGTGTGTGTGTCTGTGTGTGCACGGCGATGGATTGGCACCCCATCCAGGGTGTACCCTGCCGCGTGCCCTAAGTCTCCTGAAATAGGCTCCAGGCCCCCTACTGTATGAGCTTGTATACAGGATAGACAGTGAGTCAGTAAGTGAGAAATTTGTAATTGTATTTTTTAAATTTATTAATGAATGGTTTATTATGCTTTTTACTCATTTATGCTTACGTTTAATGTTGTGGATTGTCTGTGAGACAAGTTAGATATAGCACCCATAAACACTCTTACCTTGCCTCTTTAAAATTGAAAAAGCCAAAAAAATGCCTGTTATGTTACCAAAAAACCACAAAAGCACCCTCTGAAACAACAGAATATGTAGTGATTGGTAAAGTTGCCTCACAAACTGTTCTATGTTAAATTAAAATCCCCTTAAAGAAAGCTTCACCATATCAACAATTATATTTTTTAAATATTTTTTACTGTTAAATAAGAACACATTGTATTATTAGTCTTGCATTCTGTGGAGCTTCTGCCAAACAAGTCAGTGTGAATGAGGCGCTGCTATAGAGACAATAACGTTTAATTAAAAAGAGCGTGTTAAAATAAATTGTTTGTTATGGAATCAGATTTGAGCATTCAGCAGCGCTGTAGTATAAATATATATAGAGAAAAAAAAGTCCTGCATGAGGCTTCTACCAATATATATATAAAACCCTGCATTGCGAGTAACGTGGGGTCCAAGCGTTTTGCAAGATGTGCAAAATTAATTATCTTTGCTGCTAATTACAAGGAGCATTTACTGTTTACTGTTTCTCCTCCAACTACATCAACTCATTACCTCATTACCACAAAGTATTGTAATGTCATGTTGTCGTATTTGTCACTTTGTCGCTCTTGTTTGCACATTTGCACGTGCACTTTATGTTGTCTCTTTTGTATAAAAACGTAGACAGTTCTCTGTTAACTTAAATCGTCTATCTGTCTTGTCCCAGCTAACCGGCTACTTAGGTCTTTAAGTTAGCTAGTTAGTTTTTTTGTTAATTTTTGTTTGTTAATTTATGTTAATTTATGTTGTCATGTCAATCTAATTAGGTTTCTTAGTTAGCTAGTTAGTTTTGTTAATTTATGTTGTATGTAGCACCTTGGTCCTGGAGGAACGTTGTTTTGTTTCACTGTGTATTAATCTGTATATGGTTGAAGTAACAATAAAAGCCTACTTGACTTGACTTGAGCGAGGTCTTGAGATATGAGCAGTACGCATGAACTTTGTCAGCCGAGCATGCAAATCAACTAAGCCAATGGCTCCTTTCTGGCGTGAGATTCGGGATTGTGGGTAATCGTCTCCCATGCTCAGTCTCAGTGCGCGTGCGTCACTCATATAGTCATCATCCGTGCGTGCGTGTATTGTTTACTATAACATTGTGACCACATGTGTGCGCGTATAGCATGTTTTTATTTTGCACCCAAGTGTAGTGACTACAGTAACTGTACTGGCTAATCAATTAACGGCTCCTGTGTTACAGTTCTAAACAAAATGGTCAATTAATTTTCTCTCACAGCACACTATGCCACCGTTCAATGTAGGAATAGTTTAGAGTGCACCAAACAATTGAAAAAAAAAAATTTATAAAAAAAAATCTGATTTTGGAGTCAGTGTTTTAAATGAATTGCCCACGACACTGAATCGATCTACCATCCCATCACCCCCCCCACCCCCCCCCGTCTCTACAGTAAAGCATTATTGTAATTTCTCTCTAGCTATTTATCAATGTAAATATTAAGAAAATCTGCACGTGTGGTTACACAAAAAAAAAAAACATTGTGTTAAGAATTAAATATTATTATGAATATTAAATATTATTTGATTTTAAAGGAATTATGGATTTATCTATTATGGATTTTAGGTAGTGTGTGATAAATAAATTATCTTCACTATTTATTTTCGGTTATTAAATATGAAAAGGTTTGTAAGCGCTGGGAAAGACCAGATGACAGAGAGGTCTGTTAAAAGTGTAAAGCATTGAAGTGTGTAACCTGTCCAGCTGTAAAAAACATTTCATGATCATAGAAATGCAAGAAAAACAAAGGAAAATATTTAAGGTGTCATATGACAATATGAAAATAGTGTCTGCAGTAAAAGGGGTTCCTCAGAGGTGGTGAAGAGGTGAGAGGTGGTAAAATCCATTTAAGGGAATGAAATTGACTGATGTGCTGTGAGTTTAAAGGTTATGCAGAACAGCTTACAAGTGTAGACCTACTGTAGTATATTCAATGTAATATACTAAGGATATGGTCAAATCAGCCAGTGTAATGGACCTTCAAGTCTCCCTCTTTCTTATATGGTTACTGAAAGCTAAAAACCATGAAAAAATCAATCCAATGATGTATCACAATTCTTTATAGTGTCAATTCATGTATCGCTACACTGACTCCAAAATCAACATATATTTTTAGATTATTTAAAAAATGTATATTTTCGATGGTGGCTTAGTGGTTAGCAGTGTCGCCTTGCACCTCCAGGTTTGCGGTTCGATTCCCACCTCAGGGTCTGTGTGTATGGAGTTTACATGTTCTCCCCGTGCCTGGTGGGTTTCCTCTGGGTACTCCGGTTTCCTCCCACAGTCCAAAGACATGTAGATTAGGTTAATTGGAGATCCCAAATTGCCTGTAGTGTGTGAATGAGCATATGAGTGTGTGTATGTGTGCACCCTAAGTGCCCTGGGTCTCCTTCGGATAGGCTTCAGGATTCCCGCGACCCTGTGTACAGGAATAAGTGGTATAGATGGTGAGTAAGTGAGTGATATATTTGCATTTGAGGTTCTAAAATGTTGCAGTTCCTCTGTAATCCTGCAAAACTGTTCATACATTGGCTGGCAGACAGCACAGCGTCTTGTGTGGTACGAGCAAATTATGTGCTAAGTTTCTTTAGAATTGTAACAAAATCTAAAAAAAAAACTTGGGATATTTAAAAAATTTTAATAATGAGAGAATTGCAATGCAAATCGAATCGGCATCTAGATATTGTGATAATATAGTATCGAATCGCCCCTTCACTAATACAGAGTGTAGAAAATACAGTTATATAAAATTATAATGTGCCATTATAAAAATATAAAAATATATATATGAATTATATTTACCAGATATGTTTATACAGTATATGTTAAACCTATCCTTTTCAGGTTACTTTTCTGAGATTGTGTACAATTCGACTCACGAGTTCCTGCTTTTGGGATGCACAACTGCATTCGAATTTCATCTTTTCAGCCCCCTTTCTGTACTTGTTTTCTTTCCTGGAAAGCTTAATCTGTGCAGCGGCTGAAAACATGTCTCAAAAAGAACACGTGTGCAGAATAAAAGAGAGGCAGAGAGGAGAGGAAAAAGCTATCCGAGTTTGGTTATGCGTTTTTTTCCTCTCAGGGTCACGCTGGATGCCTGTATTGTGTGTAGAACATGGACAGGTTTATGACTGGTTCAATAGTGAGCTGCAGGTCCGCATTCCACCTCCATTCGGTACTTATTTCCTCTAGTGGACTTGATAAAACAAGAACCATTTGCATCATGGCAATATGGGGGGCGTTAGGTCTGAGTTCGAGGCCTGGAGACATACACAGTCAATGTTTTCTTTATTCTGGCCACCTAATGATCCAGTGAAAATAATTACTGATTAGTAGCTCCCCCGAAGAGCTCTTTGTTACTGTCCTTTAATTATTATTGCCCTTTTTCTCCATTTTTCACTCCTAATTTCAGATAATTGGATAATTGAATTTAAATGGACCATTGCATTAAATGAACCAGTTTGTAGAACATGAGGAATTTGAACAGTCGAAAGTGGTACACTCAGGCATGAGCATATACAGACATCAAAGAGGGATTAAACCCCTATCCCATTCCTCTCAGACTTTATATGTATATAAGGAGGGCTGTTCAAATCAAACCAGGACTTTTGATTGAACACAGTTATGAGAGTTAAAACTCCCTTTATTCCTCTATATAAAATTCCCTTGTTACACTAATGCAGTTATCCTAGTGTTTCACTAGCGCTTGGATACCATCAAGGTAGAAAGCTTTATCAGTACGTCAGAGCCATGATCGGACTGAATGCTTCGTGTCTGAAACGCCGACCTCCCAGGAACTCCTTCAATGATCCAAACATGTGGAAATGGCTTGGAGCGAGTTCAGCACTTGTAAACTCCTGACTGAGTTCCTGTAATGTGCAAGTGGGGTAGGTGAATGATTGTGTGTATATTTCAGATATATATATATATATATATATCGCAGACAGATGCGTCTCTTCCTCAAGTTAGCGACAAGTTATTAGTCAATTTTCAAGGATGAGGCGTTCCACCTGCTGAATGTTCAAGGGAACGCGTGCAGTGGGCTCTGAGCCACCTCAGTCGGGGGATCATCATCCCCTTCTTTGAAATGTTTGCATCTCATCACCGTGTTTAAAGTCTTCTGTTAATGTCAATCGGAATTTCGGCCTTATTTTCCAGAGATTTTGTCACAAGTCCCGGTTTGAATTGAACGCCCCTCTTAATTAGTAGCCTTTGGGGATCTCCCAGAGCAAAGATTTTGCCTGGAGTGTGTCTCTGACTGGGGATTCTGTGTTGTCACTGAACCAATTTAAGGCACAATTAGCTCAGCTTCATTCAGGAATAAACTGGGTTTAATCAGAAACGGTTCCAAGAGCTCAGTCACTATAGCGCACCCTCTTGTGGTTTAGCGATATAGCTTATATTTGCCTCAGTAATTACAGGAAGACATCACACTTTTTCAAGTAAATCATATTGTTATTACAGTAGTCACGGTGCATAATGTAGCTTTGAAGTCACGGACCTCAAATTGACTCTGATCAGATCGCTGTTTGTATAGAGTGTAACATACAGTAGATCCATGTGCGTTTCCTCTGAGTATTTTAGTTTCCCCCTTACCTCCCAAAAACATTCCAGTAGGTTGATTGCTTATGTGATTGTGAATGTGTGTACAGTGAGTGGAAATACAGTAGTAAGTAATTCAGACACTTTTTGTTTGTTATTTTAATATACTTCCATTATGCATATTTGAACTAAAGTAATAAAGACGAGAAGAGTTGGTTAAGTTAATAGATGTAACAAACATGTATCTGGGCTTTTATTTTATAAAGCCTGTCTGTCTACCTCTGCACGAAAAAGGCTAAAGCTCTGGAATTCTCAAATGAATTTTGAACATTTCTGTACATGATCTTCAGGAAGCGATCAAGCCGACATGGATCAAGCAAGTGACACCAGAGTACTGCGTCAATCTTTTTGACTCTATGCCCAACATGCAATTACTGTACATTCTTCATAGCAATTTCATTGCATCAAATAACAAAATATTCTTATTATATTATTTGTCATTATTAAAAAATTATTCAAAACATTGTCTTAATACTTTTTGGCCAACACTGTATGCTAAAAATAAACAAGTTTGAAAAAGTTGCAAGAAGACCTGAAAGCATAGTTACACGGAGAACTGTTCATCACAGCAGACTTTCCGATCCGCGCACAACTTGGCACAGGTTTTATGCCGGATGCCCTTCATGACGCAACCTACCCATTTTATCCAGGCTTGGGACCAGCATTGCATCTAGTGGCTGGGGTTTGGACATTGAGTGGGAATTAAACCCAGGCCTTCCTCATGGCAGGCGAGAAAACTTCCACCAATGCCCACAGTTAGGCAGAAAACAATAAAAACAAATAAATAAATTAAAGATTGTTTATATGATTCAAGTCAACCGATTCGTTACAAGTATGTATGACATAATTTAGCCACACATTACAGCTTAGAAATATATAGGCTTATATTCAGTGTATATAAAGTATATAGTTGTTAGAAGAAAGAACGATACCTACTGTACATCTGAGGTTCCTATCCATCCATCCATCCATCCATCTAGGACCCTCTGTAGTCTCACTAGGGACCGTGGAGGCCAATGGTGACCAATTGTATTTATCCCATTTCTTACGACCGTGGTAGGACCTCCAGTCAAGATTCATACTGTATAAGCATTACACTTGAGGTTTGAAAGGTAAAAAATATGATGTTTTACTAAATGTGAAGTGCTTAGGCATTGGAAAATATGAAGTGATTATGAATATAATATCCGGTTACACAATGAAGGTCAAAATGTACTGTCTGGCAGTCAGGCTTCTCTTACTTAATGGAATGGATGTGTATATGTGTGTGCTGGTTATATAGAATTTTCTCAAGGTTTGATATCTCCCTAAAATATGATGTGTATCAGATAAAGGATATTTTACGATGTATTTTACAGTATATACAGCACAGTGATCTGATAAAGAGTCATGATAGATTTAGATTGGATGCCCAGATAAAGACGACTAACGGAAACGCAGTGCTAGCTTTCGTACAAACACATTGTGCATTGCGCTTTGGAGGACCAGCATTAGTAATGAACATGCCAGGTATTAATTGTGCTCACATGCTGGTTGCTTTTCATGTCCAAAATGAACAAATAGCGAAAAGAAAAAAAAAGAAAAATCAAAAACAAAGTGTGCTGAGCAGGCAGCTGAGTGTAGCAGCTCCTTCTGTTAATGGATCAGGCCAGCTAGTAGAAGCGAGCCGAGAGTGAAGGCAGAGAAAAACAAAATGTTTCTTTGGACATTCTGCTCACTGCGATGAATTGATGCTCAAGTAGAGACTTAAATACCATTCTAAGAAATTGCACTCAATGGAATCACGTTGCATTTTGATTTTTTTTTCCAAGCATGATTAGCAGGTATAAATCCCCAAGCACTTTCCCACAATGTAAAAAAAGGTTATTCATGATGAATTAATGGTATGAGAAGTGGAGATGGTGTGTGTGTGTGTGTGTGCGTGTATGTGTGTGTGTGCATGTATGTATGTGTGTACACAACCAGACAGAAAATTGTACACAATTTCTAATTCAGTGGTCTTTCCTGATTTTTCTTTCTTTCTACATTGTAACAATGCTGAAGGCATCCAAAATATGCAATAATCTCATTTAAACAGTTGATATTGAGATGTGTCTGCTAGTGATGGGAAGTTTGAATCATTTTAGTGACTCGGTTTTTTGAATCTCGTTCATCAAAATGAACAAATCTTTTTTTGAGTCATTTAGTTTATTTCGTTCTTTTGATCGGAAATAAAATAAAATGTTGCGTTTTCAATAAAAAAGACCCCCAATACGTCTACATACACAAATTTTGGCTCTAGTTCCAGTTTTGAAAATATTACAATGCAACTAAGGACATATTATAATAAACAGAATGAGTAGCTCACCATCATATCTTGCAGTCTGAGTCGTTTATTCTTTTGAATCTATTGCACCGCATAGCGTCTATGGGAGTCACGTGACAAAGGAACGATTTCGGATTGCAAAACCACCCCAAAATATTTCCAATATTACCAGTTTTCAACACTATAATAATATTTTTGCATATAAAAAAAATCAAAACATTTAGAAAAGACATGAAGTTAGATATAAAATAAATAGATATTAAACCTCACTTAACCTATAACTTAATTTATGATTCCTCCCGGCACCGGCTGCACAGGGCATTTGTATGACGAGGTACCACTGTATTTGAGGCTGGTAACTCTCCTAACAAACTTCTCCTCTGCAGCAGAGGTAAGTTTTGGTCCTGCTTTCCTGGGATGGTCTTCATGAGAGCGAGTTTCAACGTGGTGCTTGATGGGTTTTGCAAATGACTTGACAATACTGTTGTTGCAAGAACTGTTACAGAACAGCTGAGCTTTGTGGGTTAAAATAACAAATGACTGTTGTGGTTGTTGTTACTTAATTACCTAATTCCATATGTGTTATTTCATACAGTAGTAGTTTTCAAATCTCCAGTATTGTTCTAGAATGTGGAAAAAAACATTGAATTAGAAGGTGTATCCAAACTTTTGATGGATACTGTGTGCAATGGGCAAAATGTGACTTTTTTGCTGACATTGTTAGTGGCAGATGAGTGAGTATTTCAGAAACTGCTTGATTTCCGCTGCCTGTACAGTTTACCCAGAACGGTGCAAGAAAAAAAAGAAAAAAAAAAAAAACTTATCCTGTGAAGGCCAGTTCTGGTGGATGACAGAGATCAGAGGAGAACAGCCAGACTGGGTTGTTAAGCTGAAAGGAAAGTCTGTCAAGAACTCAAATAAACACTTTTTTCCCTTACAACTGCAGCACAGAATGCACAACACGTTGAGCCTTGAGGCGAATGGGCTAGAGGCAGAAGAGCACATCAGATTTTACTCCTGATAACCAAGAACAGGAGTCTTTACCCTGAGCTACAAGCTCACTGAAGCTGTTCGGTTAAAGATTGGAAAAGTACATAATGTGTCTTTGAAAATCTCAAGAGATCTGCCGTTTCTGAAATATTCAAGCCAGACTGCCTGGCACTATGGTCAAATGAATTTGTTCTTCATTCTGATGTTTGATGTGAATATTACCCAAAGCTCTAGAATTATCTAGTATCTAAATTATTTTATGTTTTACGCTGCTGGCAGATTGCATGAATGAATCCGGTGTACCGAATAAAGTGGTCGGTAAGTGTAAACAGTATGTAACTAATCCCCTGGCAGTTAACTTCTCCCAGGCAACTGTGCTGTTGTAAAAACCTACATAATAAACTGTTAGTTCATCGATTAAATTGAGAGATAGCTAATGAGCGATTCATTGCACTGTACATTATCTTATTTCTTGATGTTGCTGAGTGAACCAAAAGTCAAGACTAAATCTTGTCCCAACATGACCTTGTCATAGGAGAACATCTAGAAGCGCTGGAGATACTGGAATCTGTGCCTGTGTTTAATGTTAGATATTGGTGTGAGCTTAAAGCAGAGTGCGATTACATAACGGTCAGAGATAGTAAGGTGTTCAAGAGGGAAATAATGATGGGCATTTTCATCCCTTCTCGCTCCGTCTCTCTGTCTTTTTTTTTTTTGTATGTGTGTGTGGGCTGGTAGCAGTGTGCTTGTTTTTCGAACATTGAATCGACATTGTACTGAGAAGTGTATCTCTCTCTGTCTCTCTCTCTATCTCTTTCTCTCTCTCACACACACACACACACACACACTTTTTTTTCTGGTATTTTTTCTGTCCATTGCCAAAATCTTTGTTAATTGCCAAGATCTTTGTGCTAATTCAACTCATTACTAATAGCTTGGTTCACAATATTTACAAAAATAATTTTAATGGAAACAATTGCCATACTTTCAGTGGGAAATACCACAGACACTCATTTTTCTTTTTTTGGCTGTTTTAATTTTTTTTATTTATTTATGTATTTATTTTGGTATTTTGGACCGTTCACATGCCATCCGGCACATCAGGCGATGCATACGTCACACCCTGGAGATATATCCGCTGTTTCTGTGGCAGTTATTTAAGAAATCAGGTTGCCAACTCGACACCCGATTATTATTCACACACTGTGGGCAATTTGGGAATGCCAATTAGTCAGCTAGTCCAAATACATGCAGATTAGGCTAATTGGCGTTTCCAAATTGCCCATAGTGTGTGAATGTGTGTGTGAATGTTGACCGGAGGTTCCACCCTGGTCGTAGAATGGGAATAAATAGAATAGTGACCATTGGCCTTCGCGGTCCCTAGTTGGACTACAGAAGTTCCTACTGTAGATGGATGGAGGGATAGTATGCTACCCAGATAGCACACACACGTCGCGGAGACGTCTATGCGACGTCGTCTTTTTCGTCTGGCAGATGTCTGGCAGAGGGCGTTTGCTCATCTGGTAGACGTCG
>JAQMYJ010000014.1:17800140-17816701 GCA_030014305.1 Clarias laeviceps | reverse complement strand
TAGATGTAAAGACGATGTATCATTTAACAGCTCAAACAGGCGATCTACAGACGATCAAAATACGACTATAAAAAAACTAACACGATGTTTACCAGATGATACGCTCTTTAGCAGACGTCTCCGCGACGTACCTGTGCTATCTGAGTACAATCACTTCCACACACCAAGTGGTCAGAGGGTAGAGAGAAATTTGGGATTCAGTCTTTATAGCTCGCGTTAGCCATGAAACACAACACGGATTGTTCAGAGGCAGTTCAGAACGACTGAGAAGTAATTAGTGAAGTGTTGTTTAAGATGACATAACATTGTCAGATGGGCTGAAAGTGCTTCCATGACTGGTTTTGGAGGTGGGTTTTGGCACTGGCATCTGGTCAGTAACGTCCCTTTTGCCATCCCGAAGTTGGTGGGACCATCGCGTACAGACATCGTGACGTCAAGTGCAAAAAGTCTATTGTACATCGAATTTGGGGAGACTTTTCGCTTTTAATTTGTGGCAGCTCCCATTAAAATTTGTCTTCCCCCTGAAACACATGAAACATGTTTATATTGAAATATCTGTTCGGAAATGAGCAAATCTGGTGCACTAGGTTAAAGTTTCACTGCTCACAGTAGCCTAATAAGTGCTAACATGTCAGCTTTAGCTGTTAGCTCCTAAAATAAAAACAGTTTATTTTCTCATTTATTGTTTTCCAGTAGCTATGCACACAAAATACCACATTTTGTGTTAAAGTTTTACATTTGTGCACAGTTAAAATGAATAAAAAGATCCTGCAAATAATGTATACAGTTCACTTTAGCTAGCTAACAACAATTAGCTTCTTAACTAAAGCTAGCTACTGTAGTGCTGCTTTTAGAGCACATTGAATGAAAAGGTATGAAATACAGTAGTTACTGGGTATTTAAAAAATATTAGAGACTTAAAGGATATTAACTTCCATGAGTTGGCTGGTGTTATAAAACAAGGTGTTCAATGGTGTATAAGCATACAGTAATTAGCTAAAGTGGCTATACCTAGCTTAACCTACTCTCCTTAGGGCTAAAAAAAATAGGGCTGTCAATATTAATGTGTTAAGGCATGTGATTAATCTAGAAATTTAAACACATTACTATTTTTATCGCAAATTAATTATATGACCTTGTTTGGCTTAGCTTCCTATAATCGCAGCGTGGTGATCCAGCTCATGTTTGGCGCAGATAATAAGATGACTGAGGTAAAAAAATAAATAAATAAATAAAAATCATGTTTGCTGAATGGCAAATTTCATTATGAAAAAGCTTCTAGATTTGGATAAAACAAAAGTTGTTTTCAATCTACCTTCAAGGGGAGCTATTTTAATCATTAAATGATGGGAGTGGCGGCTCATGCGGCTTAGGTGGCTAAGGCTCCCATACAACCCTGTCACAGCATGCAGTGCCAGTCCCATTGGAGGGATTTTAATTTAACATTTGTTAAATGTTTGTTTGAGATCTTATGAAACTGCATAATCTGTTTCCTCTAACCAGTCTGTCATGCATTTCTTGATTCCAACATTGCACATTTATAATACAAGTAAATCTGAATATTTTTAAATCGTGATTAACTAGATAAAATTTTTTAATCGATTGACAGCACTAGTAAAAATCAAGAACTAAAATATAGTTGCAAGCAACGATGACGGGCCCAAGCACCCTGTGCCATCGCCACCCCGGGGGCACCGCACAACCTGTGTGTTATTTGAGTGTGTTAAGACCTCGAAAAAAGCCATCGCCACCCAGTTGCACCGCACAACTTGCACACGTCACACACTATACAGAGCTAATGTCAGTTTGGGCCCTAAATATTTGTTGAGTGCGTTTGTGTGTGTGTGTGAGACGTGTGGATGTGTCAGTCTGTGTGTGACGAGTAAATGTGTTTGTGCATGTTTGCGTGTGTGGTGTGTGAGTCTGTGTGTTAACATTAGTGATGTGTGTGTTAGTATGTTTGTGATGTATGTGTGAGACATGTAAATTGTTAGTGTGTGTGGGTGTGTGTGTTTCTGCGTGCAGGCATGTGAGACAGAGATGTGAGTGTGTGAGTGTTAAAATTTGTGATGTGTGATATACATGAGTATGAGTGTGTTTGTGTATGTGTGCGTCTGTGTGATTGTGAATGTTAACATTGTGATATAAGTGTGTTTGTGCGTGTGTGCGTCGTGAGAGAGGCGTGTGTGTGTTTGTGCGTGTGAGTGTTAACATCTGTAATGTGTGTATGTATGTGTGCATGTGTGTGATGTATGTGTGTGTGTGCATGCGTGTGTGTGTGAGATGTGTTTGTGTGTGTGAGTGTTAACATTTGTGATGTGTATGTGTGTAGAATAGGCCACAGATGCTGGAAGAAAAGCATCACACTATGATGTTACTCAATGTGATGTCACTGAATGTGATACTGAATATAATATCACTCAATATAATGCCATACAGAAAGTTATTAATCATTTTTCGGTGTAAGTTTAAGACATTATCACGGCTGACCCCTGATATCAAAAATCCCTCCGCAATTTTGCATCCTCAGTGTCTTTAGATCACATCAGCTCGGTTTGGTGACGTCTTTATAAATTCCCTAGGAGGAGTATATAAAAATCCATCGGGTGCGTTTTTGCGAACGACCCAAAATAACCGGCCTCCTGTTGAGTTGAGCCCTTGACATGCAGTGTGAAAGTTGTTCAGCTCAATGAGCTCTAAATGTTTACCGAGTTTCATGTGCCTACATGAAAGTGTTTATGAGCTATGCAGAAAAATCTCGTGTCGGGCCACGTGACTCGCAGGCATCCTAATGGCAGCAGATTCCAACCTGTCTGCCAATTTTCATGGGTTTTGAGCATGTTAAGACCCCCAAAAAGCCCAAAAGGGTGAAAAAAAAATCCTTAGGAAAACAAGAGGGTCCTGCTTTAGTGCTTGGGCCCTAATTAAAGGCCAAAATAATTACTCAGCATGGGTTGTGTTTAAAGGTGTCAATGTAAATCCCTATAGGTATGTCAACATTAACATCGCAAAGGTTATTAAGAGATGTTGTAATCGCATTATTAAATGGCATGATGTGAAGTAAATAGGATATAATACGACAATGATTCCAAGTGCAGTTTGGCAGGCTGGTGGCTTAGTGAAACTGTCGCCTTGCACCTCCAGAGTCCGGGGTCGATTCCCGTCCTTGGGGTCTGTGTGCATGGATTTTTCATGTTCTCCCCGTACCGGTGGGTTTCCTCCAGGTACTCCGGTTTCCTCCCACAGTCTAAAAACATGCAGATTGGACTAATTGGCTTTCCAAGAATCAAAAATATAATATGTGAATGTTGACTGGAGGTTCTACCATGGTTGTACAAATGGGAATAAATACAATGGTCACTTTTGGCCTCCACAGTCCCAAGTTGGATGGATGAGACAGTGCTTTTTAGTCATTTATAGTGCAGTAGATAATAACCATAGATTTTGCTGGGCAGGATAACATTAATAACGACATGGCTTTAAATTAAATCCAGAATCTATATATCACTTCATTTATGCTGTAGCCTATGATCTGGTGATTCTTTTCTTCTCAATGTACAGTAATAGGCAGTTGATAAAAAGTCTTTTTTTTTTTTTTTGTGCAAAGTGCATACAGAAAAGCTAATACGAACCAGATTGCTATGTTTCAGGTAATGTTTCCAGATTAACCGCCCTCTCAAATCACCTGAAATTATCTGCAGTCAGTTATTGCACTGCAAAAAAGGAAGCATATTTTTTTCTGCGCCTTTGTGTAAGAAACAAGGTCACCGTGGTGCTCATGCATTTCTGATGTAAGGACACGATCCGCTCCACTCCACTCCGTAATCCTCCTTTCCCTCGGCCAAATATATCTTACAAGAGAAATGGTTCTGTTCTTCATCGACACGCTGCCTGCACTTTTGCCTTTGTTTGTGAGCTGGAGTTAAAAAAAAAATTAAAAAAAAGAAGCAACCTTTATAAACCTTGTCCATGACAGTTTTGGTCTCTGCTCTTTTTTATGTCTCTTGAAATGAATAAGACAACACAAACACAACAACACTATTTCAACAATCGTATATAGGAACACCATTTTAAATCTGCTTCTTGTAATTAGACCGGGATTAATTGACTAGTGATTAGTATTACAAGCAGACCTGTTTGTCAGAGCTGCTTCTGGAGAAACTTAAACATCACCTTGTGATCATTCAGAATTAAGCATTCAACACAGCTGTTCCACATGCGACGATTAGAGAATATATCTATTAATCCATCGTGTGCTTGTACCTGTGAATGATTTTAAGACAGTTTTACGTAGACAGTATACGTGCCATATGTTATGATCAACACACACACACAGTGTATATTTTTGATTATGCATGGAAGATTAAAACTTCGCTCGCACAGCTGTGAATCTCGCAGTTTGCTCACTGTGTATGTTTCTGAAGACAAGCACATTTGAAAGTCAGACAGCTTTCCACTGACTTTATCTTTGCAGACATAGAAATCATCAAACCTTTACACTTGGAGTCTTTATCTGCTTCTAATTTATTTGTAATTAATTTCGACCAGGAGCGTGTAATGGCTTGTTGTCAGGGCTCATTTGAATGTCTGAGCACGTCTCTCTTGTTTCCGAACGGAGAGATGAGCAGCATGGTTCTAACTCTGCTGTAAAACTTAATGGCAGTCTAAATAACTTGTCCGCTTGCCGTCGACAATGTTTTGTGCCTTCTCTCCTTTTTTTGTTTCCTGTCATCCCTGGAGATCAGTCGTACAGCTCGTCTAGTACACTTCCAGAATATTAACTCAATGCTTTCTCGGTCTCTGCCTCCCTGCTGTACACAATTCCAAATCTTCTGTTCTGTCCAGTGCTTACTAAGAACACACAACCTGAGGCTAGGCTGTAAGATTTACATCATATAGATATGTTTCAATTCTAAGTGTCTGGTAGCGTTTTGCCTTTGAAAAATTTCGGAACACGTATCCAAACATCAACATTTCTAAGGCGTTAATGTTTCCACTGTTTCCAGTTCCACCGCATGGTGCTATCGCTGGTGAATTTTTATCTCACAGCTTTCTGGGTCAGTGTCCTACTATTCTGCATCTAACACACTTAGTGTTGCCTCAATATTTTGCTCTTATAAACTTATGATCCATTGCAGTAGCTGAACATAATGACTAACTCTAAAGCTTCCCTTTGTGATTTGTGAAATGATTTTTAGTTCTGTAATAAACATAACTTTTTTAAAGATACACATAAATAACCCTCAGCATCTGGACATACAGTAATGTGTTCAAGAAAACCTATATCTCATGGATTTCCATAAAGCTGGAGCTTATTTTCAGTATAATACATTCCAAACTCCACCAAACACTACCCTGAATATGACTACAAGAGTAACACTTGTAATAATAATATTTACAACTCTACCCTTTTCACTGTTTTAATAACCCCATAACTCCTTGATGGTGTCGACTTTTCTAGGCCTCTTACTTTTCTCAAGCCAACATCTTTTACCGCAATATAATATATCATGATGAAAACTGTCAATGAGTACAATTTATATACTAAGGGCAGTGGTTAAGGTGTAGGACTGCTGATCAGGAGGTCCTGCTTCAAGCCCAGACGTCACTGGCTGCCACTGTTATCACCTTTGAGCAAAGTCCTTCACCCCCAAAGGTTCAGATACAATTGGGCGTCTAGTTGGCAACCCAACCCTGGTGCCATAGAAATGACAGATATATCTCCAGGGTGAGGAGTATCCATCGCCCAATGTGCCATATTGCACGGACCCTGGCACGGCCTGGCAAAAAAAAGTGGCATTTGCAAATATTTTGTCTGACTGTGTTTAGCTTTGATTACGAGGCCCAATATGGTGGCCAGCTCTGGCCAGGTGAAACCACTCTTGAGTCCTGGAAGATAGCCCTCCCTTCAGTAAATAAAAAACTCCATAGATGTGATACACTGGTGATTCAGTACATTCAGGTCATCAGCTGACTTCATTTTATTGCCACATAACATTGCTGGGACTAGACCTGACCAACTGAAGCAACACCAGATCATAACACTGCCTCCACTATGCATGATGGATGCATCGCTTCACGTGCTTCACTTCTTACCGCGACACGCCCATTACTCTGGAATAGGGTCAGTGTCCACTCAGTTGCTCCAAAGTTCTTTATGCTCCCCAGTATTGTTTTTTTTTCTGATCACTCTCACTAACAAGTGTTTGTGATTGTTAATGTGCCTAGAAATACTCTTACTTTAACTGGTAAATGATTTCTACTTCTATTTTTTTTTAAAGATGCAGCTTCAGCAAGCGTTTAAATAATCTCATGGTCACTCATAATTTTTTTTTTTTTTTCTGGCCACATTACTTCATTGAAATTGATGTTTCTGCACTACCCTTCCAGGTATTCTTAATGTGTTTTCTTTGCCTAATGCAAGCCAATAATTTGACCATACTGAGACTGTGACTTGTTTTTAACGGGCAGCGTGTGTTGTTTTTCCATGATGCAAATATGGAACGGATGTTCCAGGACTTTGTTAGTTTGCATAGCAGAATTTGAGTGTACAGTACAGTGATTAATAAGATTGTCCTATGGTTGATCTGGCTTGTTTCCTTGTTTTAGGATGATTTTGTAGGTTTTCTTGTCCTGAAAATAGCTTCAGTCAAAATACAACTTGTGAAGGATCGCCTCCTTCATTTCCTTTTTGCCAACATGCAAAAGAGAAACATATTACAGCTCAGAAAAGTCTTTAGATTTTGATGCCAAAATGTTGCCTTGTAAAGAGATTTCCCATTCAGTCACTCACAAGTGCTTCTGTCTCAGAATACTAAGAACAATTCTGATACAATTGTCATGCATGAATTTGGCTTTGACTTGTGTTTTTTTAATTTTTATTCATGATTATCAGAAAGAATGTACATTATTATAATGTAATTATATTGTACATTATACTTGAACAGATGAGTCATTCAATCGTTAGATATTAAAGCTGGATAATGAAAAGACAAGCTCACTTGATTACCGATAGTGATTCTGATGTATGATAATGATGCTGGTGAAGAATCCATATGCAGTAGCGTTTAATGACCTTGACAAATTGATTGACCCTAATCAATGAATAACAGGTCACTAAGTAAAGTTTTGTGCCTGTGCTATCTTCAAAGAAGCTCTATCAGTCTCTCACAAGAACCAACATTTATACAGATACAGAAGTATTTTAATTTTAATTAATAGAAAAAAAAACATTAGAACTACTGCTATCTGTGAATCAAAAATAATAATAATAATTATTAATTATTATTATAAAACAGTAATGTAATAATGTATTATATTGTATGTATAATAATGTAATATAATAATAATATTAATAATTCTATTATTCATTCCATATTATTACTATTAGTAGTAGTAGTACAGTAAGTCCCTGAAAAGTTCCGGGAGCACGTTTGTAAGTCGGATTTGTTTGTAAGTCTGACAAAGTGAGTCTTATACACCTTTGACCAAATATACAATGTAAAGCAAAAACACACACACACACACACACACACACACACACACACACACACACAGATCTGGTGTTTTGGTTCCGCATTATAGTCTCGCAAGACTCCCAGTGAACAAAAGCGGTGTCTGCTGACCTCATTTAAAGGCAGCCCGAGAAGACGTTGGGGGGAGGACAACGCAGACGCCATTTGGTCTCAGACCTGTATTGGACTGTGAACTCAAACCAAAATTAGGATTATTCATCATCAGGACAGCTTTACAGGACAACCATTTTCTGTTATACAATATACCAGACTTTGGACATTTTATACATTTACTACAATTAAAATATTGTATAAAATTGTAAATATTGGTATCTGGTGCACTGCAGTGTCTATTTATAATCTATCTACCTACCTAATGAGACACAACTGACAAGCGAATGCATAATTTACAAAGTGCGCTTAACCTTCAAACAATGCTGCATATAGATTCTTTAAAGATTATGGAATATTTTAAGGAATTTGTCAGTTTAAAGTTCACCTAAATAGTTTCAGCTGCTCCCGGCAAGGGATCACCACAGCTGACACTTGGTCCGCACATACAAGCTTGGCACAGGTTTAACCCCAGATGCGCTTCCTGATGCAACCCTCCCATTTTACCCCCGCTTGGGACAGGCACTGCATCCAGTGGTTGGGGTTTGGGCACTGGCTGGGAATCGAAGCCTTTCACATGGCAGGCGAGACATCTACCACTGAGCCACCAGTGCCCTTACCTAAATGGTTATAATCAAAAAATTATTGTTGATTCTGACCCATCCTTTCAATTAATTGAATTATTCCTCCAAAGATCATTATTGCATAATATATTAATTTGCACAGCTCTAATAATTGTTATACAAGATGGATGGATGGATTTTCTGAAAGGGTGCCAATTATTTTGGAGCCGGATGTACTTACCGAGGTGCATTAGCTGAACAGGACAAGCATTTACCAGGGAGACGTTTCTATTCTTGACTTAGCATAGACCTGTCTGTTTCTATAAAGACCCTGGGAGAAAAATGAGTGACAGTAAGGAACACCTAAGGTACAGTCCAAGGCCGAAAAGGGATGGGATGAAAAGTGAATCTGAGAAGGAGAAGAAGAACGGAAGCGAGGCAAAGGAGGGCAGCGTATCTCCTCACAGATTAAAAGTGACAGCTAATTTACCTGTCCTCTGCAGAGCTCAGCCATCAGTCCTCTTCGCCTGCTCAGAGCGGAATCCTATTTAAACACTACATATACCTTAGCTAAAGTAAAGCGAAGCCTCCGTTTCCAATTTATGAGGAGTATGCATGTTGGGTCGAAAGGTCTGAAAAATGCACTTTAAAACGCTGACCTTGAATAGTATAAAACATCCGACATTGGTGTGATGTTTCAAATTGACCCTTTTTTACTTTTAAGGCTGTATGACGCATATACTGTATGTATCTACACAGTGCGTATGAGATATAGTGAAGAAGATGAGGCCAGAGTTCTACTGAGTTTCTCTATTTTCCTTCCACATGCCAGAGCAGATTGGCTATAACACCTGTAACTTGAGCTGAGGTGTGAATACATGTGTATGTGCATGGTGCCTTGTGATGGACCAGCGTCCCATCTGGCCTGTGTTCCCGCCTCCCACTCAGTGTTCCTGGGATAGACTCCAGATGCACCATTACTCTGACCAGGATAAAATGATTACTGAAAGAGAGCGAGTGAGAGACTATTCATGCCTGGCCTGTTGTGTTTAATGCTGCACTCAAATCGCTCTAAAGTGGCTGCTAGTCAAGTACCCCTAGCCGCAAAATGCAAGGTCCATGTGATGGAGTCTGCCATGATTCAGCTCCTGCTACCTGGGCAGTGCTGTACAGAGTTGAGCTTGCTCGTAATGTAAATTCTACGTGCTAGAGGCACATATTATTCTCAAAGTATTGTTTTAAAAAATGCACAAAAAGACAATACAAAACACTAAGCTTACTATCCTGTAGGTACCCCTTGTACCACTTGAGCATCTCTGGCCCCTTAGGGGATGACTCCACGGGAGGCGTCTGGCACCGGAACAGTAGCGGTGGATTCCTTTGGATGTTGTGGGTTGCAGGGTGGGTCCTTCTGTGGATCAAATTTGTTTGTCCGGAGCATCCCTTGGATGGTGAATTTTTGCCACCTTTGACACATACATGGAGGGCTGTGATGCAGTGAGTGTTCTGGTACCTTTCTATCAAAGACAGCCTTAACGTTTTTGCCTTTTCTGTGGGATCGGAAAAGACGGGATGGCCTTTGATCCCCGCTGTCATTAGTGAGCCTTGGATGCCTTGATGCTTTCATCAGTTTATAGGTCTGTATATGGTGCGGTAGGTCACCAGTCAGATGTAGCTCAGTGGTTAAGGCATTGGACTATGGTTCGGAAGGTCCCAGGTTCAAACCCCATGACCACCAAGTTGCCACTGTTGGGCCCTTTAGCAAGGCCCCTAACAATCAACTGCTCAGATGTATAAAAATGTAAGTCGCTCTGGATAAGGGTGTTTGTCTAAATGTGGTATCAACATTATATACACTAGCATTTTAAAGCCGGTGGAAAGAACTGATTTGATTGGATCGTATACAGTGCTGTGAAAAAGTGTTTGCCCCCTTCCTGATTTTTGATTTATTTAATTTTTTGCAAAACACTCACTGCCAGTTGCGTGAATATTTGATATGATTATTAGGTTTAGGGGCTATTATTTTTTTCACAAACTGAATAGGTTTGGACAGCTATTTCTTATCTTTCTGTGACATTAACATCCATTTGAATCATTTAAGTGTGACAAATATGGCAAAAAGTACAAAATTAAATAAACAGGGGGCAAATACTTTTTCACAGCACTGTACTGTAGCAGTAATAAATCTCATCGTACCTCTCTACCACTCCACTCTATGCCAGGCTTACACCAAATAAAGTCATAAATATCTGAACGCAGTCTCGTTTAATCATTAAAACAAGAACGCAATGTTGATTCAGCATTCGCACTCGTTCATTAATTCACGTCTCACGTCATCAGCATCTTGGAACATTAATAAGGACTGACATTTAAAGTCACAGCTAAGGGATTAATATAAAGCATTACGTATCTGAATACCAATTCATGACCCTCGTGATTGATTCCAAAGCTTTGGAGGTTCAAAGCTTTATTTGTAGTTTCTTTTCCCCAGCTTTGAATCGCACACCATACTCATGTTTGTCATCTCTTCCTGCTCTGTCCCCGAAGGCACGCATACTGATCTGGAGTGCTTTCATTTCAGAAAGGCCACAGCATCTCGCAGCCGTAACCTCAGCATGCGGCGCCGCGCGTTCTCTCCACGGAGAGACAGAGCGAACGAAATGCAAACTAGCAGGCACTTGAGAAAACAAGACTGAATTAAAAGAAAGGATGCAAAAGAAGGACGGAATCGAATGCGGGAGCATGATTTATTCTGGAACGGCTACTCTTTCATCCTCCGCTCCTGACAGCCTGGATGTTACGGCGTACTTGAAGAGGCAGTTATGTAACATATTTACAACCATTCACACACACAGCAGGCTGAAATCTGTTGCTTTTTTTTTTCACTCTGACTGTCTTTCTTTTTTAAAAGAGTTCTATGTAAAGAAGTGCAGATGCTCTAAAAAGCTTGCATACTCCCTGTGGTTGCATGTTGGCTGTCACATCGAGGGCTCCTGTACTGCAGGTGGCGCTGTTGAAATTTAATGGCAGTTTTTATGACTGCAAAATGAAGACTGCTACAAGGCATGGCAGCATGAACTACCATATAGTGACGTTACTGGAAACTAAAACAGTTGATGGGGATAGGCAGCTTATTCTGTTTCATTTACAATGAGAAAATTATTATACGATTAAGAGTTCTTACAGCCAGTCCTATACGGCATCTATATGAAGAATATAAGGAATGTGTTTGGGAACGTCTTGTTTGTCCCTCCAGCTGCCATATTAATAAAATTCCAAGTGAAGCCTAAATACAAATTGTTCATTTGGACGACTAGACAGACATAATTATAACTAAAAGGAATGTTCAATTCAAGTCGTGGTTGTGCGGAATAACAGAACACAGTTATGAGAGTAAAAACTCCCTTTATTATCCCCTGCTACACTAATGCACCTATCCCAGTGTTTCACTAGTGCTTGGATACCATCAAGGCCTTCTCAGTTTGCTGAACCCATAATCACACTGGCCTTCCAAGAACTCCCAAACATGTGGAAATGGCTTGGAGTGAGTTCAGGACTGTACAGGGATATAAAAATAACTCACAGCTGAGTTCCAGTAATGTGCAAGTGGTGTTGGTGAATGATTGTGTGTACAGTTCTCACAGAGCTCTTCCACAAGTTGGCGATAAGTTATCCTGGGAACAACTGCTTTGGGCTCCGAATCACCTTAGCTGGGGTTCTTTAAAATGTTTGCACCGTTCACATGCTTTACTGCGGCTAAGAGTCTCATCACCTTACTGCGCTTGAAGACTTCAGGTCCCAGGTAAGACTTCAATGCTTCATGTATGTTAAGGACATACTGTACAGCCCGGTAATATTGGAACAACGGTATGATTTTGGGCATTTGGCCTCTGTAAATATTTGATTGATTATTAGGTTTAGGGGCTATTATTTTTTACAATATAGCCACGTATATATTTGAAATAAAACAATCAAGATGTAGGGTGGCATGATAGTGTAGTGATTAGCACTGTGGACTTGCACCTCCAGGTTCGAGGAGTTTGCACCTCTGTATGTGTGGAGTTTGCATGTTCTCCTCCACCAATTGCCGTTCCCAAATTGTCTGTAGAGTGTGTGTGTGTGTGTGTGTGTGTGTGTGCCCTGCGATGGATTGGTACCCTGTCCAGGGTGTACCCCACCTTGTACCAAAAAGTCTCTTGGGATAGGCTCCCTGTACAGGATAAGTGAATAAATGAATAAATGAACAATCAAGATGTGAGCAAAGTCAAGACTTTGACTATCCCTGTACAGTATCTAACTACAGTTATTTTCATACACACATACACATATTTTTGGTGGCTTATAAATAATGGAGCTGCTGAGCAGTTGTATGGCCAGGTGTGGCCTGTCAGACCCTGTGAATTAAAGCTGAAAGTCTTTAACATCTTGAGTGCTTCATTTCAAAATCAATGCGTGATGTAGAGAGGCCAACTGCCAAACAGCGCATTGTTCCAATATTTATGAACCCAACCGTATGTTTTGAATAGTGATAGACCTGTGTTTTTCTCTTCTACAGGGGGTGTCGCGCATATAAGGTTAATACAGATTGCATTCACGATTATGTTCAGGGCCGAGAGGACACAAGCGGCTTCACGATTCAGGAACGCTGAATAGACGGTTCTTGTGTCCTTTTAAACTTGCTTGTCATATCATTGAAAGGTTTTATAGACCGTATTGCAGCTGTTCTTAGGATAGAAAGATGCATTCCATGCAGAAGATGCAGCTCAGTGAAGCTCATGTTCAATTATGGTTTTGCTGAAACAAGTAAAATAAAAAATAAAAAAAACATGAAATGACTTTCTGGCAGGGTTTTGCTTTGAGCATGTTCAAGAGCTTCACTGTGTCAGTCCCATCGTCACTCGCTTTGCATTTGGCTCCAGATTTAAATGATACAGCAGAAATGAAATGACCACTTTATGGGGTAATGAATATCATAAAAATCTGGAGGGGTTAATAAAAAAAAGAAAAAAAAAAATCAATCCAATTCCACTTTGGCATGAGTATGAATGTTATAGCATAAGCATGTGGTGGTTGTATATGTTTATGGGATTCGGAACGCTTCAGTATTCAAAGAACCCCAACATAGTTTAAATTTATATATGTTTATTACTTTATGACTTATGTGTTTATGTGAATAGCATTCAACAAATAGTGTCCTGATTTATTAAGTCTGGTTTCTTCTGCCATGCCATTAGCAGCAGGATATACACACTATATAAAAAAAATCTTACTGATATTAAGCAAGTAAACATTTTAAAAACGAAATATATTGTATATTTTTCTTATCTTCATGACCATTGGGGTCAAAGCAATGCAAATAAAAAAAATATTTCATCTACATTCTTTGACCAATAGTTAAACTTGATAACCATCAATTGTCAGTTAATTATATACAATATAATAAATATTATATGTTTAAACTACCTATCAGCTTGACAGAATTTGGTACAAAATTGGTGTTTTAATTTACATGTAAGTCAAAAATTATCCGCACTCTGATTATATTAAAACTTTCATTGCCATGCAGCGCAGAGCGAGAAAAAGTTCGAAAGTCAACCATCAGCTGGAAAATTCATCAATGCTTACAGTTTTCTGGGAGTCTCGCGGGGCCAGTACTGGAACATTTATCAGGAAAAAGGGTTCAACAATCAACAGTGCTCGTTACAGTGAGACGCTTATTGAAGAGCTGAAGCCTAAACTTCGGATTAAATGCGGACGACTGATATCCAAGGGCGCTGTGCTCTTGCATGACAATGCACGCCCGCACGGTTCTGCCCACAATGCGACACACTTTTGTGGTGTTAAAGCATCCTACCTATAGTCCTGATCGCTCGCCATCTGACTTTCACCTGTTTGAGTCTCTAAAAGCAGCTCTAAGAGGATGAAGATTCACTTCTGATGAAGAAGTGAAGACAGCAGTGTATTTGTGGCTCGCAGTTAAGCCTCCAGTAAAACATTTTTTAATGATGTAATTTGAAAGCTTGTTATTGTGAGATGGACAAAGTGTACTGAAAAGCAAGGAGATCATGTCAAAAATGTTCATTTTTCTTTTCTAAAATGGAATTTAAAATACATTTTTACAGCCAGAGTGCGGAAAATTTTTGACTCACTCTCTTATTTTAAGTTTCAAATCTAAAATCCACAGTCACTAAAAAAACAGGTCGGTTTATATACAGGTCTTGGGTTAATATAGAGATGGAAGTTTAAATGATGACCGTAGACATAACGACACAGAGGTCAACAGCTGTGCTGAGCTCTGCTTGGCACGGTTTCCTGATACTCAGAAAGGCTGTGGCATTCAAACAATGCTCGATGGGTATTAAGATGCCCAAT
Organism: Clarias laeviceps; assembly: GCA_030014305.1. Classification (NCBI taxonomy): domain Eukaryota; kingdom Metazoa; phylum Chordata; class Actinopteri; order Siluriformes; family Clariidae; genus Clarias; species Clarias laeviceps. Next base: position 17,802,141 of record JAQMYJ010000014.1, on the reverse strand, counting down.
GTGTGCCAAGAAAACATGCGCAAACATTACCATTACAGCACCTCGTCCAGCCTGAACTGTTCACACAAAGAACATTGGATTGTTCTGTTGACTTCAAATTTTGACCCTACCATCTTCATGTTGCAGAAAAAAAAAAAAAGAAGAGATTTATCGATTTAGGCAACAGTTTTCTAGTTTTGGTGCTTGGCGAAGGCAGAACGTACAGTATCACAGGCTTCTTCTGTTGTTGTCCATGCGCCTCAAAAGTCGAGGTCTGAAGGTTATTTCAGTTACTGCAGCTTGAATCAATGTTGCCTGATCTCTTGAAGACACTTCCGAATGCTGAACTCTCACTTACTGGATGTTTTTACGCTACTGTAGACTGTCTTGTGTTAAAAATCCTGGGAGATTATGAGTTTCTGAAATGCTTGAACTCAACCCATTTGGCACCAGGAATATAGAGTTAGCCAGAACAGTACTGGTACTGTTTTTTTTTATGTTATATAGTACAAAGCTACTTCTGATGTTTATGCAACATGGAAGTGATCAATCTTTCTTCCCTACAAAAATCACGTTGCTAATTTCGTTAGTGCGTTATACTGTCTCGCTTCAAACAATAATCATTTATAATGTTTATTATTCATATTCCTTTATGGTTTTTGATAGTGAACTTGGTGTAAGCTTCTAGAAGCAGATGACCTGTAAAAAGTTTGCTTAAATTAAAGCATCCCTTGCAAAATTAAGGATTTTTTCCCCAAAATTTACAACCAACAGTGTTTTTGTTTAAATGCTTCAAATTAGACATAGAAAACTATAGTTCATTCAATGGGAGGCACGATGGTGTAGTGGTTGGCACTGTCGCCTTGCACTTCCAGGGTTCAGGCTCGATTGCCGTCTCTGTGTGCGTGGAGTTGGCATGTTCTCCCCATGCTTGGTTGGTTTCCTCCCGGTACGCTGGTTTCCTCCCAAAGTCCAAAGACATGCAGATTAGGCTAACTGGCGTTTCCAACTTGCCCGTAGTGTGTAAATGCCCTGCGATGGATTGGCACATTGTCCACGGTGTACCCCGCCTCCTGGGATAGGCTTCAGGCCCCCGTGACCCTGAATACAAGACAAAGCAGTGTAGACGATGAGTGAGTGAATTTATTCAGTTAAAATTGCTTTTTGTAATCTGCCCAATATTAATTGTTAACATATATACCATTAAAATTCCAGGGCTGCCTCAGTTAAAAAAAAGCAAAAAGCTCTGTAGTGTCTGTAACCATGTCAAATTCATGTTGCGATATCTTAACAACTTTGCCTTTTAGAATAATACACTTTTTCAGGTTTATGTCTTTTCATGTGAAATCTAAATTGGCCAAGTTTCATCGGAATGACAGTTAAGACCGATGAAAGATTTGAATCCAAAAAAGTTCCAAACACTACAGTATATAAAAGGGCATGAAATTGTATTTAGCAAATATGTTTCTTTTTATCTGATAAAAATATAAATGTGTATGCATAGTTACAAAAATCAAAGGATTGGGAGATAAAAAGCATTAAGTATTTTGAAAAATGGTGTTATATGATCCGATTTGAAAATTCACTTTTTCACCTAGGTGAGACAAATAGTGAAGATCCAGAAAAAAAAAACTTTTATAAAAGAATTTTATAGGAGGACACTTAAGATTGCACTTGAAGAAAACAGGATTTTTCTTCCCTGCATCTGTGCTGGAGGAGGGGGGTCTCTGGAGGGGGTAAGGCGTGCAAAGTTTTTGCTAAGACGGGGTCTCTGGAGGGGGTAAGGCATGATTAAGTTGGATTAAAATAGTTTCATTTATGATATTTTTTTTTTTTGTCATGCACCCAAGAAATGAGCAACATCGTTGGCGTTAACCTGCAAAATCTGCCTGTCCTTGTATTCCAATACAAATCTTTGCTAAATATACAGTAGAATTTAAGAAGACACTATATATATACAGTATATATATATATATATATATATATATATATATATATATATAAACTCACCGAAAGGATTAT
>JAQMYJ010000014.1:17770654-17800040 GCA_030014305.1 Clarias laeviceps | reverse complement strand
CAAGATGCTATCCTATCAATATGGGCCAACATTTCTAAAGAATGCTTTCAGCACCTTGTTGAATCAATGCCACGTAGGCAGTTCTGAAGGCGAAAGGGGGTCAAACACCGTATTAGTATGGTGTTCCTAATAATCCTTTAGGTGAGTGTATACAGATGATTTTCACTGATATTGTTTAACCTTAAATCTTAAACCTCCCGAACCAAACTGTTCCCTTCTTTTTCCATTACTTTCCACAGTTGTTAGTGAATAATTCATAGTAAATCCTGAATGAAATGCTGTAAGCTGAATAACTGAGTAAAAAAAAGCCAAGACTTTAAGAGGGAAGTATTATCAGCCAGCTGGCCTTGGATATATTTCCTCCATGAGTAAGTCATTTCTCACTTGCTTCACTGTTGTGTTAGTACTGGCAGCTTTCTTTCCGCAATGTTCACCTCGGCAAAACTGTTAGAAAGTACACAGTCTTTCATATACAGTACAGGAAGCTGACAGGCTCATAACAGCCATGTAGACAGAATGAGCTGCCTGCGTGTCTCGGTCTGGACGTACTGTACTTTCTCTTCCTGCGGCTGGAACTGACAGGAAGATGACTCGCCTGATTGACACGGTGAACTCTACCCACTATAGGAAGAGCTAATGGCTCCTGGACTTGCTCTGTGGTGAGTAAGGAGCCATAAAGGTTCTATACTGATGGTAAAACTCTCATCTTTCTCTCATAATATGTGCGTTTTATGTACTGTACAGTAGTTGGGTGTAAAGGCTTTGTATTGTCTGAAAGTTCACCCTTTGTTCGTCACATATTGCACAGTGAAATTCTTTATTCTTTAGATATCGCAGCTTTTTTCAGAAGGCTGGAGCAGACAGGGTTAAGGGCCTTGCTGAAGAGCCCAACAGGGCTCAAACCGGCTACCTTCTGATCAGAGCCTTAGCACACTAATCGACCTCATCCCTCATCCACTCTGCTTGCACCTGTTTCTTTTTTCATCTTTCTTTCTTCCTTCTTTTTTTTTTTGTCTGAAAAGTGGTATTTTACATAATATCCTGCTTCCTTTTCTGGCCTACAGATATTTCTCCGCAAGATTTATTTATTTATTTTTGGTGGAATACTACTGGTTGGAAATCTGAAACACCTAATAATACTTAGCACTATTGCCTTGCACCTCCAGGGTCTGGGTTCGACTCCCGCCTCGGGTTTGTGTGCATGGAGTTTGCATGCTCAAAATTGACCATATTGTGTGGATGAGTGTTTGTGAGTTTGCGATAGATGGGCACCCCGTCCAGGCTGTACCCCGCCTCATGCCCTAAGTCTCCTGGGATAGGATCCAGGCCCTCCCGCAACCCTGTATACAGAATAAAGTGGTATAGACGGTGAGTGAGTGAGTCACTGAGATTAACATTTGAAAAAAAAGCACGTAAAGACTTTTGCACAGTACTGTACATCCACGTTTACATGATTATGATAAGACTGTCAGCTTTGCCAGGATATCATTTACTGCCAATAAAAATCAGCTTGAGTACATGCTTGAGCAACTCGGCTCAGAAGCTTCTGGTAATAGCAATCGTGTTCTGATAGAAATATGAACATGACATTTAAGGTGCTTTGATGTCAGGCCTACTTTTTTTGCTTGTATTTCAAATTCACCGCCTTTATTACTGGTAACAGGGCTCAAAACAAACAGCCTTTGGCTCTTAAACCGGAAATATTTAGAAGCCAAATCAAATTTTTTAGAAGCTTAAATTTAACCCTTTCTTATACTGTATAGTAACCAGGTGAACTCATGTAGCATCGCTGATTTAAACTGGAGCCATGAGTACAAGAAACGTACTGCAGTTACCTGTACTTTGCTGAATACTGAATACTGATTGAGTCTGGCTGGGATGAGTAAAGTAAATGTAACAGAGTTATTATAACTCATTACTACCAAGCTCTGGTAAAAATGAATTGCACTAGAGAGTACACTCACCCACTCATCGTCTATTCCGCTTTATCCTGTATAAAGGGTCACCGGCAGCCTGGAGCCTATCCCAGGAGACTTAGGGCACTAGGGCGGGGTACCAATCCATCGCAGGGCACACACACTCACACGCTACGGGCAATTTGGAAATGCCAATGAGTCCAATCTGTATATCTTTGGACTGTAGTAGGAGGAAGCCCACTACACACGGGGGGAGAACATGCAAACTTCATGCACACAGACCCGAGGTGGGAATCGAACCCGGATCCTAGAGGTGCAAGGCAACAGTGCTAAGCCACTGTGCTGCTCTAGCGAGTACAATTATAAAAAAAAACTATAATATTCTAATAGAGAAAAAAAAAATCTAATATAAGAAAATCATACAAATGTTGAAAACAGCGATTAAAAAATACTTCCAAATTAAGTGTTAAATTAATCTCTGCTGTTTGGTACATGCATCCAAGTGCATTTACTGTGGATACAGCATGACGGCACAAGAACGCCTGTGATAGCACTACATTAAAACATTTGCGAGCGTATGACAGTCGCACGGTGTGATGCCTTATGTTCTTACACGTTCTTGTACTCTCATGCCAGGCAGGTACAGTAGACGCAGCAGCGGAGAGAATCTTTCACAGATTAAAGCTCAGTGTATTTTTTTTTGTAAAGGACGCGACTGCCTGAATAAAAACCAATCACAAAATAAAAAGCATTAAGCGCATTGCCAACCATTCCAGCCCCATCTGGAGCCCTGGGTAATCTTATAAGAAGCAGTCACAAGATGGATAGAATGTGGTTGAATTTCTTTCCTGCGAAGTGGGGGAGTTTTTAAGAAGCTTAACTTTTCAGAATTAGTGTTATGTGACATCAAAAGCTTTATTATCACCTGACCAATCAGAATGAGGTTGCAGCTAGGAGTGAGTAAGCAAAAAATATTTTGGTGCGATTCATATGTGGGCCACATGGCACACATTCTGTTGCTGGAACCAGTTTCTTTAAGATTTGCCGGATTGACTGTCAGCATCTTCCGATGAATGAGATCTACTGTAATTTATTAGTGCTGTAGTATAAATAACAAACATTGTGCCGTCAAATAAAAATACTTAATTATTGATGGTTATTTAACTTAAATGCAATTGCACTATTATGCAAAATTAATTTTTAGTCATTTTTTTAGATTTCCCTCAAGTGTGACATAATATATGAATAACACCTCCCCTGGCTTGCTGCTCAGCTCTGCTGTTATCTGTAGGGCAGAGAATGAAGCCAGAAAGAAAAAAGAAACATGCAAGCAATATTAAGTACCCTCTTACTGCTTCCAGAGAATTTAAGAGGGTAAGTTGCAGCCAGGTGCTGCTAATCATCAGCTCAGGATTAATTTATCATCAGCAGATTAGCACACCTCTATAAAAGCAGGCGTTTTGGCAGGGCGGTGGTCTATTTAAGTTTCTGTTAACTCAATGCCAAGAGGGAAAGACATAAGCAGTGGTCTTAGAGAAGCAGTTGTTGGTGCACATCCATTTGGAAAGGGTAACAAAACTATTTCCAAACAATTTAGAGCTCAGCGTTCTATAGTGAGAAAGATTATTCACAAGTGGAAGGCATTCAAGACAGTTGCTGGTCTTCCCCGGACTGTACGTCCCATCACATTTACTCTAAGGTCAGACTGTGCAATGCTCAGAGAAATACAAAAAAAAAAAAACTGCTACAAATATCAGACCCTACAGGCCTCACTAAGCATGTTCCATGACAGCACAATTAGAAGAAGACTGAACAAGTGCGGAAGACTTGCCAGTAGAAAGCCTCTTCTGTCTAAAAAGAACATAGAAGCATGACTGAGCTTTACAAAACTGCATCTGAACCAAGCACCAGACTTCTGGAACAATGTAATATGGACAGATGAGACCAAAGTGGAGTTGTTTGGACTTAAGGTCCAGTGCCATTTTTTGGAGGAAAAAAAATTAATTAAAAAAGCATTTAAGTAGAGACACCTCATACCCACTGTCAAGCACAGTGATGGAGGGGTGATGATTTGAACTTGTTTTTGCAGCCACAGGACCTGGACACCTTGCAGTCATTGAGTCGACCATAAACTCTTCTGTATCTATCTGTCCGACAGCTACAGTTAAAGCTTGGTCAAAATTGGGTCACGCAACAGGCCAAGCACACCTGTAAATCTACATCAGAATGGCTGAAAAATAAAAGAATCTATGTTTTTGAATAGCCTTATCAAAGTCCAGACATCAATCCAACTGAAATGCTGTAGCGGGACCTCAACAGAGCTGTTTTTTCCCCTCTTTGACTGCAAGCTGGCCAGGCCCTGATAAGGCAAAGCAGTCCCAAACCATACTTTACAGTTGGGATGATATTTTCATGATGATATGCAGTGCCCTTTTCACACCAGATTTATTGCTACATGTTCTTCCCAAACAGTTCAGTTTTAGTTTTATCAGGACACAAAATATTTTGCCAATGCCATGGCCTTCCTACTTGTTCGATGTTTTACAGACTGTAGACTCATGAGCACAGACGTTAGCCAGTTCCAATGATGATCTGGGTTGTTTCTTTACCTCACTGATGAGTGCTCTTGGGGTCATTTTGACTGGGTGCCCACCTTTCCAGTTTGATATAAATTAACAATTCTTGTTTAGTTTAAAATCAATTACAAACTAGTATTACTAAGCGGCAATTACGCAAATTTTTTTCACCTGTTCTTTCTTTTCCTACCCATCCCGAGACATCTGGAGATTGTGCCAGCTCCAGTAGACAAAGACCAGCCCTGCGAGGATACTAAGGCGTCCAGAGGCTTGGCCTTGGCTTACTCATCTCATTATTATCTAAACACATTTTTCCTCACTCATACACACTTCCATACATTTTCTTTTCACTTTGTGAAGCTGCTTTGAGACAATGACTATTGTTAAAAACGCTATATAAGTAAAAATTTAATAGAATTGAAATCATAGATTCTGTGAAAACTCTTGTTGGCGAGACATGGCACACATAAGTGTAATGTGTAAAAAGTTGAAGTGGTTTTTATCAGTCTAAGTAGCTCTAGTCCACACCTCCAAACCCATTTTCTTATCAAGACTGTGGGTATGCTAACACCTGACTCCAATTAGCTTTTTTTGAGTCATTTTCTCAAGGATTCCCATACTTTTTCCATTAGCACTTTGAGGTTTTTATGGTTGTTCTCAATAAAGACAGGAAAAATCTGAATTTTCTGGGGATTATTACTTTAGGCACATTATATTTATTAATACTTTTATTTTATGACAAATTAATGCAGAAAATGATGAAATTCCAAAAGGTTCACATATTTTTTCTTTCGACTGCATACGGCATCATTTGCTCAGCAGCCTTTTTTAAAAGTTAATAGGACAAAAAAAAAATGCAGTTTGTTGTGTGAGGGGGAAAAAAAACAGAAAGTGAAATTCCATTCTGTCTTTAAGAATCTCCCATGTGGGAAAACCTACAGGCTGTAACAAAGTGCTGACCCAACACACACCCAAAACACCTTTTGTTCAACGATAAGAGATTAGATTTAAAACTGTAATTTACAGTATGTTACAGCCTGAACTACACTCAGAGCCATGCTGTTTATAAAAACAATAAACACCCAAATGAAGGTTTTTACGATTCCAGCTGTGGTGTGGTTTAACAGGATATGATATTATATACAGAATTATGACAGCCCCATCTCTTTACAATGCATGTGCATGATTTTAGGTTTATTTTGCCAATACCATGCTCACTCTTGCCCTGGGTGCTAGTAAAAATTGATTCGAGTTGTTAGTGGCTTGATGCGGGGTCACAGGTCCGCTGTGTTCACGCATGAAGACATCTGCTTTGCCATCTTTTCCCTGACAAGACGAGTCCATGGGCTTATGGATTATTCATCGAAGGCCTGTCAAAATATTGAAATATTTCTCTTCAGATCTCTCTCTCTCTACTCATCTCTCACTATCTTTTTCTTTGTCGCTTCCTCCGTCATTCTGTGCATGACTGGTGTCTTAGCCCTGAGGGGGGTAGCTAAATTTGACAGGTCGTTCTCAGTAGGTGTCCACCAAGGCTCCGTTTTGAAAAGAAAAAAAAGTATGAATTCTGCTTTTGTCATGTCACTGTGTTAATTTTTAAACATGAGCCGAACAGTCCAGCACAATCAGGTGAGATATTCTGTATTCTTCGGTTTGTCAGATGATATTTACAGAAGAAGGTGGTCTTTATTTATGGAATGTGATATTTATATATGGAAATGACCTGCTCTCTGATGCAGTAATGACTCACATACTTGACTCTGCACTCTTCATGGAGTCTGTGCGACATAAGTGTTTTTAGCGTGTCATCTGTAATGTGAATGTTGACGCACGCATTGTTGTGCCTCGGTCAGGATTGGAGTCATCCAATTTTATTACATAAAAATATCTCCGAGCGTTGGTCTTCTAGAACATTGTGTTATATGGAGTGGCTTTTCATAGCTTATGGAGCAACAATATCCTGAAGATTCATGACAGGATAGAAGTAGATCTGATTAAGGGGTGTTTCCGGCCCTATGTTATTTATCGCAGTAACTCATGAGTTTGAATCCCAGCAGTGCCAAGCTGCCACTTCAGGGTGCTCAGTGGTTAAGGTGTTGGACTATAGTTCAGAAGGTCCCAGGTTCAAACCGCACCACCACCAAGGTGCCACTGTTGAGCCCTTAAGCAAGGCCCTAACCCTCACTGCTCAAATGTATAATGAGATATAAATGTAACTCGCTCTGGATAAGGGTGTCTGCCAAATGCTGTAAATGATCTAGTCCCCTAACCTGCAGCTGCTCAGTTGTTTAAATGAGGTACAGTAGATGTGCTATACGGTATAACGCTCTGTATAAGAGCATCCGTCAAAACGGTTTAATGTTCTATAACATGATTAGACTAATTAGATATTATTATTTCCAAATGAGTCATTAATGGAATAAGCAGCGTTCAAGTCAAACTGGGACTTGTGATGAAATTTCTGGTGAGTGAAGGCGTGAAACCGATTGACTTTTACAGAAGACTTTTAGCACAGTATGGTGATGAGACTTTTAGTTGCAGTTACAGTACATTGAAAATGTAAACGTTTTTAAGGTTTGAGGTGGCTCGGAGCCTACAGAAGTCGTTCCCATGAACATTCAGCGAAAAGAACACCTTGAAATTCTTGAAAATCGATTGTTTTTTTTTTCGCCAACTTGCAGAAGAGATGCATCTGTCTGTGGAAACTGTACACACAATCATTCACCAACATCACTTGCACGTTACAGGAACTCAACTGGTGGGTTATTGGCACATCCCCAGTACAGTTCTGACCTCACTCCAAGTAATTTCCACATATTTGGGCTATTAAAGGAGTTCCCAGGAGGCCAGCGTGAAGCAGGCAATCTGATCTACCTTGATGGTATCCAAGCACTAGTGAAACACTGGGATAAGTGCATTAGTGTAGCAGGGGATTATATAGAGATATAAATGTAGATTTTTTTCTTATAATTGTTTTCTGTCATTCTCCATCAATCCATCTTCAACCGCTTATCCAAAGTCGGGTCGCGGGGGTAGCAGTTTCAGCAGGGAACCCCAAACTTCCCTTCCCCAGCCACCTCAGCTAACTCTGACTGGGGAATCCCAGGCGTTCCCAGGCCAGTGTGGAGATATAATCTCTCCATCTAGTCCTTGGACTGCCCTGTGGTCTCCTTCCAGCTAGACATGCCAAGAACATCTCCCTAGGGAGACGTCCTGGTGACATCCTTACTAGATGCCCGAACCACCTCAACTGACTACTTTCCACACAAAGGAGTAGCGGCTCTACGCTGAGTTTCTCACGGATGACTGAGCTTCTCATCTTATCTCTAAGCGAAAAGCCAGCTACCATTCTAAGAAAACCCATTTTGGCCACTTGTATTCGCGATCTTTTCCTTTCGGTCATGACCCAACGCTCATGACCATAAGTAAGGGTTGGAATGAAGATTGACCGGTAGATTGAGAGCTTTGCCTTTTGACTCAACTCTCTTTTTGTCACAACAGTGCGATTAAGCGACTTCAATACCACCCCCGCTGCTCCAATTCTCCGGCAAACCTCAAGTTCCAATGTTCCATCACTCATAAACAAGACCCCGAGATACTTCCTTCACTTGGGGTAAGAACTCACTCCCTACCTGGAGTAGACAATCCATCGGTTTTCTGCTGAGAACCATGGCCACAGATTTCGAGGTGCTGATCCCCAACCCTCCTTTCCAGCACCAAAGAGTACACTTTCCCAGGGAGGCTGAGTAGTGTAATGCACCTATCGTTGGCACACACCCTCTGGTCCCCCTTTTTGAAAATGGGAACCACCACCACAGTCACTGTCCCGGACTTCCACGCAATGTGGAAGAGGCGTGTCAACCAATACAGTACCTCAACACCCAGAGCCTTTGCCACTGTGGAGTTGTTTGACTACCTCAGTGACCTCGCCCAGGGAGATCAACGCCGACCCCATGTCATCCTCCAGCTCTGTCTCAGCAACAGAGGGTGAATTAGTCAGGTTCAGAAGTTCCTCAAAGTGCTCTTTCCACCGCCCGATTACCTCACCAGTCGAGGTCAGCAGTGTCCCATCCTTGCTGTACACAGCTTGGGTGGTTCCCCGTTTCCCCTTCCTGAAGTGCCGGATGGTTTTCCAGAAGCACCTTGGTGCCACCCGAAATTCCTTCTCCATGGATTCTCCGAGCTCCTCCCACACCCGCTGCTTTGCCTCTGCTAGCGCTGCAGCTGCTGTCCTTCGGGCCCGCCGGTACCTTGCAACTGCTTCTAGAGTTTCCTGGTATAACATATCCCTGAAGGACTCCTTTCTCAGTCGGACAGCTTCCCTAACCACAGGTGTCCACCACACTGTTTGTGGGTTACCACCCCTTGAGGCACCCAGAACCTTAAGACCACAGCTCACAGCTATAGCTTCAGCAATAGAAGCTTTGAACATTGACCACTCTGATTCAACGTCCCCAGCTCCTACAGGGATGCTGGAAAAGCTCCGCTGGAGGTGGGAGTTGAATGCCTCTTGGACAGGGGCCTCCCCTAGATGTTCCCAATTCACCCGCACTACCCGTTTAGTCTTACCAGGTCTGTCCAGTAGCCTCCCCTGCCACCTGACCTCACCACCAGATGGTGATCAATTGACAGCTCCACCCATCTCTTTATGCGAGTGTCCAAGACATAAGGCCTCAGGTCAGATGATACGATCATGAAATCGATCAATGACCTTCGGCCTAAGGTGCTCTGATACCAAGTATACTTATGAGCATCCCTATGTTTGAACATGGTATTTGTTATGGACAATCCATGATTAGCACAGAAATCCAATTTGAAAACACTCCCGGTTTAGACCAGGGAGGCCGTTCCTCCCAATCACACCCCTCCAAGTATCTCTGTCATTTCCCACATGTGTGTTGAAGCCCCCCAGCAAGACTATGGAATCCCTTACTGGAGCCCGATGCAGTCTCCAAGAAGGAAGAATACTCTGAACAGCTGTTTGGAGCATAAGCACAGACCACAGTAAGAGTGGAGTCCCCCCCACCCCCCACATGGTCCTCAGGCGCAGAGAGGCGACCCACTCGTCCACTGGAGTAAACTCCAATGGCGTGGCACTCAGCCGGGGACTCGTGAGCATCCCCACACCCACCTGTGCACCTCACACCCTGGGCAACACCGGAGAAGAACAAAGTCCAACCCCTATCCATGAGTATGGATCCAGATTCTGTCTTTCTGCGCAATCAAAAGTCCCGGTTTGACTTGAACGCCCCTGGCATATAGCCTGTCTCCTTGAATATAAAACTAACCCAGGAATGTATCATGTAATATTTTTGTTCAGTACAGCTTTCTTTAGAAGCAAGCCTCAGGTGTTGTGATCCTACAGTACATCTGCTTACTTCTTCTCCCCGAGGGAGTGAATTCATAACCGAGTCAGCTAGAACAGAGCCTTAACAAGATGCTCCAGACATCCTTTATGCTACTGATACATGCGCACATCTGACTCATTGCGCTCTTTTATTCTACGCCCATTCTCTCTCTCTCTCTTTTTTTATTTTTATTTTTTTTGCTTTCACCTTCTCATTCGCTCAAAGGCTGCAAGTCAATAAACGCTCCATCCTCTGTAAAAACAAAAGTGGCAGTCTGTTGTAAACTTCATCCACTGAGCACTGACAAAGTATACACAGCATGAAAGGGGAAAAAAAAAAAAAAAACTTACTCCGGTCCCTATAAAACTATCATATTAAATGTGAGATGGATAGCTGTGGATGTTTTCCATGGATAAATAGAGCTTTGAGAGCATGACGGCGACGTTATTTGAGTTTATTTAGCTTACAGGTGTCCTGTACAGTATATCAGTGGGTATGGAGTCATCACCCATCCCGTTGCAAGGAAGGAAGTGACTGTAGCGCGCGCCCTCCCGTGCGAACGTCACTCTGATCTGAATGCGATATTAACATTTATTGAAATTAAAGTGTGATGAAGAACAGTAATTATTTATCCGGCTGACTTTGCCTGTGTGCGCACTGATGGATTAAATTAACACGCGGACTAAGTGCTGTGATTAATGATATCTGCATAAACAGCCAGACATTAACTCCAGATGTGGAATGAAATGATAAGGCCTCAATAATTGCCATACCCCTTTCCCTCCTCCTCTTTCTCGTCCTCGTTTCTTTCTACTCGCAAACCCTTCCATCATTTTCTCTTTCCTTGACAGGTGCTGAAGGGATGCAAGAAGCTCTGCTTATCTGTGTGCTCGATGGGGCGGATCCCTGGAGGTTATGTGACCAATCATGTGTACACGTGGGTAGATCCTCAGGGTAGAAGCATCTCTCCGCCCCCTGACCTGCTGGAGCCGCATACGGCGAGCGGACGACACTTTAACAGCCAGCGCCGTGGACACGCCCCGCAACAGGGGGCGGAGAGAAGGGTGAGTGTCTGGGTCACTGCTTATCTTTTAAATGCCTAATCAAAGTCTGGATATGATGAATAATGAACACAATTACCTTGTAGTGCTTGAATGTTAAAAATTTTCTTTAAAGCTATAACTAAGACAAATCGACTCAATCGAAAAAAAAAAAATCTTCTTTTTTTTCTCTTAGAACCATGGAAACTGAGTAGTCGCATACTTCTCTGTATATTCTGCATTGTATCAAAGTAAAAATAACAAATCTGTGAATGCTAATGTCTCAAACCTTGAAGCCACTGATCCAATGAGTTCACACTCACTCGCTCATCGCCTATACTGCTTTATCTTGCATACAGGGTGGCAGAATCCTGGAGCTAACCACTAAGCCACCAGTGCGCCCCAATGAGCTGTGATTGGATAAATTATAATAAAGGATTTCTTAGAAAATCCAAGCTTTATGTTTGGACAGCACAGCCATGTTTAAAAAGCATTTTTGGCTGCATTACATGGCGGTACGGTGGCTTAGCTCCAGATTCCAGGTTCGTTTCCCGCCTTGGGGCCTGTGTGCATGGAGTTTGCATGTTCTCCCTGTGCTTGGTGAGTTTCCTTCAGGTACTGTCCAAAGACAGGTTAGGATCCAGATTAGGCTTATTGGCGTTCCCAAATTGCCCAAATACAGTAAGCATGTAAGAGTGTGTGTGAGCCCTGTGATGGAGAATAGGCTAATTGGCGTTCCCAAATTGCCCAAATGAGCATGTGTATACAGTATGTATGTGTGTGCCCTGCGATGGATTGGCACCCTGTCCTGTGTGTACCCCGCCTCGTGTCTCCCTCCCTCGACCCTGAATACAGGATAGAGTGGTATAAATGGAGAGTGAGTGAGTGAGCTGCATTAGGGTGTTTTTTAAAGTAATCCACTGAAAGACTTTTCATCAGATGCTGACCCCTGCCTCAACTCTTTATATTAATCCAAAATGTGCTGTTTTTTTTTTTTTTTACTTTCACTCCTTCTTTACATCTTTTATTATTTTTCCCCTTCCATGCCCTTTTCATTTTAAGTCAATCAAGTCTTAATTCTAAACTTTTTCTTTCTCTCTCTCTCTCTCTCTCTCTCTCTCTCTCAGTCTTTCAATTCCCACTCTTCCCGGATTTTAATTCCAATCACAAACGCTAAGTTCCGGCGCAGTATTTAAGATAAGCAAGACAAAATCCCATCACCACACATTCTCTATAAGATGTGGTTTTTTTCCCCTTTAACTCTCTTTATGAATCCTAATTAAAAACGACAGCCATGTTCTCCGTTTAGACGCAGGCGTTCACGGCTAGCAGGAGACACTTCAGAATGTTGTTTTTGCCCAAAGGGAGCTGAATGATATGAGTCCAGGTCCAGCCCAGGCAACAATCCTTTTTGTCTGTCAGCATGATTTATTTCCCATCTGCACTAGACAGATCTATAGTCATTTATCATAGGAACAATGCACCTGCATCTCAAGATGTTTGTGATTGGAATGTTTTAAGGACTTTACAGTGACTCTAGAAGTTTTTGTTTTTAATAGCAAATTACCTGGTATTTCTTCTCTCATGTAATCGCCGGCAAAATAAGTGGAATGTAATAACATTCTGGTCCGGATTGTTTAAATGTGACTGATTTAAGCGCTCTGAGATTGGACATCTTGGTTTCTAAGGATGCAGAGCTTAAACGAAATGAGAAAGCCGTAATCAATTATCAATAATTTTATTAGATAGATAGATAGATTGGATATACATTGGGCGTTCAAGTCAAAACAGGACTTGTGATGAAACTTCTTCTGAATGAAGGCCTAAAACCGATTGACATTTACAGAGGACGTCAAGCACAGTAAGGTGATGAGACTCTTAGCCACAGTAAGAGATTGCACACACTGCAGTCGTTCCCATGAATATTTCAGCAAGTGGAACGCCTGATCCTTGAAAATCGACAAATCACTTGTTCACAAAGGAGTTCCTGGGAGGCCTTCGTTTCAGGCAGGCAGTCTGAGCATGGCTCTGGCACACTGAGAAAACCTGCATTAGTGAAACACTGGGAAAAGTGTATTAGTGAAGCAGGGGGTTATATAGAGAAATAAAGTTTTTACTGTCATAACTGTGTTCTGTTATTCTGTACAATCAAAAGTCCCGGTTTGACTTGAACGTCCACACACCTCCATTAAACTTCAATTCAATTCAATTTTATTTGTATAGCGCTTTTAACAATTGACATTGTCGCAAAGCAGCTTTACTCAATCAAAAGAATTATTTAAGTTTGTATGAGATGTGAACGTGTATGAATCAAAATGAGACAAATGGCAAGGAAAAGCTCCCTGAGATGGTAATAGGAAGAAACCTTGAGAGGAACCAGAATCAACAGGGAACCCATCCTCATTTGGGTGATAACGTATAGCGGAGGTCTGATCCACCAAGCACAGGGAGAACATCCAAACTCCATGCACAAAGACCTGAGGCAGGAACCGAACCCGGACCATAGAGGTGCAGGGCGACAGTGCGAACCACTAAAGATTATGCAAAAATGCTGAGCAAATTATTACTATTAATATGGATAAAATGAACTTGTCACTTCAACCGAACCAAAGAGGAAGAAAAATAAACAAACATGCATGCAATACAGACTGGAGCTGTTTTAATACAGTATGCACCACCATCTGTGCTGAGGAAAAAAAATATTCATGTGGATGCTCATAATCTTATTGTTCTTTTTTGTGTTTGTATGTTTAATTAGCCATTATCTATGTGTCTAAGTTATCTAAGTGTTTCTCATTTTTTTATTTTTGGTTTTGAAAGAGGAATAAACAAATGCAATTCAGATTATCCTGCCCATGATCCCGCCTCCTTTATGTTGATTGGCTGTTGACGGTACGTATTCCCTATTCAGGTCGGTGAGCACTGTACACCACGCGACTGAGTTGGCTGTGAAAATTCAATGCATGTCAGGAGGAGTTTTTTCTCAGTCTGTTATCTTCACACACTTGCCAGTTCCTGTCTGTACCCCTCATACACTTACAGATTTCTGTGCCAACTCGCCACTCTAAGACAACTTGGCTGCAAGTTGTGCTGACGGGTGCAGACCACGATGGACTCAGCACAATTTTGAATCCTTTACAAAATCCTGTCCAATGTCATGTAGTGTATCCCACGGCTAAGGGTAGAACAAATTTACACACCAAGCTTCTTGTAAGATTTCTTTTTCTCCCCACCTTTATAATTGCTATTTGTTTTCCACTCGAATTGTATTGACTGCTATGTCATAGTCCATCCATTCATGCACCTAGAAACCTGTGTAGTTCAACTAGGGACCATGGAGGCCAATGGTGATTTATTACCATTTTATGACTGTGGTAGGACCTCAGGTCAACATTCACACTACAGGTAATTTAGAAATGGGAGGGGAGAACCGGAGCACCTTGAGGAAACCCACCAAGCACGGGGAGAACATGCAAACTCCATGCACAAAGACCTGAGGCAGGAATCGACCCTGGACCCTGGAGGTGCGAAGGAACAGTGCTAACCACTAAGCCACTATGTCATAACACAGATGGAAAAGAGCTGATATGTTTAATTTAGTTTTAGTTTTTAAACTACAGTGTTTCACAGTAGGTGAATAAATGGATAGATGTGTGAAAAGGAAGATGGATGATAAAATGGATAAATGCATATGGATACGGGAAGTAAGATGTGTTGACAGATTGATGAATAGGTGATGCATGGATGATTTGTAGGATAATAGAAGTCTGGCTAGATACATGGCTTGTTAGATGGATAGGAAGATGGATAGTTGGATGGTTAGACGGATATGCATTTATGTATGTTTACAAGGATGGTTGACTTGATAGACAGGTGAATGGTTATTTTGATGGATGGATGGTTGGGTTGATGGATATAAGCTGGGTAAATGGATGAAAAAGTGGATAGATAGAAGGATTGATATACTGTATTTAAGGAGGAATGGAGAAGGTAAGGTACAGCAGCATGCTTAATATACATGGGGAAAAATCTTTCAGTGATTCTTTTGTGTAGCAATTCATGTATCACCATATTAACTCTAAAATAATTTTATAATTTTTTTATTTATAGGTTTGCATTTGAGGTGGTGAAACATTGATATACTTATATGATCCTACAGGGGGTGCTCTACACAATTCAGATGCTGGCAGCCAGCACTTTGAACCAAATTTTGAACTTTAGAACCGGAAAA
Organism: Clarias laeviceps; assembly: GCA_030014305.1. Lineage (NCBI taxonomy): Eukaryota > Metazoa > Chordata > Actinopteri > Siluriformes > Clariidae > Clarias > Clarias laeviceps. Next base: position 17,784,929 of record JAQMYJ010000014.1, on the reverse strand, counting down.
AAAAATTTTTTTTTAATGTGATTCTTCGCAAGAGAATCGTAATACTAATCAAATCGGCACCTAAGTATCGTGATAATATTGTATCCGGTGATCCCTTGGGATTTCCATCACCGATGCTTGGAGGAGACATTCTAGAGCAAACTGTCACAAATGATCCTCAGAATTATTGCTAATACAGAATGATGGATGAGTAAGGATTTGTACGAATCTTTTATGTACTGTGTTTGTCCTTTCAGGTCACCGTCTCCCTGGATGACGGACGTCCGCTGGGTCTGATGATCCGCGGAGGAGCAGAATATTCCCTCGGCATTTATATTGCCGGAGTGGACCACGGATCAGCAGCGGAGTGCGGAGGTTTAAAGGTAGAACCCAAGAAAAAAATATGGCAGAATGAAATACTGTCTCAAAAAAGGATAGTTAAAGTAAACAAAGACACATAGTTTTATAGATGTAGATGTAGAGTGGCATTTTTATAGAGCACCCAGGCTCTCATTACAGCCACTGCTTGGAGCAACAGCTCCATCCTCTACTGAAATAAACACAACATGGCATTGGCATACAGTAATCCTACACTTGTGATGTGTTTGCTTGTTTAAGGTGCGAAGCTCAACATTTTTGCCAGTGTTGGAATATACACTACCAGTCAAAAGTTTGGACACACCTTCTGATTTAATGGTCTTTCCTGATTTTTATTCCTTTTTACATTATAAAACTATGCTGAAGGCATCCAAAAATATATGCTATTCTGTATTCAGGAAGTTAGAGTCATAGTGGTAAGGATGCACTGGCCTCTGCCTGGTTCTGATTAGTGTAAAAGTGTGGGAAGGTTTCAAGCAGCCTCGGGGCAGCGCTGGACATGAACAGCTTGACAAAACAGGGTACTGCTGACTGAGTGTGAGAAGGTGAGTTGAGGTGTCAAGAGTCCAGAAGTCCAGACCTCCAAACCAGAGAGCAAGAGAGAGAACACCGTACAGTAAATCACTACATACTAATGAGTTCCGTTCTGAGAGCTCGTTTGTAAGTCCAATAAACATTGTCTAGGTACTAGGATACTAACACAGTTTGCTACATAAAGTATATTACGGTAAAGTTCTGTAATAGGTTTATATATCATTTTGCACAAATAATACATTAAAAAGCAAATCTTTACAATCACTGTTCTTCAGAATCGAGCTGACGGTTGAACGATTCACGTTAAAAGAACGAGCGATGTAACGAGCTATCGTTTCACCCCGATCCATTCGCTCAATTATTTTCAATTTTGTCTCCAGTGTTTTTGCTTGGCGCTTCTTAGCAGTACCAGCTTTATCGATGTTGCTTCCGGACATCCAGGGCTTGTACTGCACTTGTAGATGATGCACGCTGCACACACGTGACAATGTACGCTGGACACGTGATCGAACTTTTGTGATCGAAGATATGTGAATGCAACATCATTCTCATATTCTGGTAGTGGTAAAACTTACACGTTACAAAAGCAATGATAACTTTTGTTTTACTTGACATATTCAACCCAAATGCAAAATCTTTTTGATCTTACAAACAAATCTTTTTTTCTTAAATCCAGTCCTAACTATTTAAAGCGGGACAAGATAATCTAGGGTTTGAAACCTGAATAATTTTATTTAACTATCCTGACTTACTGTATGTGGAGACAAATTTAAACGGGACACCCTGTTTGCTCTAATTCTACACTGATCTTTCCCTCATAAGAAGTATAGTGGGATAAGATTGTAGAAAAAGAGGTTCCACAGAGTACAGAATGTGGAATCAGTATGTATAGACTTACTATGGGTTCCTGGCTTTCTGTGGGTTCTCCCACAAGAACACAATGTACTGTAAATCTTTTTGTCAGAAATACACGCTTAGAAAAACAGGTTAATAAATGATCTTTCACGGATAAATTGTTCATAGCGTAAAAAAGCCTCTGTAAAAAAGAAGGGTTCTAGGGTTTCCCTAGGTAGGTAGACTTTAGAGAAATTAATTATATTTATTTTTTTATTTTTTTTCAAATAAGGGACCTTTCTTCTAAGAATGTGTAAAGTACATTTTAAACTACTAAAGGTGTATCTCAAATTGGAAGGTCAAAGGTTCAAACCCCAGTACTGCCTCTGCTGGGATCTTGGACAGGGCCCTTAACGTTCAGGTGTATAATGAGATATTCAAGTCAAAGTGGGACTTGTGATGAAATGAAGGCATAAAACAGATTGACATTTAAAAGCCTTAAAACCTTTTTTGATGCCAAGTCTTTACTACGGCTAGATTTTCAAGAGGAGGAAATTACATCTTGTCCAACTTCGTGCAAAAAGAAAACCCATATATTATTTTCGCAACTCTTGGATGAGATTAAGAGGATATTTAGAGAGACGAATCCCTCATGTGAAAGAGTGCAAGACAAGTGCAAGTCAATGCAGAAAACATTTTGATCTGTATGCACTACAACATACTAACGTACAAAGATGTTGGTAAAAAAAAAAGCTATTATGCAAAGAAAAAAAAAAGAGAGACATGAAGGGAATCATTAACCTATGATAAAAATCACATATTTTACTATTACTTTAATAAATTAAATTAAGACTCCCACAAAGTCTGTCTGTTAATGCTGCAGTTAAAATTCCAATTTTGAAAAAAAATAATAATAATAATTTGTGTCTGTGTAAATGAGCTACTGCTGAGCCAGCAACAAGCCGGGGGAGGGGCTTTTCTTATATGAGGTCACAATACGTGAAAATTTTAATGCAGTTTTTTAAGCCGATACAAAAAAGGAAAAAAAAACAAAAAGCAGGGATTTTTTTTCTCAAAATGTTTGTTTGGAGACGCATCTGCATAATATGTGACCTTTAAATCTTACATAATATTCAGTACTGGTGTTAATTAGTAGAATTGAGAATAATGAATAAATACCATTCATTTATCATCCCTCATTCATTCAGAAAAATGCTAATGCGGCCTGGGCGGAACATGAGTTTTTGAGACATTTGTGCCTGAAGGACAACCGAAAAGATCTAAATGAATCTTCTTCCTAATAATGTACTTTAACGTTATTTTTATATGAACACAGAGCGTCTGTTCTGCTGCTTGCTTTTTTCCACCTATTGAAGGACCTAATTCCCTGTTCAGTTCGAATCGCTGTGTCATTTCCTGAGCTGATCTGTTCCATGGAATAATCAGCTCATTAGAGATGAAACGTTGGCGCGGCAAATAAGCCTGGTGCTCATATTTCCATTTTCTCTCCCCTCATTGTCTCCCCTAGACTCCTGTACATCGGGGTTTGGGACCTGAAGCTGTAGCTGGTTCCGTGTGTGTGTGTGTGTGTGTGTGTGTGTGTGGAGAAAAACATCTAAATATTTAACTCAGGTTTATTTTCTAATGCAGAACCACATCTTTCAGGTCTGGAAACAGACATCCGCATTCTGCAGGTCTTTGTGATGCTACGAAAATATTAGTAGAAGGTTGCTGTTTTTCTTTTTTATTCTGATTCAGGAACGTCACAGTGGATCTGGAAAGGAAAAAAAACAGAATTTATTCTTTAAAAAGGTGGAACTGAGCTGTGTGACAATGCAGAAGGTGCGGAGGAGAGACTTGATCTGTTTTTTTTTTTTTTCCTTTCTCATACAGTAGCAAAAAACAGTATGTAAACCTTTTGGAATTTCATGGTTTTCTGCATTAATTTGTCATAAAATGTGATCTGATCTTCAACTAAGTCAAGGGTACTGATAAATATAATGTGTCTAAAATAATAACATGAAAAAATCTGATATTTCATGTGTTTATTGAACACACTCATTCAACATTCAGAATGGTAGTGGAAAAAGAAAGTGAACCCTTGGAATTAATAACTGGTTGACCAACAATAACCTCAACCAGGCGCTTCCTGTAGCTTCAGGAGGAATTTTAGCCCAGTCTTCCTGGCAGAACTTCTTTAGCTCTGTCATATTCTTTGGACGGCTCATGTGTCTGACCCTCTTCATGTCATTCCACTATTGGGTCTCTATTGGGTTGAGGTCTGGGCTCTGACTTGGCCACTCTAAAAGGCAGATTTTGTTTCTCTGAACCCGTTCTGTTGTGGACTTGCTCTGGTGTTTTGGGTCATTGTCCTGTTGTATGACTTCGACAGAGTTTCAGCTGACGTGCAGACATTCTCACATTATCCTGAAGATTTTTGGGGGAATTCATCTTCCTCTTTATGACTGCAAGCTGGCCAGACCCTGATGCAGCAAAGCAGGTTTAAATCATGATGTTTCCTCCTCCAGACTTTGCAGTCGGGATCATGTTTTCATGTTTTACGTCAGATTTAATACTTTCCAAACAGTTCAATCTTAGTTTCATCCTGACACAAAACATTTTGCCAATACCGCTGTGGAGCGCCAATGTGCTCGTTCTTCTTACTTCTTCAACTTTTTCAGGAGTAGCTCAGTGGTTAAGGCATTGGACTACGGTTCAAAAGGTCCTAGGTTCAAATCCCACGACCACCAAGTTGTCCCTGTTGGGCCCTTGAGCAAGGCCCTTAGCCCTCAACTGCTCTGATGTATTGCATAATGAGATAAAATATGTACGTCGCTCTGGGTAAGGGTGTCTGCCAAATGCCTAATTGTAATGTTTCACATAGTGTAGACTCACAAACACAGATGTTAGATGTTAGTTCCAATGATACCTTCAAATCGTTGGCTCTCACTCAGGGTTGTGTCTTTACCTCATTGATGATCTTTATTGTGCTCTTGGGGTCATTTTGACTGGGCGCCATTTCTCTATGTGCCTAACTGGAGACTGGTGAAGTCTTTGCAATCACTTTGTAACCCTTTCCAGCTTGATGTAAATCAACAATTCTTGATCATAGATCCTTTGAAAGCTCTCGTTGGCGAGACATGGCACACATTAGTGTAACGTGTAAAAAGTTGAAGTGGTTTTTATCAATTCAAGTAGCTCTAGTCCACACCTCCAAACTCATTTTCTCAACAAGACTTCGGGTATGCTAACACCTGACTCCAATTAGCTTCTTCGAGGTCATTAACTCAAGGATTCACATACTTCTTTCGCTAGCACTATGAGGTTTAAATGGTTGTGGACATAAAATATCTTTTTTTTTTTGTGTTATTATTTTAGGCACATTATATTGAGATGAAGATCAGATCACATTTTATGACAAATTAATGCAGAAAACCATGAAGTTCCAAAAGGTTCACTTTTTTGCCACTGTAAAATTATTTAAATAAAAAACGTTTTGCAGAAGCAAAGCCATAAAAAACGCAGTCCTAAATAGATTGAAACATAATTCACACTCAGTGGACCGAATGCATGGACAAACACGTACAGTAAATATTTTTCCAGGAAACACACACTCACAAATCCTGCACAAACTCACTAATACAACAGTGCGAGGCTTTTACAGTGATAACTGGCAAACTTAATCCACTTTACTCTATTTGTACAAGGTAGTTCCTCAGGCCATTTGTTATATGCCTATCCTACAAACCGCAATCTCTGTTCTAGCTGCAGTTTGTACTTTTAGAACCGTTATCCCGTGCTAGTGATCATCAGACATCCTACAGAATTCCCTTCCAAGCCAATGTAAATAATCAGTAAACAAGATTCGATTAGCTAGAGCAGATTTACTGGATTATAAAAAAAAGAAAAAAAAAAAAGTAGAATTCCAGCTCCAGATCCCAGACAGGTGCCACATCTATCCATGGCAGAGAGACGAGAGAGAAGAATTGTCTAGTCTGTCTGGGTGGGAAAGGTATCGTACTGTCTCACTCCTGTCAGTCACAGTGACAGTATCCAGTTGTCAGACTCTGTAAGCTCAGGGATGTTAAAGTGAGCAAAAAAAAATTCCTTTAGGGAAGAATTTATTTGCTTTGGGTCGTACCACCTTAAGAATTTTTGCCTTAAGACCTGAAAATTTTACAAGCAATTTGCCTCTGCATGCGAAGCATTTTCATCATACAAACGATCAAACCGAGCTAAACTAAACGCTGGCTAAGTTGCGTGTCCAGTACGTCCGGGAGCTGTTTAAAATCTGTTTGTTTCAATGGAAAGTGAATTTTTTTTGGGGGGGGCGGGGGCGGGGGGGAGGGGGGTTGTTTGTTTTTGTGCGTTTTGTGCAAAATTTTGTGAAGATATATCACCATGGGTCCCAAATATTAAGGTAGCAAGAAGAAAAGAGAGTCATTTCAGTTTCGTTTTTTAAAGCCAAGTGCCAAGAGGAATCATAAATTAAGCCTAAGTGATGTCAATTTATTTCATATTTAACTACATTTACATGTCTGTTCTAAATGTTCGAATTGTTTTTAATATGCAAAAATATGATTTTATAGATTGAAATTGGTAATGTTGGTAATGTTTCTGGGTGTCTGGAACAGATTATTTGCATTTACATCATTTCCTATGGGAAAATGAGTTTCGCAGGATCAAATTTCACCTTAAAAACTCGCCTCCGGAATGGATTATATTAGTATGCTGAGATACTGCTGTAATTCTAGATGAGTTATTACAGAGACCTGGGCAATAATGGTTAATTCAGAGAGGAAATCAGACAAACTATGGCCATATGATTAAAGAAAAAATTACATTGATAATTTTTAATTACAATGTGCAAACCCAAGCCCTGTTGAATTCTGGATTCTGATTGGTCAGAAAATGATTAAATGTCCATAATAGCATCTCTGATAATATTTGTCATAATAATAATAATAATAATAATAATAATAATACTTGTTGGATGTTTTCTATGAGGCCGTGTTTATTAAGTGTTTTTGGGAGGAGACTCCACTGTCAGAGGTAAGACAGGCGATATCACAAGTTGCATTTTTGTCTTATTAGTGTGGGACCGAATGTTTATAACTGCTATTACATAAGCAGTCTTATACAAAAGTTAGTTCCAACCGTGTAATCTGATTGGACGATGAGCATTCCATATCAAGTGGTGATATAGTGCATTACAGCACTGGGACATTTATCATTTAGTATCACGGCTCGTCACACGGGGGTCTAACTATCGCTAATTACACTAACTGTCGGGCAGCTAACTAGATTCTAACACAAGGCTGAACTTTAAATCCTTCCGTAAACCCTGATCAGGGGCACTGCTTTGTGTGTGTAACAAGTGATTGTACACACCACATAGCGTAGCTCACAATCTTTCCTTTTTATTGTATTTGGGATTCAAACCCTGGAACCAGTACGTTACTGAGAAGTGGCTTAAGTTGAAATGTAAAGTAAATGTTGTAAGGTTCTCAGGACGGTCCACCACCTCCATGGTTTATTCTTTTCATCTTTTGGCTACAAATTATCAGTAAGAATTTAAAACTACTTTCTCTCCTGTTAACTGCATTAACTGTCAGTCGCTAGCTCTGTAAGTCAGGGTCAGTTAGTTCCACCAGGCGTGGAAGGATATGTATTGGTGGAGCAAAATAACTAGTTAAAGTTTGCATGGAGTTTGCATGTTCTCCGCGTGCTTTGTGGGTTTCCTCCAGGTTCTCCGGTTTCCTCCTTCAGTCCATGCAGACATGCAGATTAGGCTCATTGGTGTTCCCAAATTGCCCATAGTGTGTGAATGTACGTGTGAATGTTGACCGAAGGTCCTACAACGGTTGTACAAGATGGGAAAAAATACCATTGTCACCATTGGCCTCCAGGGTCCCTAGTTGGACTGCAAGGAAAGGAATAAAACCCTATAGGACATTATTGGAAAATGAACAGATTGTAACTCCTCTTTAAATGTCAAATTAAACCGTTGATTGTTTTTGATTTTTTTTGGTGTGTGTGTTTGAGGTAATCTATTGAAATCAAAAGTGCTTGCATTTATAACAGTGTGATTTTCTTCCAAATTGTTCCAGATTAAATGGACAATTGATTTTCTTGGCATGTGTCAACGCATTCAAACAGAATTTCACACCATTTCCTTATATTTTGAGTCTGCTCAGAGCTGGGCTTGAATATCGAGTTTCGGTTTAATAGCCATAGGACATTATTGGAAAAAAGCGCCATATTTTAGTTACAACTGTGACTCGCCTTGCAGCCAGCAGGGAGCTCAGAATTACAAACTGTTCGCTTAAGATGGTGTAAATCTTTCCCTCGTGGCCAGCTGTAAGTAATACTTTTGGTAACGCGTTGCACCCGGTGACGTCCTGCCATAAAGCAAAGTGGTAGTTATGACAATCTAGCCGACTCCCGACTATGTGGAGGTGTTTGAGAACTGAAACAGGTGTCTGATTGGCTTCGCCCTCGCGCTGAGATTGTGAACCTCCCAGATCGATAACCAGCATTTTATCAATGTGTCTGCTCTGCTCCGCTAGAATACACATCGTCACACAGTGAGATTTTGTTGGACATGCTCTGAACAAACAAGGCTGCACCATCTGATAAACTACGGCCTGGTTTTAATGGAAGGTGCCATAAAAACAGGTTTGATTATTTTTTTTTAGAACCGCAGATCGATTATGCCGTGATGTATATTATTTATGCTATGCGGGAACATTTGGCAGAATGGAGTACAATAAATTTACAGTATGGTCCAGAAATCTTGGCCACGTGTGAAGAAATTCTGTGAAGCAAAGATGCCTTAGAATTAATGAAATTGCATTAATGTTTAAATGTCTCCCCATTTAAAAAAAAAAAAAAAAAGGAAACTGTCTGGTGGCTGGTATGTTTCATTATATTTTGAGACATCTTAGTGGTTAAGCACTGTTGCCTTGCACCTCTTGGGTCCGGGTTCGATTCCCACTTCTGGTCCGTGTGCATGGAGTTTTCATGTTCTCCCCGTGCTTGGTGGGTTTCCTCTCGGAACACCAGTTTCCACCCACAGTCCAAAGACTAGACCATTTGGGGTTCCCAAATTGTACTGTGTGTGTGTGGGTCCTGTAATGGATTGTCACCCCATCCCATCCCTGCCACACTCCTATCAGAGCTGCCGTTAGACAAGATTATTCAACACCGTCTAACCAAACAGGGCGAAGTACAGGTACAGCACAAACGCAGCCCACATGTACCAGACTGCTTGAAATTACCGGTTAAAAGGAATAAAGCAAAATGCATTTTTTTTTCCCAAGCCAAAATCTGTTTGACGGTTAAAAGGAAAGATTGTGAAGAATGGATTTATTTGCTTTGTGTAGCAGAGAAGTGTTCAGTGTTTCAATTTGTTTAGCTGCAGTTTGTTCATTTAAATATGAGTGCCTGTTGAATAAAACATTCAGTTTAACTAAAATGTCAAGTGCCGGGCAAACAGAAAATCAGGTTAAATGAATTGACCTGAGTGTTAGGGCTGGGCAATTAATCGAAACTGACTTTCAGAACCTTTAAAGGACTTGTCAATTATTAATTTTTTTTTTAAAATTCTATTAATCGCTCACTCTAAACTCATCGTCTAAACCGCTTTATCCTGTATACAGGGTCGCGGGGGGGGTCTGGAGCCTATCCCAGGAGACTTGTGGCACGAGGCGGGGTACACCTTGGACACACTCATTTGCAATTTTTGAACGCCAGTTAGCCTAATCTGCATGTCTTTGGATTGTGGGAGGAAACTGGAGAACCTGGAGGAAACCCACCAAGCACGGAAAGAACATGCAAACTCCATGCACACACACCCGAGGCGGGAATCGAACCCAGACCCTTGTGACAGTGCAAAGTGATGTGTAGTCACATGACTCCGCTCCATCCAGTCTGTGACAAGGGAGCAACGTGGAGAAGAACCCTTTCATAAGAAACACATATCCCAGATCATTCATAAATAATAATCGATAACATATGTTCAATTAAACATGATATTGATTTCGCAGTCACAGCTTCCAATGAGCTTTTCTTCATCTGTGTGTGAATCTCGAAGATGCTTATCTTGACTGATGCTGCCAGTGTTTATCCCATCTGCAAGGCCCTATGCTGGGTCTAATTACCGTCTGGCCCGGCTGGATATGACTGCAGCTGAGTCTCGGTAGACACCCTTATCAGTCAGATATGGCCTCCGTCGTCTGGACGAGTCATGAGATAGAAGCGGAGGATCTTTTTTTTTCTCGCTTGTGCGTGAGTAATCTCCAGTGTGGTACTGTGTAATAGCACGGTTTGCGTTCTTGTGCGTTTTAAAACCAGAACACTGAACAAGAAGGAAAAAAAAGGAATAGTGGCTATGTGCTGTGTTTCCCCTTAAGATAGCCAAGACTTGCCTTGAATCAGGTTAGTGCTATTGTAGAGAAGAGCGAGAGAGTCCTTGAGGGTTGTTCATAAGCAGACGCTCCACTTTTAAGAGCGAAAAGGGATTTAGAGATGCAGGAGCGAGTAGCGGAAATGGCACAGAGATTAGACTGAGAGCAACTGACGCATAAGAGGGGGAAACAGTACGGTATGTACAGTAAGATATACTGTATAAGAAGATGCAAAGGTTAGACAAAACATGAAAGAAGAACAATAATCTTTGATGTAGGTGAAGCATTAAATCAGGTGCTTTCTCTTTTGTACTCTACACCAACAAAATATAGCTGCTTTTCTCTACTGATTCGACTACATTTGCAGAAAAAAAACATGCATCGATAACTAATCTCCTTTCGGTTCTTCTTTCAGCACAGGGCAGAACAAAGAGGAAAATAAAAGCGAGTCAGGGTGTAAAAATGATAACGGCTTTGTCCCTTTTTTTTTCTTTCTTTGATAATGCCCTGTTATTCTGCTCTCTTTCTAAATCCATTTCAAAGCCCAATTGACACCTGGTAATTATTTGACAGACTCAATATGAAAGTAGTATTGACCTTCGGTAAATGATGGTACCATCTGTCCGTCCATGCCAAAGACGAGTCAGAAAACTTGTTCATGTTTATCTATCGGAATGGATCCGATCCAGAACATGATCTCACTTTAAATCACTTCAGAATCCCCGATTCGGATTGGTCAGCAGTTCTGACTGGTGCTTTTTACAGTAACCACCACCATGCATTTTTTTGGGTGGTGGATGAATAAGGGGGAAGAAAAAATGAACGATAAATACTTTTTATGTCTCTGTCACTAGATGGTGGAGGGATTAAGTTTATGGTTTGTCCATCTGTCCGTCCTTGTGTCCGTGTCCTTGCTTCTTATTAGCGCGATATGTCACGAACGAGTGATAAAGTGGATTGATTTTAGGACCGATCCAAACAGGGTCACAGCGAGTCAGGTTTTCTTAAAATCTTGTTAAGTTCTACTGGTTTCAAAACGTTTAACAAAATCATTGTATTTGTTTGTAAAAAGCTATTTGCTCTGGGAAAGATGTTTATGTACCTTTTATGGAAGGAGTCTCTAGTGTCAGCTGTTATGGGTAAAGTTTTTTCTCAGTCTCCAGGCCTTACAATTTTTGGTTTTTGTTTCAGTGGCATTTACAGTATGTTATACCATACAGTACAGTGCAAAAGTCTTGAGCCACCTGTCCTCTCTTCATATTGACCAAATATTGGACAACCTGAGCAGCAACTTTATAGAATTTTATGTAACAAACTCAGCAGCAACCTCATTTCCCCTCTCGTCTGTTCCAACCACTCAGCATTCAGCATCACCAGTACGCTGTAGTAATCACAGACCTGATCATCTGACAACATCTGCACCTGTTTCTCATATATGTTAGATGTTCTTTTTTTTTAATGCCTGTATGAGTCATAGGTCACTGCTATCCCTTTTCCATCAACGCAGTTCTGGAGATACAGTAGTTCGGAGCCGGTACACAAAGCACCGGCCCTCAGACAGAAAAACTGGTTCCATGGTGGCACCACCACGTCGCTGGGCTAGGACAAAGAACCCCTTACGCCATGGGCTGGGGGCAGGATTTTCACGACCAACATAAAGTTTGTAATCGCCATCTTTTAAAAAATGGACTCAATGTGCAATGGGAAGCTCAAATGATGTCTAGTAATGATGAAGCCAGGAGAACTGCTCGCAAAGCCATGTTGAAGTTCGCCATTGTTGTTGTTGTGCTTGCATTGGTTAATTGGCGCTAGCATTTTTTTCCCCTCTAGCAAAAAATTTGCCGAAAATGAGAATCAAACAAGTCCTGAAGAACTATTCTTCAGAAGTACATGAAAAATATAAGATTTTCTGAGTTGTTGGAGGCAGAATATGAAGAAATGAGGGTTGGCTCAAGATTTTTGCACAGTACTGGATATGATAATGCATATGAATGTTGCATATAATAAAATGATAAAAAGCATAACATTATCCTATCTAATCAATTAAAATATTGGTTTATTATTTTCATATTACCAAGAACTTGAAATGACTTGTTTCTAATCATCTAGAAAGTCCGTGCTACTTTCTTAAATTGGGACACAAATGAGCAGATTCACACCAAACGAACAAGCATGAATAACTGTTTAAGATGGACCTGCAAATAGCACAATTATATCCACAATTAATAGCATGCAATTAATTAATAAATAGGTGCTAAAAATTCTAATGGATGCTTCAGAAACATTCAGGTTATTCTCAACCTGCAATAATAATAAAGTACCTTTTTTTCTGTCCTGGTGCTGATAAGAACGGATCACTGTCAAAAATAGCAGAAACACCCTTCCTCACTATCACTATCGATTTTCAGGCTTAACAAAGAAAAAAAAAGATTGATACACCATGTCTTCTAAACCGTGTTAACACATTTTTGGGAGTGATTTACAAAACGTGCTTTGGAGTCACTATTAGGAAGATATCCTCATTTTAATACATATAGGTCAGGACCTAAAAATACTTTCAAGCTAAATCCCAGTTAGAGAGTAATATACTGTAAGTTAGTACAGCAAGGAATACAAGTTTAGAATTAAAAAGAATCACGCTCATTTAGTGCTTGGTTGGAATAGCAAACACACTGGCTCTCATTGGCTAAGGTTATAGTCTACCTGGTTAAGCTTAAGTTAAGTCTTTATTTGTCACATATACATTAAAGCACAGTGAAATTTCTTTCTTTGCATATTCCAGCATAACTGGGGTCAGAGCACAGTGTCAGCCATGATACAGCACTCCTGGAGCAGATAGGGTTAGGGGCCTTGCTCAAGGGCCCAACAGCGGCAACCTAATGGAGCTGGGGATCAAACCGCCAATCTTCCAATCAGTAACTCAGTGCCTTAGCCCTCTGAGCCACCACTGACCCTAAGAGAATATACCAGGGTCTTCAAGTCACACCGGAAGTCTTGAGAGTAAAAACTATCTATATTTCACTATATAATCCCCGGCTAGACTAATGCACTTATCCCAGTGTATCACTAGTACTAGTATACCATCAAGGAAGAATGTTTCTCAGTATGCCAGAGCCATGAATGGGCTGCCTGCTTCATGTCTGAGGCCTCCCAGGAAACCCCCAGGAAAAACATGTGGCTTGGAGCGATGTGGCATTAACTCCCAGACGATTTCCTGTAACGTGCAAGTGGTGTTCGTGAACAATTGTATGTACAGTTCCCACAGACAGATGCTTTTCTTTACGCAAGTTGGCGACAAGTAATATAATGATTTTCAAGGATCGGGTGTTCCACTGGGAACGACTGCAGTGGACCCCAATCAACATCGGCCGGGATCATCATTCATGGATATACGGCCTTCTTGAAAATGTTCGCTTAGCTGGAGTGCACCTACATTCATGAGAAATTTGAGTTCCCAGTTTGACTTGAACGCAGTTCATGCTTAATAATCTTCAGTTTTTGATATTTTAAAACTATAGTCCCTTTTCCTATTGTGTAATACTGGGTTAATGGAGTCTCAGATGTGGGAATTTGCCACATTCGTAACATCATTCCTTACCTCTGAGATTAATTTGTTTGCACTGTCAGAGTACATAAAGCTCCTACAAAAACTCCTTCAGCAGCACTTTTACAGTTACAGGCCATGAGTGGCTATTTGTTCTGCTCTTCTCCAGTGGGCTTCAAAAATTCATGCATTATTTGGTCCTGAAATTGCAGCACAGCAACAACAGACAGTAGCGGCTAGTGTTACAGCGATAACTCTAACATTGATGATCATTCAATTCTTAAAATAAAGATTACTGTAGGTTATGATAAATGTTTGACCACATAGACTGTCAGCATATTAACTGATCTAAAGCCAATACTGATTTTTAAACGAGTTTAAAAGTGAAAGGGTGCTTTACACTGTCCACAGTGTGACTTTTTCTGGTCAAAGCGGGAGAGCTGCAACCTTACCTTAAACATTGGCATAGTCACGTGTCAATTTCATTTCATTGAATTAGAATTTTTTTAATTGTTTTTATCTAATTACAAACCGGATTCCAAAAAAGTTGGGACACTAAACAAATTGTGAATAAAAACTGAATGCAATGATGTGGAGA
>JAQMYJ010000014.1:17731395-17758930 GCA_030014305.1 Clarias laeviceps | reverse complement strand
GGAACGAATAATTTGAGTTTCCATTATTTCTTATGGGGAAATTAAATTTGGTTTACGAGTGTTTTGGAATACGAGCCACTTCCGGAACAAATTGTGCTCGTAATCCAAGGTTCCACTGTATTACCAATTTCCAACACTATGATCATATTTTTGCATATAAAAACAATCGAAACATTTAGAAAAGACATGTAAATGAATTAAAATATGAAAGAAATAGACATTAAACCTCACTTAATCTTAATTTATGATTCCTCTTGGCACCGGCTGCTTTAAAAACACAGCTGAAAGTGGCTCCCTTTTCTTATTGCTACCATTTTTAAAAACCTGGCAATCATGGGACTTGAACCTGGGATCTTGTAGTATAATGCCTTAACCACTGCGCCACCCCTGACCACATCTCAAAGTGCTCTATTGGATTGAGATCAGGTGACTGTGGAGGCCGTTTGAATTCAGTGAACTCATCGTCATGTTCAAGAAACCAATTTGAAATGATTTTAGCTTGGTGACATGGGACATTATTTTGTGGTCATAAAGGGATGGATATGCTCCTCAACAATACTCAGGTATGCTGTGGCATTTCAACAATGCTCAATTGGTGCAAGGGGCCCAAAGTGTGCCAAGAAAATCTCCCCCACACCATTACACCTCCATTATATTCTACTTATACTATAAACTCTAATTACAGGACATACCTGTATTACAAACACTATTTAGTTATTTTTTTATACTGTAAACACTATTCGCTCTAATATTTTGACATTTCTGCAAATATATTGTGTTTAAAGCTATTTCCCTCAAATAAAGCTTCAGTTTTAAAAAAGTGTGTGCACTCACACAACATGACATGCTATATGTTTTCCTTAATTACACTCTCAATAGCTTTGAGGTGATTTCATCTTAGCGCTATTATCGGATGAGCGATCCATTATAAAACATCCAGTGAGCAGCACTGTATTATTCATAAACCTGTACATTGTATATAGTGCAGTGCTGTAGTGGTGTTGTCGCATGGCTAAAAGCCTGGCTGCAGGAGTTTGACCACTGCAGTAGTGGAACACTGATGTGTCAGCAGCTTTCTGGACTTGGACTTGAATGAAGGCTATAAGGGCTTGGTGAAGAAATGTGTTGGTCTTTAGTCTTTTTTTTTTTCCCTGGCTGCCAGGATGCAGATTGCATTAGCGCTGGCGTAACCTTGGAGAGTATGGCTCTGTAAATCAGCTCCCCGCTCTCTGCACGCCCCCACATACCCCAACCCTTTGGGACCTGGGCCCACTGAGCTCTTTTATTAGGATAGAGTGAGTGTGCAGAGACCGTCATTGAACCCTGATAGCCGGTAATGGCGAGAGAGAAAAGGCAGCACTGAGCGTTCAAAATCCTGACAGCCCAATGCCTAGGCAAAAAAGTAGAGCTGTTTTTAGACTTTTTAAATGATGTTTGCCCTTCTGAGCTTTACAAATGGCATTATCAGTGTTCACTTTACAAGGAACACCTGGTCATTTATGCAGTCATCCAGTCAGCCAATCATGTGACCGCGTCATGGAGATGCAGGAGTGAAGAGCTTCAGTTAATGTTCAGATCAAACATGTGAATCTGGAGAAAATGTGATGTCAGTGACTTTGACTGTGGCATGGTTGTTAGTGTGGTTTAAATATTTCAGAAACTGCTACTCTTTCCCTACAGGGAATATTTACTGTGTGTAACTGAACACAGCTGCTTCACACCAATGGAGGGTGAATACTTTATGCAATCACAACTTACAAAAACTTTTTTTTAATGGTCAATAATTTTGCAAGATAAATGGAAAGGAAAAAAAATACCTCTCTTCAAAATTAAGAAATCTATTCGAATTCATTATGAATAAGCAGGTGCATCACCTTAAAAATCGTAAAAAGTCAATGGGGGTGAATACTTATGCCACTTAAGCCACTAGAAATAGGGGGGAAAATCGATTCAGTTATGTATCATGATTATTTTGGGAGTCCAAAATCTTTTTTTTTATTATGTTGCTATTCCTCTATAAACTAAACTAATCACACATTAGAAGGCAGCACAGCATCCTATGTGGTATGCACAAATTATTTGCTAAGATTTTTAAAAATTGTAACAAAACCTAAAAGAAAATTAATTTAGAATCAGATATCACACTTAAAATATATACTGTATAAAACACTTAAAATAAATAACACTTAAAATTTTATCTGTTCAAATATTTAAGAAAAAGAAATACAGTGACATGTAGGGACCAGCCGAAAGGATAATATCACGAAACTAACAGAATCGAATCGGCACCTAGGTGTCGTGATATTATCCTTTCGGCTAGTCCCTACAAGTCACAGTATTTCTTTTTCTTAAATATTTGAACAGATAAAATTTTAAGTGTTATTTATTTTGCAACATACAAGACTCTAGGTAGCCCTCAACGTACGAACATTCGAGTTACGAACGGACCGCGGTTCTAGGAGCATTCGTAGATGCGAAAAAATCGTAGATGTGAAAAAAAGTAGATTTTTTGTATTGTACAAAAAATATACACTGCAGTGCACCAGATACCAATATTTACAATTATATACAATATTTTCAGTGTGTAAGTGAATGTATAAAATGTCCAAAGTCTGGTATATTGTATGTGTGTGCATGTGGGGGTGCGGGAGAAATCTGTCCTGAGAAAGCTGTCCTGATGGTGAATAATTCTAATTTCAGGAAATTCCCAACAAAACAGAGTTCACAGTCCAATACAGAGGAAAACAGCACTGAGACAAAATGGCATTTAAAGACTCAGAGACAACACTGTGTGATGTCTCAGTGTGTGAGATGAATTTCCTTATGATGGCAGTGTTTGGAAAGGGGACAGAGATTTAGTCAAGTGGATTGGTATGCTTTATTGTATATTTGTGTCAAAGGCGTATAAGACTCACTTTGTCGGACTTAAGAACAAATGCGATTTACGAACGTGCTCACGGAATAGAACTCGTTCATAAGTAGGGGACAACCTGCATAATATATAATCAAGGAGGGTTTGATTCACACCTCAGGTCTGTATGCATGTTCTCCTTGTGCTTGGTGGCTTTCCTCTGGGTATGCTAGTTTCCTCCCAGAGTAGGCTAAGTGATGTTTCCAAGTTGCCTGTAGTGTGTGTGTGTGTGTGTTCAATGGACTGGCACCCCTGCTTCATGCCCCTAGTACCCCTGGGATAGGCTCCAGAGGAAGCATTAGGGAAAGAGTAAGAAAGTGTAGTGCTCCTGCTAACATATGGATTGTAAAGATGTAAAATATTATGAGCTCATTAATATGGTATATACATTTTAGTACATTTAGTAAATTTTGTCATTAAAGTCATTAACAATACATAGTCACTAACAATACAGGTGTCTACAAACCTATTTTTTATATGTAACGTTTAATAGGTACTTTATGTTGAGCACCTTATTTTTAAAAAAAATCTCACTGTTATGACAGTGGCAAAATTTTCCTGCATCCAAATCGAGGGTATTATTAAGAATTTTTAAAGCCTGTGAAACAGTAACTTGGCTCCGAACCATGCAGGAACAGATGAAGTGTGCCTATTGCTTATAAAGTATTGATTTAGCTGTGGAGGTAGTGAAAGCTCCTCTTTGTTGGGGGGGAAAACGCGAGAAAAGAAAAAAAAATCTCCGCTGTCTCTATCTCAGCGCTTTACCCTTGAGCAGCGTATAAATTGCACAGATTTTACTCCTGCCGTGTGTGATGAGTGTCAGGATTCGACTTTGCATTTATCATAGCGGCATCCATTTATTCCTTTATAGTTTGGAGTACGACCCCCATGAGACAGGGCTTTGACGGGCCTGCGGTCAGCGCACATCTGCTGTCGGATTACACCAGAATGTTTCACGCTCTGATGTGACAGGAGATGGGTTATTAGACCGTACTTAGCCTTTATTCCAGCTGAGTGGTGACGTCTGGACGGGGTGCTGTTTCACTGGGGAATTTCATGAGCAGGGAGTTTTGTGAAGCTTTCTCTGTCAGTCCTCTCTCGTACCCTTTACATAATGCCTGCACTGTTTGTATTGCATTAGGATTAGGAGAAAATGAAATTAAAAGGGATATTAAAGTAGTAAAAGACATTTTAATGGTAAGATCGATTGTGTTATGGGGAATAGAGTCTGGAGGGCAAGGCTATGGGGAGGCGAGTTTAATTTATGAAAACTCAATCCAATCTTTTCCAGTTGCTTTAGATGTAATTGGATGTATGACATGTCCTTCAGGTACGGGTTCTTTCTCTGCTTTGTTGTTAAAAATAGTTGAAATTGCTCTCTCTGGGTTCTTATTTTCGTAATAACAGAAAAACTATGAGACATACAGAACCCAAAAACAAGAAAGCTTTCTCTCTCTCTCTCGCTCTATATGTATGTATCTCTGCTTTGCTCGAGGCTTGTCCTAATGTACTTCTGATTAAGGAGGATGTCAAGAAGGAGAGAAGGCACGAGACGTGTTTCAGTGCAACGGCTGTGGGTTAATGACACATAGGAGCAGAGGAAGTCAGGGAGTGAATGAGTGCCACAGAGTGACTCATAGAGCCCTTTCATTCCCCCGGGCTTGTGGTACTTAATATTAGCTCTGGTTGAGTGGAGGGACCTCAGATGTCTGGCCGTTCACCTGATTCAAGATCTGTTCGCTCTGATTTACTAAAGCCTTCACATTGACCTGAGCACACACTTCATTTCACTAGAGCAGCTGTTTGATCAGATCTATTTATAATAACCCATATTATAGTGACTCACCGTAACAAAATAAAGTTGCTGGCAGGCTTATCGAACTGTATCACATGAATATACTTTAAAAAAAAAAAGTAATGAAGGTAAAGGTAATGAAGTTATGTTAGGGAAAAAAAGCATAATGAGCAACAAATCAATAAAAGTAATTTCCAAAGTTGTTTACTCTAATTTTTCCACTAATTATTATTATTATTATTATTATTATTATTAGTTGGTGGCAACATGGCTTAGGGTTTAGCACTGTCGTCTTGCACCTTCAGGGTCTGGGTTCGATTCCCGCCTCGCATCTGTGTGCATGAGGTTTGCATGTGCTTGATGGGTTTCCTCCGGGTTCTCTGGTTTCCTCCCATAGTCCAAAAACATTCCAATTAGGTTAATATAATAATAATATTAAAGGTCTAAATACTTTTTATTCATTTATAGTTATATTTATTTTAGTTGGAAGCCTGAAAAACAAATCTGTTGTCCTTAGCTTCCCTTTTTGTTTTCTGTCCCTTTTTAGTACTTTCTCATTTGGCAGATGTTTTTAATCGAATGCATCTGTACCTGTAATTGAATTGACCTGAGCAGGAGTTAGTTCTGGGTTAAGGAGCTGGCAAACGTTTAACTCCAGTCAGCACCCGAGAGCCTTGATCTCTGAGCCACTGCTGCAAACTTCTTAAAGTTTCCATATTTTCCTTTTTTTTTTTTGGACAAAGTTTAACAAGTTCTTTTGAGTTTCCCCAAAGTTTGTCTGTTAGGATGCTTTCACACATACAGGCTTTAGTCTGTTTAAATCAAACTCTAATTGGTGATTTTTGAGGCTGGTAACCCTAAATGAACTTCTCCTCTGCAGCAGAGGTAAATTTTGGTCTTGCTTTCCTGGGAAGGTCTTCATGAGAGCCAGTTTCATCATGGTGATTAATGGGTTTTGCAAATGCACTTGACAATACTGTTATTACAAGAACTGTTCCAGAACAGCTGACCTTCTTAGTGTCTTAAAATAACAGCTGAATTTTGTTGTTGTTGTTGTTGTTGTTGTTGTTACTTAATTAACTAAAGTGATATGTGTTATTTCATATATTTTAATATCTTCAATATCGTTCTACAATGTAGAAAATAAATCACTAAACAAAAACATTGAATTAGAAGGTCTTCGACTGATGAGCATGTCACAGTTCAGTAGGATTAATGTATACTGCCTCCTGCATTGTCTTGATATGCGCCTCCTGTCAACACGTTGTTTCCCAGCCGTAGCCATACTTTATTTTCAAACTGTATGATGTGCAAACTGTAGGATTTGCCTAAAGATGGTAAATGCATGCAATTCTTTTTCCCAGTTCATAGAAACATGCAATATTCTACAACACACAATCTTCTTCCCGTATTAAATTTTTGTTGCCATGGTAGACACATTTGACCAATAAACAAATAGAATTCAATTTGAATTGACACTTGGATTTATCTTTGTTTGAAAAAAAAAAACGAACCAATGACAAAACGCTACAAGCATTAATGTTCCGACTGAAATATCCCTCAGATAATGCATTTTTTTTTTATATCTCACACTCCCTTTATTTTACTTCTCCTGCAAATGTAATGTTTCATTGTCATCAGAGAGCTGAGAAACTAGCCGGAGGAGTGTAACTTCTTATATGAGGTCACATTAGGGTTAAAATCTAATTGGCTTGTTTAAGCCTCAACCAATGGAGAATGGATGAAAAGCATGATTTTTATTTATTTATGGTTTTACACACACTGGAGACCCAGAAATGTCTACTAAAAAGTGAAAAATCTTCTCTTTGTGTATTATTATGTTACAATTTTAACCCATTCCTACAAGGATAAAACCTCAGCCTGATTCCACAGTTGACATTTGTCTTCTCTTTGTGTGTTTGTGTGGAAGGGCCTGATGTCCCCGGCTCTGGCCCCAGGACGTGTGGGGGCTCGGAGTTCTTTGGAGGAACAGGCCTATCTGCTGCTTACTGAGACAGAGAGACAGACCATGAACTACTACATACAGGAGTACCAGTGTGGCCATATTGGGGTAGAGCCTCTCGCCATGGCCCTGTTTGAGCTCTTCAACACACACGCCAAGGTTAAGTCTGGAGATAACAAGCATTTGGGGGGGGGTTTGGACTCCAGCAGAGCATCGCCAAAAGCGCTGCATGAGATACGAAACATAAATGGTGCCAGAAATAGCTCTGAGTTTATGATTGGTGAAAATGCTGAATGAGTACGTTGTGCATTTTAGGGGTGGCTGTCTTGTAGTTTTATTATTGAAATAAAACAGATTCAGCACCTTTGCTAACCTGCTTATTTCCATAGATGTTTTAATTTGCTTCGAACGTAAATGCTACAGTGGGAGTTAAATTAAATTTTACCAAGCTAAATGGACACCTACACTACTGCCTAGTTTATGTCCCTGTGTACCATTTGCACACTAATGAGATATACACTGCCTGGCTAAAAAAAAAAATTCCCCATTTCAGAAGGGTCAGATTATTGGGCTGCATCAAGCAAAGAGAATTAAAGTGGTTGGAACTGGGTTGAGTATTATTCAACATGTTGTCAAAACCTGGAAGGATAGTGCTGAACCACTCATTTTATGGAAAAAATACGGTTAGGAAAAAAAAAACCTCATGAATGGATAATGGATCACTTAAACACTTGGTGAAGTTGCATGGTAAAAAATCAACAGTAAAAACCAGAGCTACGTTTATAGTGAAAGTACATGCATTTCCATACACACACACATACACACACACAATGTGATGAGGACTCACAGAATTGGGACTAAACTGCTGTGTGTCCTTGAGAGACCACTTGTTAGTGAGACTCATCATAAAAAAGGCTTCAATTTGCTATGTAGAATAAAGATTAGACTTTGGAGGAATGGAAAAAAAAAGTCATGTGACCTGTTGAGTTTAGATTGACCCTACTCCAGAATAGTTTTTTTGCTATGGGTCTGGGAGCATGAGGAATCATTTTCACACATGAACTGGACACCACATTGTGTGATTGAATGAAATCTTAAAGCGTGCAATTTTTTTTTTAGACTGTAACAACACAAAGCATGCAATAGATAGATATAGATATACTTTTTTTTTTATCCCGTCAGGTAAATTGTTGCATTCCATGTATTCTTATGGACAATCCCATACTTGTGTCCATTAGATGTAATAACTTAGCAGTTCATCTAATCAGGTTTATGCTAATAGTTCATCTATTCAGGCTTATGCTAATATGTTTCTGTTTATATTTTACAAATTTCTGTTTATATTTTGCACATTACAATGGTAATTGTATGCAATGGTAAATTAGCTTGTGTTCTTGATAATACAAGCTAATTTGACACAATTCTCTGTAGCTAGGTTTCATGGATGACATGCTACGGTATCTGCAAGTTTGCTAGTCAGGCTTATTAGCTAACTAGCTTAGAAATTTTTTAACACTTGACACTAGTCAAATTTTGTTGTGTAGCAAGAACTGTGTTAAATTGTGTAACAAGACCTCACAATTAAAAGAAAAGAAAGAAATGTCACACACACCATGCTAAAAACATATAGCATAGGATGAGTCTGGTGCTCCAAAGAAAGATATCTTCCTTTGTGGATCAAATTCAGCTTAATGTGATAGACAGGTGCCTCCAGAATCTGAATGCAGTTTAAATAGGATTTGATGCATTGTGATGTTTGATTGCTTTCGATGTGCATAACTTAACATGTTTTTTTTCCCCCTGTGTTCTCTCCAGCTTACCTTGCTGGCAGAGGTGCGTGCCCTTATCGCTCCCCAGGATCTGGAGCGTTTTGATGGCCAGGTCGTTCATCATGAGATGGAGGCATGGAGAGCGAGACATGGAAGCCTGGGCCTGGTCCACACCAAATCACTCCACAGCTCTCATCTTGAGAGTCATGTCCCAACTGCCTGCCAGCTGACTGCTTCAGCAATGGGCTATGTGAAGGCAAGTGTGTGTGTGTGAGTGTGTGTGTGTGTGCCCATCTGTCTGTCACTGTGTGTGAGGAAAAATCCTCTAGATAGTTTTGCCCTTTTCTCTGATTGGTTTGCTTTCGAACATGTCAAAGGTGCCATGCTTTTGATGCTGTAGCAGCCTGACGAACTGCAATCAAATTTCAGATGCTTTTACTGTACATTATTGACGACACGTGACATATTCTAAAGTGGCACGCATAGTAGAAATGGAAACAAGAAAATGCACAGTGCATTATGTTTTTTTTTTTTTTTCTTAGATAGGTTGGACAAGAATGATGCTTTTCTGGTGTTTCATTAAATTCGTAAGGGTGACGATGTCCTGTGTGCTTTATTTGGGATTTATTTGATAATCATGTCACATCCCTTTCCTGGTTAATCGTCGAAGTTGATGCTAGTCATTATTCTGGGTTGTTAATTCTTTCCGCATGAATGTCAATTTATTCGACTAATAATTCCTTCTTCTTGCTGCGCTGAATCACATTTTAAGCTTGACAGCAGGAGTTTCTTAAACAAAAGAAACAGGATAGAAGGTCATTTATGGTAATTTGGTGAGTTCTTTTTCATAGGGCTGCACTGTACATACAAAACTATTATATAGTGATTATACTGGTACACATTGAAATTGTAGGATGGCTGTGCATATATTAAGAAACCACTGATGGCATTGTTAAAATTTAGCTTGCAGCCTCCAAGTGGCGCAGTGGTAAAGCGCTCGCCCTGTCATCCGGAGATAGCGAGTTCTATTCCCAAGTGATGCTGTAACCTCTCGCAGCCGGAGGTCTAGAGAGAGCTGATTGGCTGAGCTCTCTCAGAGGGGAGGGATGAGAGGTACCTAGTGCTCCCACATTAATCATGGCTTTTCAGCCAATCAGGGGCGTCTGTGAGGTCATGCGGAAGTGCTGTCCTCCGGGTGTGTTGCGCCGCCCCAATGGTGCCTGAGCGAGCAGTTCGAAAAGATGCGGTCGGCTGGCGTCACGTGGTTTGGAGGAAACACGCGATAGTCTTCGGCCCTCCCGACTGAGTGGTAGCCTTAATGTGGGAGCCCCCTAGTGATGGTGAGGAATTGGACATGACTAAATTGGGGAGAAAATCAAGGAAAATAAATTAGCATACATTAATCGGACCAATATAATTATTTAAATAAGTAATTAGAATTTAATAGGTGTGAATATTTGTACACTCACGGTCACTTCATTAGTTACACCTTGGTAGTACTGGGTTGGATCCCCCATTTGGCCTTCAAAACTGCTGCATTAATTTTAGATTCAACAAGGTGCTGGAAATGTTTCTTAGAGATTTTGGTCCATATTGACATGATACAGTAGCATTATACGTAGCCGGATCAGATTTGTCAGCTGCACATCTGTAATGCAATTCTCCCGTTCCACCACACCCCAGAGATGCTCTAATTCGATTGGAAGGCCATTTGAGTACAGTAAACTCACTGTCATGTTCAAGAAGATGATTCTGAGATGATTCTAGCTTTGTGGCATGTTGCATTATCCTGCGGGTCATAAAGGGATGAACATGGTCAGAAACAATACTCAGCTAGGTTGTGGCACTTAAACAATGCTCAATTGGTACTATGGGGCCCAAAGTTTGTTCGCCACCCTATTACACCAGCTGGAACAGTTGATACAAGTCAGGATGGATCTATGCCTTCATGTTGTCATGCCAAATTCTCACCCTACGTTTCGAATGTTGCAGCCGAATTGAGATCTTCGCATTGTCTATGAAGACAACCTGTGTTTTTTTTTGGTTTATTTTAATGATTTGATTTCACTGGACATTTACAGTAAATGATCTCCCATCACGCTCATTCAGGTAGTTTTTCCGAGAACTTTTCTTTTTCAGAGATGATGGTTCACCCACTATCCTTCCAGGTTTTAATAACATGTTGTACAGTTCTTATCCCAATTTTCCTATTTTCAGCAATCTTCTGTTGTTTTCTTTGCTTGATGCAGGACAATAATTTGACCATTAAGAAACAGAGTAACATCTTTGCCACAACTACAGAATATTTCTTTTGACATGGTTGCTTAAGAAATAAGAAGCCACTCACTGCATCAGTCAGGGTTAAATAAATTGTTGCCATCTGAAACATAATAATCACTGCAGTAATTATCCAATGGAAGGCTTTTATTTATTTATTTATTTTGGCTGGGCGGTGTATGTGGTTCAGCTGAATTTTTTTTGCTTGTTTGTTAGAGGATAATAATTTGCCAAAATGAGTAAAAGAATAGCAAAAAAAGGCATTTATAGCAAGGGTTGTAGCTATAGCGGTGGCTCAAACAGTTAATGCTGTATGTTACTGGGTTACTAATCGGAAGATCAGGGGTTTGAGCCCCAGCACTGCCAAGTTGCCACTGTTGATCCCTTAAGCAAAGCCATTAACCCTGCCTGCTCCAGGGCGCTGTATCCTGGCAGACTCTGCTCTCTGACCCCAGCTTCCTAACTAGGACATCTGATTGAACAGCTTTCACTACGTCAATTTAATAACAGCAAATAATAATTGAAGGGAAAAAATTGCCACCCTGGACATGGTGCTAATCCATCACAAGGCACACTCATACTTTAACTGACCAGTAAATTTTAAAACGCAATCACACACTCATAAGTGCGTATTAAAAAGTTTACAGCAAAATCTGATGAAATTTGAGATGAACTAATAATTTTATGACGGTCGATTTTTTTTTTTATGATACAGTATAAGGGAGTTTTCAAACAAAGTCTATATGTTACCTCAAGGTCAGCCAAATACTCCTATGAAAACCCTATTAAAATTTGTTCAGTAGTTTTTACGTGATGTGTGCACAAACAAACAGACAGACAGACAAAAATTCCAAAAAACATCTTTATGTGTTCTACTGTATCATCCGCTCAAATTCTTTTTTTTTTTGCAAACATCCTCAATGTACAGCCACACCAACTTTACAGTTTTATCTTATGTACAGATTGAATAAAATGCAAAATGGTAAAAAATGGTTTAGCTTGGAGTGAATGGTCAAACACTTTGGGATTTTGGTTCATTTTGATTTTGCAGGTTTCAGTGTAAGATGTAAGAATGTCCAAGGTATTATAGGGTAGAATTATTTCAGACTGATGTTGTTCCAGTGCGGCTAAATTGTTCGTGGGATGACGCAAATGATTTGTGCTTTTACAGAATGAGTGCAGGATGGATGGAAGCGTGGAGGCAGGACCTGCGGGGGCTTTTAACTCCTTACCGGAAATAGCTTTGGTGAGTACAGTATGAGAGCGAGAGAGCAAGAGAAAGAGAGAGAGAGAGAGAGAGAGAGAGAAAGAAGCCTTGCTGTCACTGAAAGCCAGCATGCATGACGAAGCCGGATGAGTCAACCATGAGGCCTTTAGTACCTGCGTTTTCTACCTCGCATCAAACTGTATAATTGTGACATTATTAGATTGTAATAGAAAATAGTGCATGATTTAAAATAGCTGAACTTTAATGTAACTCAAAAGCATTCTGTTTAATTCCAGTTTAACATCATAAAATCTACATTTGAAAAAACACTGTAAATTTGTATTGACACAGTAACGACAATAAAGTAAAACTTCCTATACTTCCTTTACGGATAATTCATTTCAGTTATGCTCTCATCGTCGTAGCTGCACTTTATGCATATTAATATTACAGATACCAGACAGCAGAATGGTGTGAGTTAATTTCATAATGCGTTGGCATTTTAAAATGAAATATCAACCTCTGAAATGTCAGGATGGTTTCCTTATGTACTCCTGTAATTATATTGTCCGTTTAGTGCACCAGTCAGGAGTCGGGGCATGTGACAGCTTAGCGTTCAGCCACAACAGATTGTGAGTAATAGCACATCTGAAATGCACAACAGGAGCTGTAAAAAGTGGGACTTGTGTGAGTGATGCACAAGCAAATGCAGAATTAAATTCGGGATTTTACTCAAATCGCTCTTGCAGTCAACTGCCAGGTTTTAGAGGACACTGGAAACAAAGGCGCATGTCTATGATCTTAAACCAGGCAATTAAACCAAGGCTCCACAGATGCCCTGCACCAAATGGCACGCTTGCAGTCTCATGGTATTCAGTTGAGCATGTAAATGAGGTCTAAGCGGCCGTCGAGTGTCCCATTTCTCATTTTACGCTTCAAAAGGATGGCTCATGAGCACCTTTAATGCAATCTGCGGCGTATCAAAATGAACTCAGCAGCAATCTCTTACCCAGAAACCCTTGTGATTGCTAGCGTGGATCGATTACAGTGAATGAGTTTAGTTGGCAGCAAAGAGCAACCGCATTCGTATTTAAGCCAATAACTGTATTACATTGAATATTTCAAGTCATAAACAGGTTTCTTGTTCCTTCCTTGCCTGATGCATGCCGCAGACTTGCTGACCTTTACACTAATGAATTTTAACATTTTAGGTTATCTTTGAATAATATGCAAAAAGTTTTCTTTTGCCATTAAAGGGAAAAAACGCAGATAAACCAATAAACAATATGAATCTAGAATGAGCGATAGTTCAAATGTTTCGTGCATTATATTAACTGAACCTGTGGATGTTTGGGCCCTTCCCCCGTCTCGCATTAGTAATATTTGGACAATGTGGCTTTGCTTTCTGATTTAGTTCATACAGTAAATGTGAAATAATATATGAGAAGCGTTCAAGTTAAACAGGGACTTTTGATTGTATAGAACACAGTTATGAGAATACAAATTCCCTTTATTTCTCTATACTAATGCACTTATCCCAGCGTTTCATGTTGCTTGGATACCATTAAGGTAGAATGTTTTCTCAGTACGCTGGAGCCATAATTGCACTGCCTGCTTCACATCTGAAACGCTGGTTTCCAGGAACTCCTTTAATGGCCCAAACATGTGGAAATGGCTTGGACTGAGGTCAAGTCTGTACAGGGGAATGTGGCAATAACTTCCAGCTGAGTTCCTGTAATGTGCAAGTGGTGTTGATGAATGACTGTGTGTACAGGTCCCATAGTGTTAATTTTGTCAGCTATTTTCAATTTTAGTCTTAGTCTTAGTCCTGGGATGAATGTCCTTGTTAGTTTTTATCATATTTAGTCAATCTTATCCTATTTTTGTTTCGTCAAGTTTAAGTCGACTAAAAGTCTGGACATTTTAGTCGAGTTTTAGTCGAAGGAACCGTTAAGTATTTTACTCTAGTTTTAGTCAATGAAAATGTAACATTTTACACAAAATAATTATCTTTCCATTTAAAATGCATCTTTTCATCTGATGTTTTCAACTAATTATATTTATATTTACATTAACCATCACAACAACTGCTGTCCATATTTGTGTCCATATGTCCATATTTTTTAACTACAAAACAATAGGAGCAGTTCGGAAAATACGGTGTTTTGAAACTTTTTACATTTTTTAGATGAATTTACACACTTGAACTGGTCACATCATCTGCTAACCTATTAGCTTAATGTGTTTGGCAACGGTTCACCTATAAAATAAAATAAATAAATAAATAAATAAATAAAATACATCACAACCTAATTATGTTAACGTGTGGTTAGGGTTAAAAACTGGCTGTAAAATTGATTTTTATTGTATGCCTTGATGCGTCTCTTCAGGTTTGTGATAGTTTTCCCAGCGATTGTGTGCCCCACTGTTTCCCCTCCGATATTACTACTGTACACATCAGCATTTTTTCTCCGGATCAATATGAAGAAAACAGGCCCAAATATGAGTTCTTCTCTTTCGCGCGAGTAATATTGCTGTGATGACGAAGAGGTAAAGATGACTGAGCTTGTAACATCCCGTCACTGCACGCAAACTACTCCTGATATGCCTCGCGCCGTGACCCGGGAAACACTGCTGCTCGTGCCGTAATGAATGAACTCCGTATCGCAGTGGATTGTGACCAAAATGATGTTGATGAAAATGAAGACAGATTTGAAGTTTTATTAGTTAAATTTTTTTTTAAACCACATTTTAGTCTTGTCTTTTTTCGTCAACAATATCGCATGCTGATTTCGTCACTGTCACTGTCATTGATATCTGTGACGTCTCGTCATCGTCTTGTCTTAGTCACTATTTTTCGTTGACGAAATTAACACTACAACAGACAAAGGCGTCTCTTCTGCAAGTGGTGAGAAGTTATCCTTTGCAGCGGGATCATTATTCTTCTTCTTTAAAACGTTTGCACCATTCAAAGGTTTTACTGCCGTTAAGAGTCTCGCCATCATACAGTACTGTAAATGTAAATGTCAATCGGTTTTATTCCTTCATTCACAAGACATTTCATCACAAGTCTCGGTTTGACCTGAACGGCCCTTGCTACAGTAACATTCCAAAATTTGCCGCCTCTGTGTCTGTGTGCATGTTTTCCCCTGTGCTTGGTGGGTTTCCTCCAGGTATTCCAGTTTCCTCCCACAGTCCAAAGACAGGCAGATGAGGCTAATTGGCGTTCCTAAAATTACTTTTGTATGAATGTGCATGTGTGAGTGTTGACCGGAGGTCCTACAATGGTCCTAAAATGGGAATAAATAGAGTGGTAATCACCATTGGCCTCTACGGTCCCTAGTTGGACAACAGAGGTTCCTATAAGGATGGATGGATACCAAAATTATATACAGTAGTTAACAATGTTTTATGACTTTCGGGCAAAAATATTCAAATATACTCAAATATACTAGACTGTATCAAATATACATACAAGGAAGTGTTGAATTAAAAAAATTCATAAAGGATTTTAATGTTAATGATATTAAGGAAGTGCTGTTTGCTCTCCTGTGTTGGTGGATTTCTTAGTTTTTCCCTAGAAAGTGAAGACATTCAGGACAAATCCAACTGTCTTCACTGTAATGCAGAAACAATAAAATTCATCCTGCCATACCAGTACTTTCAGGAGACTCTATGTGCAGAAATGGTCTGTGAAAGGATTAACAGTCCCTGGCATGACTATCCATCACTCCTCTACAGGGAGTCGGCAGGTCCACATTCGCGAGGGATTTTGATTAATGGTTATACATGTAAAGTTACGTACAAATCACTTGAAATTGTAACATACTTGAACAAGTCAAGTCAAATATCTTTATCACTGGTGGCTGCAATGCAAGTGCAGTTTATACTGTAACAATGAACAACTCCTAAGGCAAATATTTAATAAGCAACTATTAATTTATCACTGATGATTAGTCTATAGGTATACTGTAGGTCAGGCTAATCAGAATGAGAATCTGGTTTTATTCAGAACCAGAATCTAATAATATTCTGTAGATGTGTTTTTTTTATGCCAGAGTAAGTAAAAAGGTGTACTGTATGTACTGTATACTGAGATTCTCAGAATCATCATGAAAATGTTTTATACTGCAAAAAAGACATTAAGATTGAGAAACGGTAAGAGCAACAGCTGTGAGTGAAATTTGCAATATCGCACACGGAAGGTGGTAAAATCACAAGATTTTTTATCTCTAATAACAGCTTTACATTCTATGATCTTGAATTTTAACCCCAGAACAGATTACATGTGCAGTATCATGTTACCACGGAAACACTTAGCTAGAGTTGGAAGGAAGAAATCCTGTGTAACTTGAAGCTAAGAAAAGCTTTTCCTTAGTTTGCTGATTGAACCAACAAGACAGCGATGTATAGAAAGTTTCATGTAATTGCTTCTTCTAGAATAAGAATATGATCATTGTTCATTCATACCGTTTTCAGGACGAAGTGCAATCCCGCATCGAGTCTCCACCTCATTTCAGACCCCCACCTCCTCCTGGACACGTGAGTCCAAAAGTCCAGCTCAAACGCCCTTTGTCTAAACTGTGCCAAACCAACCTGCTCTACACAGCCCCCTGCAGGATGCACCAGGAAAGCCATGCTTTTAACTACGCGGACCCTCACATACACCCGTCCTGCTCGGCTCACACTTCCCCCTGCACTGTCCACCACAGTTCATCCCCCTGTATCTCCCATCGCTCTCCTCCTCCCTGCTCCCACCATGGTTGTTCTACATGTTCTCGTCATCACTCCGGACCCTCAGTTGCATCTCCAGGCAAAGACCTCATCCAGTTTCTGATGAGCAAGCCGGCGGCCATGTTACATTCAGAATCTGCAAACCGCTCACGAGCTGCAACCCCCACCCCTAGCGGGTCCGCTCGCTCCTCTCCATCTCTATCGCCCTCACTGCGTATACCTGCACCACCACCTTGCAGCCCGGAAAAACCCAAGGTCACGATTTCAGCACCCAGTCTGAGCCCAAACATGGCACGCCACCACATGTTCAACGCTGAACAGGAGTCTGCAGAGGAGAAGATGCGAATCCAACCACGAGGTGAGAGAAACTTTTGATTAAACTTATAGCTTGTATGAGGTGGTATCAAAAAGTTTCAAGACTAGTTTTGTAACATGTCATCAGGTTCCAGCACAAGGCTGCACACACAGTCACCGCCCTTCATAAGTCAGTGTGCCAAAAGACATAGTACTGTGTACATAAGGAGCTGTACAACTGGTGATGTTTTGACCACATGCGTTAAAACATCTGATATTGAATCAATGGACAGATCAAAGTTAGAGCAAAGAGCGAATGTGAAATTCTGCGTAAAACTGGAGACATTGTAGTCTAACCAGGGACCAAGGAGGCCAATGGTGACCATTTTGTTTATTTCCATTTTGGATGATGGTGGTAGGACCTTCGGTCACCAGTTATACACTACGGGCAATTCAGGAACACCAATTAGCCTAATCTGCATGTCTTTTGACTGTGGGAGGAAACGGGAGTACCCGGAGGAAACCCACCAAGCATGGGAAGAACATGCACACTCCTTGCACACAGACCCGACGTGGGAATCAAACCCAGTACCTGGAAGTGCAAGGCGACAGTGCTAAACACTAAGCCACCTTGCTGGCAGAAAAAAATCACTGGAAGACAACGAAGAAGACCTTCAACGAGAAAAAGACAGAAAAAGGCGAGGCAGGTCCACAGCTCGACTAAGCGCATTCTTATTATCTTTTTAGGAATTTGCGAGATTGTGCATCGAGAATTTGTCCATAGGAGCCAGAACGTAGACAGCGACTTCTACTGGCAGGTTTTAAAGCGTCTGAGGGAGGACATACGGCGAAAGCGACCGGATATGTGGCGCATGAGTCTCAAAACTTTTTGATGCCACCTCGTACTATAAAATAGTATTTAAACAATTTTTTTAATCGATTAAGCTTAGTTGACCTTGGCCTTAATGTTGTTGCCAATTGAGCTGCTATATTTTAAGTAATATTTTATAGTTGCATATTTACAAATCAGAAGAAATATCCTGAAAAGGAGTTTCATTGCTCCGTCGCTTAGTACTGAACAAAACATACAGGATACAAGGAAGAAAGAAGCGCCTAAATGTGAATAGACAGTAAATTTCCTTTATGAAAAGTGTGTGATCACATTTCCGCATCGATTCTTGTGTGTTTATGGATTCGTGTCTATATTCATTGACGTGTGGGAGTGTGATGTGTGGCTGCACTTTTATTTCTCTGAAGCCGTAGGTGTTTCATACTGTTTTGTAAGCTTTCATTGCAGGTACAGTGTTATCTCTGTGTGCGTTAATATGTGTGTGTGTGTGTGTGTGTGTGTTGTCAGGGGCTACTTTATCCCAGCTCTCAGATAGTGGACAGACCCTGAGTGAGGATAGTGGCGTGGACATTGCAGAGGCAGCGGGAATGTGCAAGGACAGCAGTCCTCGGCCTGGTAAAGCCGTATCCCAGAATGCATCAGGAGAGCCTCAGGGGGCGGAGAGAACAGGACAGATTCCCAATCACCAGGTGAGGACCAGAGCGCCCGACATGGCCGAGTGATACAGACCAAAACTATTTTCTTTAAAGGATGTTTTTTATTACACATTTATAAACATGAACTGGTCCACAGAAGAACATGTTTTTATTATTATTATTATTATTATTATTAGCATTATTTCCAGGAGATAGCGAGGTAATGGAGCAAAGATGCTCCATGATTTCTACACAATGCACAATGCATAATAATACCAAAGGTTAGCAAAAGTATGATGCCCAAGTCTTAAAATTGCTTCAAAGGACAATTGTACTTGGATACTAGGGATGGGAATCACCAGGGACGTCCCAATATGATATCATCATGATACCCAGGTGCTAATTCATTTTGTATTACAATTTTATAAATAAGTTTTTCTTGATTGTGCTGTGTGAATAGTTTAGAGCGCACCACCTGCAGGATTATAAACAAATTGCCACATTTTACTACCTCAAATGTGAACATATATAAATGTTAAATACATTGTATTTAGTTTGGCGATACACGAATTGCCTCACAAAAGAATTGCAGGGGTTGCTTCAGTTGCTCAGGTCTAGTCTTAGCAACGTTATGTGGCAGTAAAATGAAGTCAGCTGACGACCTGAATGTACTGAACGACCAGGTTTTCACATCTATGGAGTTTTGCTTTCCTGACGGCATGGCATATTCCAGAGATCAATTTGTGAAAAAGTGGTTCTGGGAGCTCGAGGAATCATTTTCATACATGAACTGGCCACCACATTGTGTGCTCTAATCAAAGCTAAAGGCAATCAATGAACTCTTAGAGTGTGTGTATTTTTTTTTTTTTTGGAGAGGCAGTGTACAGTTAAGGCTGAGATTTTTTTTAATGTTCTATCTTCAAAGGATTATAAAATCATGACACCAAGGATTTATTTCTGTTAGCTTTAGACATTATCTTAGTCTAAATATGACAATAAAATATGACAGAAAGCCAAATATAAATGGAAAATGATGGATGGATAGATACATACATATATACAGTACATACATACACTCTTTCCAGATCCAATAACAATGCAGATAGTGACAAAGAGACAGGTTGTAGATTTAATTGAATTGCACTTCATATCTTACATCATTTTACTAGTCAGTAGACACAGGGTTAATGTGAGAGCCGACCAAAGTTACAGTGAACACTGTACAAAATTACTAGTGCAGTGATTAAAAACTGCCATATATGTGAATAATAATAATTAAAAAAAGACATAAATTAATAATACTGATAGGCAGCACGGTGGTGTAGTGGTTAGCTCTGTCGACTTGCACCTCCAGGGTCTGGGTTCGATTCCCGTCTCTGTGTGCATGGAGTGTGTATGTTTTCCCCATGCTTGGTGGGTTTTCTCCAGGTACTCCGATTTCCTCCCACAGTCCAAAGACATGAAGATTAGGTTAATTGGCGTCCCCAAATTGCTCATAGAGTGTAAATGAGCATGTGTGTGTGGATGGATTGGCACCCTGTCCAGGGTGTATGCCGCCTCGTGCCCTAAGTCTCCTGGGACAGGCTTCATACCCCCCGCAACCCTGAATACAGGATAAAGCGGTATAGACGATGAGTGAGTGAATAATACTAAGAAGTGAAATGCAGTGCAACTTTTGATTTAGTCGATGTATTACGATGAAATTGTATTCGTGACAAAGTGATAACAGTGCAAATGGAAATAATTGTGCAAAGAACAGCATGAAAGTAACAACTGACTGGATCTATGTGTATTGGCATAATATGTAATACTGAGAGTATTGAACAGACCCTGAAGTTAAAAGATGAGAGAGTTATGCGTGTAAAAAGAGGAAAAGAGCCTTAAGTCTAGATCCCCCAGTGCACATCCTCATGCCCCTGTAGAGAGGTGTCGAAAAAACCGACCGGCTCTGGGGACAAAGGATTTCCTGAGTGTGTGTCTGAGGTGAGTTTCAAATGAATAATCTGGAAAACATTTCGAAAAGTATCAGGATTTTTTCTTTTCCCCCTCAAGGACTCGTTAAAGTTTTTAGAGATTTAATTAAAATTTACTCAATATTAAGAAGACAAAAACTTCTGGTTGCCATGACACTCGTGTTATTTTAAAGTGATCTGGTTATGATGACCGTCTTGCTTAAATAGAGAAAAAAAAAAATCATTATTTTTATGCTTCAAGTATTTGAGATTGTATGTGCATGAGTACAGTGTAAAAATATATAATATAATGAGTCAGTGTTACAGTATTGTGTAGTTGTTTTGTTATGCTTTCCTCAGAACCATGGGTCCTTTCCGGAAAAAACAAACAAACAAACAAAAACATCTGGTCCTTATATTTCAGGGCTCATCAATTTAAAAAAAACCTGAGAAAGTTTCAGGTGTCAAAAGTTCTAACGATTAGTACAATGAATGCGAAAGTGTGTTTGAAGAGACAGGAGCCAACAGGTTTCTCTTGAGCTCAAGCCCATCACTCTGCTCCTAATTAAAAACATTTTTTAAAGCAATCACGTGCAATAGCTCTATCAAGCAGCGAACTGTCGAGCCTCCTGAGGACATACTGATGATCAAAGCCAGGGTTAGTAGATCATGGGTGTTTGACAGGATTTTTAACGTTCATTATTCGTTCTCTTTTGTATTCATATCTTTCTCTCCGTCTCTTCCTTTCTGTTTGTGTGTGTTTTATGTATATATAGTCTGGCCAGTCTGGGCCCACGTTGGTACGGGTGTCCAAGAGTGCTAATACACTGGGCATCGCTGTGGAAGGCGGCGCCAACACAAGACAGCCTCTCCCGCGCATCGCAACTATACAGGTGTGTATCAGCATTACTACTGACATGATCCAAATTACAGGCGTTTATTCATACAGTGGAACCTTGGATTACGAGCATAATTCGTTCCGGAAGTGGGCTCGTATTCCAAAACACTCATAAACCAAATCGAATTTTCCCATAAAAAATAATGGAAACTCAAATTATTCATTCCACAGCCCCCCAAAAAATAAATACATACAAATAATTAACACAAAATATTAAGTAAAAATAGAACAAATTAACCTGCACTTTACCTTTAAAAAAAGTAAAAATAAATCCAGACAAATAAGTGTTTTCGTTTGTGCACGCAGACGCTGTGTGTGTGTGTGTGTGTGTGTGTGTGTGTGAATCTAAAGTAAGCTCCCCCTCTCCTCCTTCTCGTCTTACACAGTTACCCTTCCTCCACTCTTTTCACACACACGCACGCGCGCAACGAAAACGCTGTTTTATCGGAAAAATAAACAAGAAATCTCTCTAATGACACTTGATTGAGCGACACACTAACAGAATCACTGCTGTAAAGTAAAAATAAAACAAATGAACCTGCACTTTACTTTTGAAAAGAATCATGACAGAACAGTGTTTCTGTGTAGAGCAGAGAGAGTGTGTGTGTCTGTGCGAAAGTAGGAGGGGTCTGTGTGTGTGTGTGTGTGTGTGTGTGTGTGGCACGGTGTCACCCGCACGCACAGACAAAGAGCAGGCTGAGCCTTGAGCAGAGAGAGAAAATGGATTTTTAACAACTCCAACTTTTTTAAAACATGCGTGACACATGATACTCGGTACTCGTAAACCAAGACTGATTCATTTTTAAATCACAATTTATTAAAAATTTTGCTCGTCTTGCGGAACACTCGCAAACCACGATATTCGCAATCCGAGGTTCCACTGTATGACTAAATGGGTGTCTACACCTAAAGGGATAACACATTCATTTATTAATTTTTTTTTGTTTTTTTTAATAAATCATAATTTTCAGCCACTTTAAGTAAAACGCTTCCGTTAGGGCGATACGTTTTAAACGAAAGTCGAGTTTAACTTCTAAAGTCTGCGACGGCGATAATGAGACGGTCTGTTTAACCAACCATCAACCAGCCAGGCTCAGCCGGAAAGCCACTATGGGACATTATGGTCCTTTTAAAAAGCAATTTTCTGGTGGACACTTAAGCTGTGGGTCAATGGAACAGCGTTGCTCGTATAACTGCCTGTTAGCCAATTAGTCATGCGATTAATAGCCTACAGATCATTCGTGCTACGGGATTTAACTGCTTTACTATTAACTTTACCTCTTTGACCTCTGGATGTGATAGTCTTCTGCCTGCAGTAGAACACTTTTCGCTGTTTCGTTAGGATTTTATTTTTTTCCTCTGTTGGGGAGACGGTAATGATAGTGATTCGCAGTGTTGTAAATGAGTTAGTTGTGATTTTAAAATGTAATCCTTAAACATAATATTAGTAATATAAACAGCTAGACAATTAAATTGTTAGGACCGAGCAGTGCATTACACTTTATCATGAGTGATTATTCGTCTCATTATACTGTAACGGTGATGCAGAGCAAACCATTCCACAAGCTCTTAAAGGTCCCATATTTTCCTATCTTGCTTTAACAAGTTATCACAGATCGCAGAGCTCACCTGAAGTGTGTGTGTGTTAATGCTCCAGCTGAAATACACCTCACTTCCTTCGTGCCTCAAACTCTCTTTATTTCACCCGACCAGAGCTGAAGAGTTATTAGTATACAGTACAATATGTATACACATAAGGGGTGGGGTGAGGGGAGGGGTGGGTCTAAGGGGCTTGGTTAAACACTGGTCAATACTAAAATAAAAAAAGAACAACAATGTATTTTTCTTCGGAATGTCTTAACATACCAAAGAAGTGAATTTTTCATAATAGGTCCCTTTTGAAACATTTTAATTCCGTACTGCCTTATTGAGTTCCTGCTGTGTTTTCTCTTGAAAACAAATGACAAATGAAAAAACATTTAACTCTTCTGTTCAAAGGTCTCAGGCACCCTATTATCTTTTGTACAAATTTTGTTATATACAGTATGTTTATCTTGTCTACATTATTATGTACAAAACCATGTAATAATTCCAAACGTAATCTAAAAAATAAACCATTTTGGGACTTCTAATACATATTATTATTATTAATATTATTATTATTATGAAAAAAGTTACATGAACGAACCCTCTGTTTTCACTCAAACAACTTCAAGCGTCATATTTAATATGTCAAATGAACAACAACAAAAAAAGATTAGCATTACAATTAATCTGCTCTTTGATTGCCGTGAGTTTCATCAGTGCCGAGTGCCGTGTCGAACCCCAGCGACGACCTCTTGAGATGCCATTTTCATGATTAGAACACAGCACAGAGCTGTAGTGCTGCTTGTTAAAGACTCTTATTCACCCACTCATGTGTCGCATGTCGAAATCCACCGTGGCGACAGTGTGGGAAATCTGTCTCGAACATATGCAAAAGTTCTGGGCTGTAAGATTAAAGTCAATTCCATTCATTTTTTTATTTTATTTCATACACTCATTCACTCACTCACTCACGCATTGTCTATTCGGCTTGATCCTGTATTCAGGGTCACGGGACCTGAAGCCTATCCTAGGAGACTTAGGGCATGAGGCGATGTACACCCTGGACAAGGTGCCAATCCATCGCTGGGCACACACACATACACACACTACAGGGCAATTTGGGAACACCAGTTAGCCTAATCTGCATGTCTTTGGACTGTGGGAGGAAACCAGAGTACCCGGAGGAAACCACCAAACACGGGGGGAACATGTGAACTCCATGCACACAGAGACGGGAATCGAACCTGGCCGGAAAACAAACCTCGACGCCGGAGGTGCAAGGCGACAGTGCTACCATTTCATACATATTGTTGAAAAACTTATTGGTGATGTAATTACTGTATTCCCTTATTAATTGCAGAATTCATCAGTTTTAGTAAGCGGGGGCACTGGTGGTTCAGTGGTAGGTGTTTCGCCTGCCATGCGAAAGGCCCGGGTTCGATTCCCATCCAGTGCCCAAACCTCAGCCACTGGATGCAGTGCCAGTCCCAAGCCCGGGTAAAATGGGAGGGTTGCGTCAGGAAGGGCATCTGGCGTAAAACCTGTGCCAAGCTTGTATGTGTGGACCAAGTGTCCGCTGTGGCGACCCCTTGCCAGGAGCAGCCGAAAGACCAAAAAAGATAAAATAAATCAGTTATAGTTAGCGTTGCCGCATCACAGCTCCAGAGTCCCTGGTTTAAATTGGGTAGAGTCACTGGGTGGAGCTATGCCAGCCTGTTAGACTTCAGCACTAACACCTCACTATTGTGTGGCAAAAAAACAGCTTTCCAAAGTGACTCAGATCTGCTCACACGAATAAGATGTCAAGCTGCACTACATGATATACATCCTGTAATGTCAGGTTTGCCATGAGCTACAGTACACAACAGTTTGAAATCCGCTTTGAATGGGTAGATCTTTAAAAATCTAATATGAATCTGATTGTAAACCACATCAATTAAGAACACAAATCAGATTCAGTGTCGATTTTTGTCTGTTCAGACTACATGAAAGCGATCTGATTCCAAACGGATTCCAATCTGGATAAACCAAAAAATGGATTTACCCTGGCAGTCTGAACAAGGCTTTAGAAAATATAAGGACACAATGAAATATCCAATAGTGGCTCAAATCACCCTTTGAATACTTAATGTATTTGGCCAAAACGATGCTACATACACTTCAATATGGAGTTGGTCTCCCTTTTGCAGCTAAAACAGCTTCTACTATTCCTGGAAGGCTGTCCACAAGATTTTTAAGTGTTTCAGTGGTAATTCGTGCCCATTCATTCTGTAAAGCATTTATGAGGTCAGGCATTGATGTTGGACGAGAAGGTCTGGCTCACAATCTCCGTTCCAGTTCATCCCCATCCTCGATGGGGTTGAGGTCAGTGCGAGCCAGTCAAGTTCTTCCACACCGGACTCATCACACCATGTCTTTATAGTCCTTGTTTTGTGCACTGGGTCATGTCAGTCATGTCTTAAAAAAAAAAAATACAAGGACATGTTATACAGGCATGTGCATTGGAGAAATCTCAAATGTGTGTGTCATGATCATATTGTGTAGCTGAATTTCCTTGAGGTGTGAATAAGCGCGTCATGAATCCGTCCTGTTCCGGCGCCCCTGTGTTTGATGTCATTGCTGATTTTCTGTGTCCAAGTGGTTTGATTTCATGCTTTGATTAGTTTCTCTATTTATACCTTCTTGTTCCGAAGTCTGGTTGATTGTATGGTGCATTTCTGAGCATTGTTTCCTGTTTCCTGTCTTTCATAGCATTTGTTTCTTGTATGATTTCCTAGTTCCAACCCACGCTCATGGATAATACTGTCTGCCTTTGATTTGACCCCTGCCTGGAGTAATAACTGTAATTAATGCATTATTTCTATATGAACTACAGTATATGCTGGTCTTATGTACTTGCATTCTGCTGTACATTACTGAGTGTGTGAATGAGTGTGTTCATAGAACAAAGCTTTGGGTACATAGTACCAGTATGAGTGTAAAACTTCTCTCACCCCTGTTAATTACAGTAACTGCCAGGCGCTTGTTCCCCATTCGCAGAAGGATATGTTTTGGCACAACAAAAAGACTGATTAAATAAACAAACAAATTATAATCTGATGATAATAAATGGTGTTTTTTGCAATTGTTGTATAAAAATAATATCACACTCGAGGTCATGCTGTTGTGCTGGATATCGGCACGGTTATGATATCTTCGTCAGCACCACGGCCACGTTGCTATTCAGTACAACATCACTCCCTCTCATGTGATAATGCTTAAATAAAGCACATGGGTGGTAGTGTGGTAGTGGAAAATAATCATTGGTATGAGTGATGTGACCCAGTACAAAGTTTCAAACTCTCTTCTCAGTATTGATATATAATCTCGAAGCCTTTCCTTACTTTGTTTATTAAATCATTTATTTATTTCCTTTTATTGCTCATGTTTAATACTTATTCTCAAAAACTTTTGTGAATGGGAATCTTCCTTACAAAGCACTGACACAGGAGACGTCTTCCATAAATGTCTTCCATATGTAAAACCTCCAACGATAAAATTTTCTTTGTTCAATCACAAAAAAAAAAAACAATAATTTTAGCTGAATATAGTGTCTGTCTTCCAACTTACAAGTCCGTGTGTAAGCTGTTATTATGGAAACCGTCACAGGTCGGCAAACTACACACATTCTGTATATGCAAAATAAAAGTAGAGATAATCGAGGGCAGATATTTCTTAAGTAAAAGTAAAAGTCCTCCATGTACTTGTGTGCATACACAATATATATATATATATAAAACAGAGTAAATAAACTCTCAGTTACCTCCCGGAAACCATAACCTTTTATGATTATGCAAATGCATCGATATATACTCACAAATCAACACCCTCACCAATTATATTTGAGAATTCGTAAAACATTTTACTCCGGAAAAAATGATCACCTGACGTATAAACTCCTTTAAAACCAAGACACATGTTTCTTTTCATAAGACAATGTCAACGTCAGAGCCTGATTTTGGAGCTCAGCTCTATGTGCTTCTGGTACGTCAGAGTATACATAATGACGATGATGTAACGTACACTGGCAGAAGAGGTCAATTAGAAAAATGAGCAGTTGGACATTTCTGCAGTATTTCTTGGACCTTTGGCAGATTGTGAAAACTCCAACCTAAGAATCTAATTTATTACACCATGACAGCGGCGCGGAGAAAGGTCACACAATCCTTATATCAGGGGGAAAAATCTGTCACTTAAATCGTTTGCTAAATCAAGTTCAACTGTGGTTTGACAAAAAAAAACGGCCCTTGTGACAGATGATGCTTGTTAGAATAAGACATTATAAATGTTTGTGACAGGGTTGTGTCAGTGCTCATTATGTCTGTGTCATGTACAGTCGTCCAAAGAAATGTGGGTCTTGCTCATGATGGCATCTTCCTAGTTATCTCATCTCTGCTCTGAACGGTGTTTCCACCTCAGAGGTGCCTCTGCATACAAATTTAATACGGTCCGGAGGCGAGTTCTTAAGGTGAAAATTCATATTGCGAAACGCATTTTCCCATAGGAAATAATGTAAATACAGATAATCCGTTCCAGACACACGAAAATATAAGCATATCTTTGCATATAAAAACAATCAAAACATTCAGAAAAGGCATGTAAATTTAGTAAAATATGAAATAAA
>JAQMYJ010000014.1:17695213-17706072 GCA_030014305.1 Clarias laeviceps | reverse complement strand
ATGTAGAAAGAAATAAAAATCAGGAACCATCATGGAGTTAGAAAGTGACCCCAAACTTTTGAACGGTAGTGTATGTCGAGACTTTAAGCTTGTATGGGGGACACTCCACCTAATCAAAAGCTAATAATATATACATTAATAATAATAATTAAAATAAAACATATAATTGTTGATATATTGAATCTTTCGCTTATTAAAGGATTAATAGTCAGGTGTCAGGTGATAAAATTTTTTAAAAAGTTCCACCATGTCTTCAGAACGTCACAATA
The DNA here is from genome assembly GCA_030014305.1 of Clarias laeviceps. Taxonomy (NCBI): domain Eukaryota; kingdom Metazoa; phylum Chordata; class Actinopteri; order Siluriformes; family Clariidae; genus Clarias; species Clarias laeviceps. The sequence continues at coordinate 17,705,803 of JAQMYJ010000014.1, read as the reverse complement.
ACATGGGAAAAAAGAGAAATTGGTGACGGAATGCCTCTTTACGTGTAACTGTAATAACTTACAGTAAATGAGAATTGGAACTAGTTTTATGGATGTTCCTCAACATTTAATATATTTTAAATCTATAAATGTATTAAAAAAACACAACGTATTCTTTCATTCTGTGGTATAAAAGAAGTAAAACACTTCTGTGTTGGAAAATGTAAAAATAACCATATTGTTGTTCATTTTAATGCCATAATTTAATTAATTAATCAATATGAAGGGTGTTCAAGTCAAAACGGGACTGACACTTATAGAAGACTTCAAACACGGTATGGTGAGGAGTCTCTTAGAAACATTTGAATGGTGCAAAGTCAGAACGATTACAGCGAATGGAATGCCACATTCTTAAAAATTGACGGATAACTTGTCGCCAACTTGTGGAAAAGACGGGTCAGTCTTAGGTAACTGAACATACAATCATTCACCAACACAGTTGTCGCATCCCCCCTTACAGTCCTAACATCGCTGCAAACATTTCCACATGTTTGGGACACTACAGGAGTTCCTGGGAGGCCAGCGTTTCAGGCAGTCTGATCATGGCTGAGAAATCTTTCTTTCTTAGTGAAACGCTGGGAAAAGTGCATTAGTGTAGCAGGGGATTACATAGAGAAATAAAGAGTTTTTATTCTCATAACTGTGTTTTGTTATTTAGTGCAAAATAAAAGTCCTGGTTTGACTTGAACATCTCTTTTACATTTTTAGTCACTCCTTGTTAGTGCATCTAATAATTTCCCAGATGAAGTGGCTGTAAACACCAGTACATGTATTTTATATACAGTAAGTATATCTGTATAAACTTACTTGTGATTCCTTCAGACATAATATCAGTCATTTTGCAGCAGGATGAGACCATTCTCATGCTCAGTTTGTCTACCACCAGAACCTGAGACAGAACGTAAACCACACGTGGTTCTTTATTAAATACAGACTGTTCAATACATTACAAATTCACTGCAAGTAAAGAATTACATGAGGTTTTTGTACAAACACATAAGGACGTCGATTTATTCTTTTCCATCAGCACTTGTGGAGAAATTTACCTTCCATTCTCCTTTAGTTTTCACCTTCTTGATGACATCATTCATAATCTCTGAAAGAGGAAAACGGAGAATGCAGGTTAAAATAAAAAAAATGGTAAAAATGTATCCTGACATGTATCAACAATCCAAATAATGTGAAATAGAGAGAAAACTTTTTGTTATTAAGTCCTAGGAAATATATAATTTTGAGACAGTTTAAGATAAAGCATAGATAAACTAGTTATTAAAAATATATTTATCATATTCAGAAATAAAGAAGCTTTAGAAAGCTTTAGAAAGTTGTTTTCTTTTCTATTAATATTTTAATATAATATTTGTTATAAACAGGCACATCTACTATATAAAACTTGTATATAAAAAATCTTGTCTTATTACTTTTGTCCTGAAGGTGCACAAACTTTTGCACTCACCCACACAGCCATGTTCAAACCTTAATCATTTTTATTAGATCTAAAACATGCAGTTCATATTAGAGAGCAGGTGATGATGAGGGCATGTCAGCCACACTCTAAATATATCAGTGTGTGTGTGTGTGTGTTAAGTGTCTCACACTTCCACATATTGACACACACACAAACAGTCAGGTTCACACTTGCAGGGTGTGAAGCCACATGACTGATATGTCAGCTGTGAGGCAGAACAGAGTCTGATGTGCGCCTGAATCTCACTTACTTACTTCTGTGAATACTTCTAATATTCTGTATTAAATGTTTTTTTTAACATAAGAAAAATAATAATGAAAATAAAGAAGGGCGAAATGCTGTTGTCTTAAATTAAGAAAGGATAAAGTCAAACCCAAAAATATTGTAACACATCAAGAGAATGGAAAAAACAACCTCTGCTTAAAAAAAATTGTATTTATTAAGTCAAATTAGATGTTTTTTAAAGTTATTGTGTGTTGTTGTAAGATGAAACCATAATCAAAAAGGTTTTAGGTCAGGTATCAAAAGCATATTGCAAAAAAATGTACTATATATACGTATATAATATAATGTTATGTAGTATATGGAAGTAAGGCAGTAAGTTTTTTTTTGCCAGAAACGTGGTTGCATCTGCCAGGAAGTCCCAAATGTAGTCCATTCATTCATATTTTTATTAGATAAAAAAACACATTTGCTAAATACAGTTTCATGTCCTTTTATGTCCGTTATGTTCGGAACTTTTTTGAATTCAAATCTTTCAATGATCTTAACTGTCATTCAGATGAAACTCGGCCAATTTAGATTTCACATGAAAAGACATAAACATGAAAAAGTGTATTATTCTAAAATGCAGAATTTGACAGGGTTACGGACACTACAGATTTATTGCCTTTTAAGCGTTTACCAAAAACCAATGCAAGTAACAATTTTTTCAGGTCTTACAGATTTTAGAAGCTTACACCAATTTTAGTATCAATATTCACAATGAAATATAAATAATTGCCATTTTAAATCATCTCTCCAAAACGGCTAAAGTTACAAACTTGAAATTTTTAGGGAAGCAAGATTGATCACTTCCATGTTGCATAAACTTCAGAAGTGGCTTCTTTGGCAAACACATTCTCTGTATTATACGTATAACATAAAAAATATAAGTGAGAGATGAAATGCTCTCCAGAAGGCATAAAGTTAAACATGAAACATGCTTTTGCAACCTTTTAAACAATATTAGTGTATCGTTTTTTGTTTTCTACAATTTTAGAGGGAAAAGGGGAAAGCAGCACCCTGCAAAAGACTGGGAACCACAGGAGACTTGAGCTCACAGATAACTTTGACCAAGGTATCAGACCTTAATTAGCTTTTAAGGGTCATGGCTTGTTCACAGTCATCATTAGGAAAGGCCAAGTGATGTAAATTTCAAAGCTTTGTCCCAACAATCAGCAGCCATGGGTTCCTCTAAGCAGTTGCCTAGTGTCATTGATGCCCACAAAGCAGTTCACAGAAACAGTGGACGTCAAGATAAGGTCTGAAAGACCAAGAAACATATCAGAGGGAACAGCTCGTAGAATTGCTAGAAAACCAAGTCAGAACCCCACTTTGACTGGAAAAAATCTCCAGAAAGATTTGGCGACACTGAAGTTGTGGTACAATGTTCAACTGTTCAGCGACGCCTGCACAAATATGGCCTTCATGGAAGAACATTCACACAAGCCTGATGGGTTTGGAAAAAAGTACTGCGGCCACAATGAGCAAAGGTATGTTTGGGGAACAAAGTTTACAGAATTTCGGGGGAAAAAAACACCGGTCCAACTGTTAATCATGTGGGTCAATCTACTTGGGGTCCTATTGCAGCCTGTGGCACAGGGAATATTTCACCGGTAGAGGGAATAATGGAAAAAATTAAATTCCAACTTATTCTGGAACTTAACACCATGTGTAAAAAAAGTTGAAAAGAAGATGACTTCTACAATAGGATAATGATCCTAAACACACCTCAAAATCCCTGATGGACTACCTCAAGGGGCGCAAGCTGAAGGTTTTGCTATGGCACTCACAGTCTCCTGACCTAAACATCATTGAGAATCTGTGGATAGATCTCAAAAGAGCAGTGCGTGCAAGACAGCCCAGGAATCTCATAGAACTGGAAGACTGTTGAAAATCCCTCAAACAAGAACTGAAAGACTTTTGTCTGGCTACAAAAAGTGTTTATAAGCTGTGATACTTGCCAAAGACGTGCTACTAGGTACTAGGTGCAGGGTGCACAAACTTTTGCTGTGGGCCCTTTTTCTTTTCTGTTATTTTGAAAATATAAAAGATGAAAATAAAAAACATGATTTTGTTTAAAATATAAAGGAAATGTGTCATCTGTAACTTTATGCCTTTTGGAGATCATTTCATCTTCCACTTGCTTAACTGTTCACATTAACAAGAAATTTTTATATTTCTAAATTTAGAAAATTGTAGATATTTAAACTTTTTTAAAAATCATTTTCAATCACAACCTACACTCTTAGAGTAAACAAATCTTTATCTGGGCATCCATACCTATTATGATTCACATGAATTATGGGGAAATTTACTTAAAATACACATCTCTCCATCATATTTTATCTCACAGCTTTAATAGGGTCATTACCGGTCTTTAAAGAACACAAACGTAATGTAATTCCTTTTGAAACCAACTGTATATTATAGTTTTTTGACCAAAGAATTTAATTGGACAGTCAATTAAAAAAAAAAAAAACATAAAATAAAATAAAATAAAGCAAAATAAAATGACCAGAACTTGTTTCAGGCACCTTCCACAACATTAAATTTAACTATATCCAAAATTTATTAATAATTAATTAATATAAATTAAAATTATTGATGAAGGATCATAAGAGAAATAAAACATTTGTGATTGTGCTGTTGTTGGAAAATAACCAAGCACTCCTGCAGCATTTCCCAAGTGTTTCATTCCTTTCATAATAACTTTTTACTGGACTGCTCCAGGGTTGAAAAATTTGGAGAAAACCCCATAAGAACAGCCTTGGTGATACTTTTCTTATGCTTTCTCATCTCAAGATCTTTATGTTTCATACTGACTTTTTATGAATATTTACTGATAGAAGACTCACTGCACATCCTGAACACTATGAAATATTTGCATGTTCAACAGAAAGTTGCATCATCTGAATTTTGTGAAGCTCATGGTAATAAGCGAGTTCTTCCATTTTTTTTTTCAGTGATATTGTGATATTGGCTCACTTGAAGACACAATACCCGAATGGTTGTATGAAAAAATAATAATGTGCTTGTGCAATTAGCATTTGAGCTACCACTGCCCTAAAATTAGCCTACAGTTACCTTTAATGTGTAACTATCCTCTGTAAATGTGATTACAATATACCTTACATAATTGAACCTTTTAAAGTAAAGCTTAAAAAAAGATAGAAATCTATATCTATAGAAAAAAGATACATACGGGTTTATACGAAAGTAATATTGCACAGCTGATTTAAATGTGAGTCAAGCCCACATAATCACCCTCACTCACTCATTGTTTTTACTGATTTATCCTATGTAAAGGGCAGCGGGAAGGCCTATCCCAGGAGACTTAGGGCACGAGGCGGGGTACACCCTGGATGGCGTACCAATCCCTCACAGGGCACACACACACACACACACACACACACTACGGGCAATCTGCGTGTCTTTGGACTGTGGGAGGAAACCGGAGTACCCGGAGGAAACCCACCAAGCACAAGGAGAGCATGCACACACAAACCCGAGGAAGAACCTGGAGGTGCAAGGCAACACTTATTCCTTATTCCAGCAGCTCAATAACAGCAAGGCACAGGGTTGCCACATTGGGGATACTGTTTCAAAACCCTTTTTTTTTTAAAAAAAATCAAATTACAAATTTGTTCATTTTAAAATCTAATATACAAATATATAAAACATACAAAGATCACGAGTAAGCATTAGTAAGGGATTATTATCTTTAAAAATAATAAATCTCTCTCTCTCTCTCTCTCTCTCTCTAAAAAACGCGTTTTTAAGAATATGCCCAATCTGGCAACCGTGCAGGCGGATTAGTGAGAGTGTGGATCCGCTTTATCAACAGGACAGGACGGAAAACCTAAATTTAACAACAAGCCCTAATAATAATAATAATAATAATAAACATTAATAAAGATTTATATATAAAAGTATCAGTATCTTAAAAACAGTAAAAGTATCATAAGAACATAAACTTTTAGGTTTAATAAGTGAATCCACTTTTGCGCGCAATAAATATACAAACATACAGTATAGTTCTATTTTAGTCTTCCTTAATTCCCTGTATAATATAATATAATATAATGTCTAGCCATCTACTTTATACACTATGAGCTCCCTGCGTGTTGATTTCGAGCCCGGTATTCTTGTGAAACACACATGACATCACTCCAGATAAACGGCTTCATAAATAAACACAATAAAGTTCAAAAGCATTTCACTCAACATAAACTATGTATATAAAAAACCTTGATTGGTTTCAAACCGACTTACTTTCTCCGACAATCGCTTTCAGCCCAAGAGGAGTCATGATGCACCGACTGTTCCTCCCTCTGTGTGTGTGTGTGTGTGTGCGCGCGCGCGTATGTGTGTAATCCCTCGGATCAGAATCTTTATCATTCTGATAAGGCACACCACCAACAGTAATAATAATAGTCTCTCACCACCCTCAGCAACCACTTTCACCCTGGAAAACCAGCTCTGAGGCCACACAACACATCATCACACACATTCCATCCATTTAGGAACCTCTGAAGTCCAATTAGGTATCGTGGAGGCCAGTGGTCACCATTGTACTTTATTTAATCCTATTTTCACAACAGTGGTAGGACCTCAGGTTAACATTCACACGCTACGGGAACGCCAATTAGTCTAATCTGCATGTCTTTGGGAGGAAACCGGAGTACCCAGAGGAAACCCACCAGGCACGGGGAGAACATGCAAACTCCATGCACACAGACCCCGAGGCTGGAATCGAACCCGGACCCAGGAAGTGAAAGGCGTCACTGCTGACCACCACACCACCGTGCCAGCCTTGCCCTCCATCAACAAACAAACCCAAAAAATTAATAAATACAAAAGGTGATTGCTGAAATTACTGGAGTTGAGTTAACAACTGTTCAATTCATTATTAAAACCTGGAAGGATAGTGTTGAACCATCAACTTTCAGAAAGTAACATGGTCAGAAAAACATCATTCATGGAAATCACTTAAACACTTGGTGAAGCTGCATCGTACAATATTATCCCTATATTAACCAGTAGAAATCACAGGCATACAGATAGACAACCATTACACAATTAAACAGAGCTCTCCAGCAGCTTTCAAACAACACCATTCCTACATCTCTGCAATCTGTGAATGAATTAGTTCACTAATTTATTGATTTTAAAGACATGCTAAACTTTTATTGTTTAATTTATTTAGAGGATTAAACATCTGTTAATAGCAATTTGATTTAATTAGTTTTATACAGACAAAATTGCACATTGTTTTGCATTATTCTTAATTCAGAAATAAAAAGAAATCGTGTTGCACAGATCTAAATCTCTCTCTCTCTCTCTCTCTCTCTCTCTCAAACACACTAAAATGCCACCTTGGCCTTAAACACTGGACCCCAGAATGGGCCTTGATATAACACCATCAATCAGAGCTGATGTGATGTCACATACTGTACACTACCAGCCAAAAGTCTGGACACACCTTCTATTTCCATATCTTACTGCTTTTCCTCTGCAGCAGAGGTAACTTTTGGTCTTGCTTTACCTGGGAAGGTCTTCATGAGAGATAGTTTCATCATGGTGCTTAATGGGTTTTGCAAATGCACTTGACAATACTGTTCTTGCTAGAACTATTGCAGAACAGCTGACCTTCTTAAAATAACAACTGTCTGTTGTTGTTGTTGTTGTTACTTCATTTTCGAATGCCATATATGTTATTTCATAGTTGTGAAATCTCCAGTATTGTTCTAGAATGTAGAAAATAAATCACTAAGCAAAAAACATTTATTTGGAAGGTGTGTCCAAATGTTTTACTGGTAAACCCTTGTGCCAGGAAAACAGCTCTGACCCCTCGAGGCATGACTCCACAAGACCTCTGAAGGTGTACTGTGGTATCTACCATCAGAATGTTATCAGTAGGTTCTTTAAGTTGCAAGGTGGGACCTCCATGGATCAGACTTGTTTGTCCAGCACATTCCATGGATGCTCGATCTGATTGAGATCTGGGGAATTTGGAGGCCGGATCAACTACCTTGAACTATTTGCTTGCTTAGCCCCATACACAGCAACCTGTAATGCACAGAGTGTTCTGATCGCTTTCTATTGTAGCCAGCATTAACCTTTTTTCTCAATGTGTGCTACTTTGGCTTTTCTATGGGATCGGATGAGGCAGGCTGGCCTTTGGTTCCCAAGACCATAAATGATTCTTGGGTGCATTGCACCTTCAGGGTCTGGGTTCGATTCCTGCCTCGGGGATTGTGTGCATGGAGTTTGCATGTTCTTACTTGGTGGGTTTCCTCCCACAGTCTAAAGACATGCAGATTAGGCTAAATGGCATTCCCAAATTGCCCATAGTGTGTGAATGCACATGTACGTACATGTTGACCTGATTTCTACCATAGTCATGAAACAGGAATAAATACAATGTTCACCATTGGTCTCCACACTCCCTAGTTGACCAGCTAGAAAGTGGTTGCTGAAGTTGGTTATTAGTATTTGATTACTGTTGGTGGTGGTGACGGTGTGTGTCTTAACAGATTGGTGAAGAGCTTGGATTCTGATCCAAAGGGTTACAGAGAGAGAGAGAGGAACAGTGGGACGGTGGATCATGGTACAGAGGGTCCTACAGTAGATTGTAGTATTCATTGTACACACCATTGTACGAGTTAGTTTCTCATAATAACCACGAGATGGCGCCAGATTCACATTTTAGTCTTTTGAAAGGTTCCCACATGCAGCCTAGTCTACAGTATTTCTGCCAAACCTTGCCAGTTGACATCATGACGTGAATTTATTTATTTTTTTATATTTGGTGTAACAAATGCGATGATGTTGACAAACACATTTAAGGCAGTGGAACATTATAGGCTATTTTTTTTCCTTTAATGTGTGATGTACTATTTTACAAGGTAGTTGTGTTTTAATACGTGTATTTTACCTTATGAAATGGTAAATGTGTGTTTATGAGCATTTAGTTTTTTGCCTTATGACCCGGTTATGAGCGGTGCTCGTGCGCAGTGGGCGTGTCTATAGGCGGGGAGTAATATTGAGTAAAATTCTACACATACGGTGTGAACAGTGTGTAATTGTGCACAGTGTCACATTGTGCAAGTTCACTTTTGGACAGCGTTTTGATTTCTTTGATTACACCAAGTTGCGGGTGTTTTACACACAAGTCAGGCATGGATGAGAGCTCTCCGTTCTGTCAACTAACTTTGTTATGTTTAGGATGAAACCAAAGCCCCACCCGTGATTAAAGGGTGTGGTTAAATACTCCTCTCTCTCTCTCTCTCTCTCGAAAACTACTACACTATACTAAAACTCCTGGTCCTTGGGAAAGGCAGGGCCTCGATAAACCCCGATCAATCAGAGTTGAGGGTGTGTCCCGTACACGCTTCATGATGAGCTTTCCTTCGGTCGGAGTCACTTCAGCTCGCTGATTTGCTCAGTAAGCGACTGGCTTTTTTTGTGTGTCTTTCATAGCAGTCTTGGAGCTCTGAGAAAGTTTGGTGAAGCTGAAGCGACTGGATATATCACTATGGGGGATTCGATCTCAAGCCACCTGGATGAGGGGAAAAAGGAGATCATAACAGGTGAGGGAGAGAGAGTGTGTTTGTATGTATGTATGTCTGTATGTATATATATGCGTATGTGTGCGTGTTTTACTTTGAAGTTCTGACCAGATGTTTATTTGTTCGAACAAACAAACAAACAAACAAACAAACGCTGCGCACTCTGCGTGTTGGATACATTTGAACTTGGATCTTGGATAGATTTAGATTTCTCTCATTCCTAATGCTAATATGATCTCTTGCGCCTCTCTCTCTCTCACACACACACACACACACACAGTGAGCTCATTACTTTAAAAGTGTGTGTTGTTGGTGCACTTCTCAATCCGGCGACGTGGCGCGCTGTTTCCTCTTCCTAAAAAAAAAAAAAATGGAAATAGTCTTTGATATAATTACAATGTATCCAAGGGTTGTGTTTCAACCGTTGCTTGGTTATTTTTTTTTTTTTTAAATAAAAGAACCCACTCGCATGATTCACCTAAGCAGCCGAAGCCACAGCTTCCTCAAACAGTCAGCTATAATGAGGTTTCCATGGCTTGCTCATGCTCTAAGCCTTTCCAGGGCAAAAAAATATATATAATAATCCTCATGTTTTATCACCTGAGATAAGATCAGAGTCTGGGGGTGTCTCATGAATCACAGCTTGATCTAGCATGCATAAATCATTTCAGTCAGGTCAATCTTTAACCGTGCCAGATCAAAGGTTTACGGAGGTGTTTGAGGTTCTCCATGGAATATCATGATCTTTATAGTGCTATAGTCGGCTTGGTAGATTTTTTTTTTTTATTTTTTTTTTTTTTAATTAATAGGTCAGATTTCAAAACGGATCTGAACATATATATATTTCGGACGAAGTCTCGGGAATTCGTGGAATTACCACCGATTCGATTCAATTTTATTTACATAGCGCTTTTAACAATGGTCATTGTCTCACAAAAATGAAAAGAAAATTAATGGAAGTGTGTATGTGTGAGAAATGTGTCTGGATAATAATGAGATTGTCCCTGAGCAATGCAAGGGTGAATGCGACAGTAGGAAGGAAAAACTCCCTGAGATGGCAATAAGAAACCTTGAGAGGAACCATGCTCAACAGGGAACCCATCCTCCGTGATAACGGATAGAAATTATATAACATCATGTGTGTTATGCAGCTGAAAGTTCAATATAACAGGTTATTTAAATTAACATGAAGTCCAGTTCAGCACAGGGACGAGTCAGCAGGTGCAGAGGGCAGATGGGGTCTGGATC
>JAQMYJ010000014.1:17671847-17691246 GCA_030014305.1 Clarias laeviceps | reverse complement strand
TGAAAAAAATATATACATTAATACACTTACTTAAGTTGCTGAAAAGCTGCCAAATCTCACTTCTATATGATCCAATTGTTTTGACACAGACTTGCAAGTTGTTGTTGACCATATATTTCCTTCTTTTCAGACTGGAATAGACCCAACATGTCTAGAAGTGAAAATTCCAAAGAAATTTCCAAAGAAGTCTGATTGTTGATCAGTCTGAGGGTGGACTGCCTCCGAGGCAAATGGCTAGGAATCTTGAAATACTCCTTTCTAGTTTTAACAGAATTACAGGTCAAAGGGGAAAAACACGAACGTTAACGGAATCACAAACTTATCGTACCTGGGACTTCTGAAAGATGTCGTTCTGTTGGGAAGAACTCGCTCATTCTGTGCCTGGGCGAGTAAACGAAGTATTCATAATGTACAGTATGAATAGCTAACCGTACTTATTAAAATAGATTTTGGCGCATTCACTAGATCATAATATTATGGATGTTTATTCACTTCTTGCATAAAGAAGTGTAGTATCAAAAAAAAAAGTCTTTAAATTGATCTAAATGGGAAAAAAAATATGACTTGTGTTGTGTTCACACATTTGACCCAATTGTTGGTCTATAAAATCAGCCAAGTCAGAGAAACGAAATAGTCGAACCTAATTTTGTGCAGCGGGCCAAATGAAACCGCCTTTAGACATGCCTCATCTTGTTCAGTTTTGGCTGTGGGGCGGGTGGGCCGGGACGGCGCTCCAAATAGAGCGTGGGTTATTACCGTCTCATTTGGGCTGATTATTCTATTTTCATAGCATTTGTATAAATTGCGTAAGACATGGAGGCGAACGTGGGAGCCTGGAACAAATGCAGATGAACAGAGGGAGGCCTGGTTTACTTTTTTTTTTTTTTTTTAATTGATTGTTTGCTGCTGAAAAAAAAAAAAAAAAATCACTTGCATCACATCCTGTGCTGGTAATGTTTTTATTTTTTTTTTGTATTTGTATATTGGTTAACACTGGTTAGTATTCGGCCGGGATGAAGTGCGTCAGAGAGTATTCCAAGTATCACATGAAACTAAGTCAAACTTTGTGACTCACCTCCCCCCCACACACACACCCACACACACACACACACATGCACACAGTCTCTCCCATTCCCGAGGCCCTTCTCATGAACCCTGCCTTTTTAACACTGTTTATTGTTCTCCAGTACTTTTATAACTCAAACCCTATTTTACATTCCCTGTACTAAACACATGAATAATTACACAATCCTCAGTAAGTATTGGCATCCCTAATGAATGTACGTACAAAGTTTTATTTCTAAACAGTATAAGGACTGCTTTCAAAACCATCGGCAAAGATCAGAGCGATTTGTATTTAACTTTTAATAAAAGAACACTTTCTGTTGTAGGATAGAATTGTTTAAGTGTTCCTAGCACTCGTGGCATTCTCACACGGTTCTGCACATGGAACATGCACTTCCTGTCCAGAAAGAAAAAGAAAAAAAAAAAAAGTTGCTTAGTTTGACCGCCTTTAACTTTGATTGTGGTGCAATGTGTTGGCCAGTTCATGTGTGAAAATGATTCCTCGTGCTCCCAGAACCACACTTTAACACTTTCAGTCCTGGGAAGAAAAACTCCATACTGTACATGTGATAACTTGGTCATTCAGTACATTCAGGTCATCAGCTGACTTCGTTTTATTGCCATATTACCCAACCCTGGATTATAGCGTGTTCAGTGAGGCCTATGCATGATGTGTGCATTGCTGTAATGCACACATCCCATAACACACCCATCTCTCTGGAATCGGCTCGATCTAGACTTGTCAGACCACATGACCCGCTCCAGTCATTTTACTCCTTAGCAAACTCAAATCTCGGTTCTGATCAGTCTCACTAACAAGCGATGATCTTATGGCCACACAGCTGTTTAGTCCCAATCCTGAGAGTTGGCGTTACATAAGGAAATGCTCTCACTTTGACTATTGCATGCCTGTGAGTTCTACTGGCTAATGTAGGGATAATATTTTTACGATGCAAGTTTGTCATCCCCATGGATGATGTTTTTCTATCCACAATATTTTCCGAAAGTTGATGGTTCAGCATAATCTTCCATGTTTTCGTCATGAATTGAACAGTTGTCAGTTAACTCAATTCCAGTAATTTTAGCAATCTCCTGCAAAAAAAGTTTTTTTTTGTTTGTTTGTTTGTTAGTTAATGTAGTGGTTAGCACTGTTGACTTGCGCCTTCAGGGTCCTGTGTGTATTGAGTTTGCATGTTTTCCCTGTGCTTGGTGGGTTTCCTCCATATACTCCGGTTTCTTCCTACAGTCCAAAGACATGCAGGTTAGGATTATTGGCGTCCCCAAATTGCCTGTAGTGTGTGAATGATTGTGTGTGTGTGTGCGCCCTGGATGGATTGGGGTGCCAGTCTAGGGTGTACTCCGCCTTGTGCCGGAAGTCTCCTGGGATAGTCTTTACTGCACATCCTCAGGATTACCTACCCCAACTGGCCTTTATTTAATCTGAATGTTGTGTAATTACTGTGTAAAGTGTTTTTGTACAGTGTTTTCATGTTGGTCTGTACTCTGAGAGCTACAAACAGCCAGAACCAAATTCCTTGTGTATGTCAACATACTTGGCGAATAAACCCGATTCTGATTCTGATATAGAAGATGAATGAATGCAAAATTTAACACTTCCGAAATGGCAAAGAAAACTGTTACAGCGATGTAAATGGATTGATGTTTGATGTCTTTCAGTGTTCTTAGCATTCCAAAAGGTTCTACTTGCGACTTTCTCTGAAAGGGAGAAACTGTTGTAGGTTCGAATCTTCAACAGTTCTACTTGGGGATTTATCCGAAAGAGAAACTCCGACTATTCTAATTCATTCTACTCAGAAATGGAGACTTTCTCTTGTCGGGTTGAAACGTTGTTTCTCCTCCAAAAAGAACAAACGGATAAAGAAACATCACTCCTGCTTACTGCACAGGACACGGCCGTTCGCTGAGTCTGAGGCCTTGTGTCTCTACTTTTATCTGCGTTACTGAATGTTTGCCTTGCGCTGTCAGCGAAGTCCTCAGTCATCCTCTATTATAGCAACACCCTCAGAGAAACATCTGTTTAAAAAGCTTTAAACACTGAGGCCTGGATTTATTCTCAGTCAGCAGTCGCACAGCTCAGGGCTCAGAGTACCTGATGGAGAGTGTCTGGGTTTCTACAGTATGTTGGGAAGCAGTTTGACAGTGTGGCTGTAATTGTCTAGACTTCAGTACTGTAGGTTAGTGGTGGAATTAAGTATGCAGGGCAAGTCTGGATGGGATTTGCAGCATGATGGAGGTTAGCAGACTGAGCAGCCCGAACATCCTGAGTGATCACCATAAGCTATGGGAAATGCCTCTTTCCCACTTAAAGAACCTACACACACTGCACGACACACAGCCGACTGCCATATATGGGTTCGGGTACATTGTCCGGGGTCTTCTAGGGAAATTCTTATATACACCTTAATTATGTTAATAATTAATCTTTTTCTTTTGCCAAATATTGCAATAATGTTTTATCCACACCATTTTTATTTTTAAAGGAAAGATTTTATACATTTAAAATTAGTGCTGTTAATCGATTCAAGTTTTTAATCTAGTTAATCTCATAGTCTGTGCTTAATCACGATTAATCGCGATTTTTAAATACTCAGATTAACTTGTATTATAAACATGCAATGTGAGAATAAAGAAATGCATGACAGACTGATCAGAGGAAATGGGTTATGCAGTTTTATAATATCGCTCAACATGCCATTATCACGTGCTACGATTATGGGAAGCCATTAGGGTCAAACTTGGTCATATGATGAATTTTTGTGTTAAATTTTTTTTATTTTTTATTTCATGCATTGATATAGCCAACCCTATTAAAAATGTTATAGTCTAGTTTATTTAGTCAATTTGGAGTTTGTGAAAAATACTACATTTCGTTGCAGTAAATGTTTTATTGTCTGTTTTTACATTTTTTCTGTTATGTACAGAGCTAATTAATTAATTAATTAATTATTTTTTTATTTCTCATTTTCATAAAATGTATGAATAAGATACAATTAATTCCAGTGTTTTTATTAATTTCATGTGCAAACAAGTTAGAAAAAACAATTATGCTGATCATTCTGTGGCTCAGTAGTTTAAAAATTTAACAAAAATTTAAGCAGGTCTTTTCGTATGCATTATATACATATGTGATCTTTGCAGGTTTGCTACACTGTTGCTGCTACTACTCCAAAAATACATGAAAACTAAAAAAACACGGCCATGCCACTAATAATTCATTAATTTTTGTTTACTTACTGAAGTCAGGGGCCAGGGGTAGGAAAGTTCTTGGTGCAGTTAGAAGTCCGGGACATGCAAATTTCTTTCTTGTTCAGTGATCTCTTGTGCTTTCTTTTCTGATCTTTTTTTTATTTTTTTTATTTAATTTATTTTATTTTATCTTTAATTCATTGGAAAGTTTTCTCAGTAAACTGGAGCCATGATCAGACTGCCTGCTTCACGTCTGAAACGCTGGCCACAGGCCACAGGCAATGTCTTGGAGTAAGGTCAGGACTATACTTTAATGTGGTATATTTCCCAGCTGAGTTCCTTTTAAAAGTGTTAAATGGTAAAAAGCATTTAACGTAAATACATGCGGTGTCATTAGCATGAAGGGGACAAGTGTCATGCAATCCTTTGATGATTTCCTTTGATCCTTTTTTTTTTTTTTTAAAGGACAAATCAGTTGTTGCAGATGATCCTCAAAATAATCTTAAGGTGCATTTTGCAAGTAATAAAACACAATGGACGACGATGTTATAGGAAATGAATCGGTGATTGCCAGGTGTGATGCTGTATGCATTCATCACACATGTCCTAAACTGTCTTCTTTCTTTTATACCACAGCAATTTGCGAATTATTCAAGAACAACATGTACCTGTATTCATGTTTGATACTGTGGAGCCTTCTAATTATGACACATTATAGCTTAAATTATAAACAGTTGTTCAAATTAATTAGGTAAAATTGCAGCATATCCTGTGTAACAGGTTTTATAAACAGGTGGCACCACAGACACGAGGTCTTGGTGAAAAGGAAAATAGTGAAAGTGTGCACGTGCAGGTCTGGAGGCAGTGTCCCGCTGGCACGGCACTCTTCCAATCAGAATCCGGCATTTAAGAGCACTGTGGTATAGGACGGTTAACCATCATGCCATTATCCATTACACCTCATATAGTGTAAATATCTCAATCTCTCCACTATTCTTCATGCTTTCTTATCATTAATGAAAGATATGAACGCATTACTTCATACTAGAACAATCATTGCCCAAGCAGGACATGTGACCCCGGTGACCTTCTCATCAGATCTCATCACGCATACAGTACAGTACACCCCTTCCCCCCTGATGCATGTAGATCACAGCTCTGTTGTCTTTCCTCTATGCCCTGCATTTATCATGCTCCTCTGTTGCTAAAAGCATTTTAAACAAACTGGCAGGAATGTTCCCTCTCCCCCTCCCTGGATCCCCACCATAGCCTAGTCTAAGAGTATCAAGAAGAGTGAGGCCCTAAACATAGATTTTGCAACATCTCCCATGTGAATCTGGCCTTTGTCAAGAGAACAGACAGGTTAGTAAAGAGCTGGCACGGCTCCCAATGCCGACTTCAGTGTTGGCACAGTGACTCAGTCATGCGAGTGTCCTGAACCGTGAAGTTCAAGTACTGCAAACTCTTCTGTTTGATTAAAATACAAAGAGCACAATGTGAATCGCTGTCAATCCTTAACACTTTGTGGATGTTTACCAGGAAACCTAGTAAACGTATATATTTTTATCTGCATCCTACCTGAATTGTATGCCAACAACTTACAGTAAGTAAACATGAATGATAAAAATAAATGATTGCAGCCGCATGGTAGTGTAGTGGTTAGCACTCCAGGGGTCAAGGATTCGAGTCCCACCTTATGGTCTGTATGCATGGAGTTTGCATGTTCTCCCCGTGCTTGGTGGTTTTCCTCCCACAGTCCAAAGTGATTAATGACTAACTGGTGATTTTAAATTCCCCGAACTATGTGACTGTGTGATTGCTCGTGTCCTGCGAAGGAATTGGCACCGCATCCAGAAGAACCCCAATTAAGTGTAAGGCTTGTGACCCTGTACAAAATCAGTGGTCTACAGAATGAGTAAGTTTCTTGCATTACTTAACCAGTCTTCGTGTGTAGTATTATTATAAGGTTATAACTCATTGCACATCAATGTAAGATTTCACTTCATTTATTTTTGGCATTGGTTGTCCACCTGATTCAAACTCGCATCAGTTAACTCATGCGAGACAGGTCTAGGCTTGCTTGATGGGCTGTACCAAAGCAGTTGCACCTTTTTCTCATGTAATAAATACTACTTAATTTTGGTGATGAAAGACTTAAAACAACAGAGCAGGGATGACTCAATGTTTAAGGCTCTGGATTACTAATCAGAAGGGTGGAGGTTCAAGCCCAAAACCTACAGAGCTGCCTCTATGTCCAGTAACAGGATCTGCTCTATCATGCTCAATCATGGGTGATGATGCTTCATAACAAGCTTGGATACGTGTGAAAGGAATGTCAATGTGCTGTAATAAGTTACAGTTGCATGAGTTACTTTAACTCCCTGAGACGTCTTATAGACGGTAATGTTTGTAATGAATGTCGAATTCGTAACTCTTGAGCGAACACCACACCCTTTCGCTCACACGTCTTTTCTTTCTCGTGTTTTGTGCAGCGAGGACCGCCGATGTCCTGAGCGACTTCAAGAGTCTCTACGAGCAGCAGTACGCCGTGGCCCTTTTTAACAAGTTGCGCTATGATGTCGAAGGAGGGGGAGGACCTCAACCTCAGCTCCTGCATCGTAAGGTAACAGCTACAGTACATCATCTCTATTTTTTTATGTATGACATGCTAAGTGCATTTCTTTAACATACATTAATTTTTTTTATTAGGAAACCCCTGAAGTGTCATCTATGCAAAGTGTTTGAGCCGGTTTTGCCTGGCTGGGTTTTCTTTTCTTGACAGTAAACCAGGATTGACTGGGTTGCTCAAGGTGCTTCAGTGCTTCATGCTAATGCGGTTCCTGTGTTTGGACAGACTGTGCTAAGGTTGAAAATTTCGAAAAACATAAAAGTTTTGATTTGATTCTGTTTAAAAACTGACTTGTGGATCGCTATGTATGGGGATGCTGCAGACGCTGCATGATAAGCGATCTGATTTTAGCAGAAGTTATGATGACTATCATTGAAATGGTTATTATTTTGTCATATATGTCAAAACCTTCGCTCAGAGGTATTCAACAACCCTTAAATGTTCTATCGATTAGTTTATGGCTATAAATAAGACACCGCCTTGGACTAGTTACCACCGCTGACTAGTGCCGTGGCCTCTAAACAGATAAGCCACATCCATCTTTCAATGAAAACACAGTTTTCTTTAAACAAACCATGTCATCAGTTTGCTAATCAGACCAGAGAAGGTAAATACTCTTACTGGACACCAATCACATGGCGACAACTCGATGCACTTAGGCATTTGTCCATTTTGGCATTGGGGTACCGATCAAACCGATCCACAGATTGGGGAATTAAGGTGATTGCAGTGACTCTGAATGTGGCATGGTTGTTGGTGCCAGATGGGTTGGTCGAGGTCATTCCCAAACTGCTGATCTATTGGAATTTTCAAGCACAACCATGTCTATGGTTTGCAGAGAATGGTGTGAAAAAAAGACAATCTCCAGTGAGCGGCGGTTCTTTGGACGTTCTATCTTGTTAAGGTCACAGGAGGACTGGTTTGAGCTGAAGGAACATCTTGTTACATCCGAGGTATGCCAAAGACCATCTCTGAACGCACAACACATCGGACCTTGAAGCTGATCGACTAAAGTGGCAGAACACCACACCGGGTGCTAAGCTAAGAAAAGGCAACTGAAGCTACAGTTCACATGAAAAAGGTTGCCTGTCTGCCGCAAAGTTTGGTCAGAATTTGGCAAAAACAACATGCCAGCATGTATCCATTCTGCATTGTATGAACGGTTCACTCTGGTGGTGGTTGTAATGGTGTGGGGGGAGATTTTCTTGGCACACTTTCATCCCATTGGTACCCGAGTATTGTTTGCTGACCATGTGCATCCCTTTATGAACACAGGATAACATATTGAACATGACAATGAGGTCACTGTACCCAAACGGCCTCCAGTCATCAGATCTGAATCTAATCGAGCACCTTTTGGGATGTGGTAGAACGAGAGCTTTGCATCATGGATGTGTAGCTGACGAATCTGCATGAACTGTTTGATGCTGTCATGTAAACATCTATCTGTTTATCTGAAGGCTTAAAGGGTCCAACCCAGTACTAGCAATGAAGAGGCTGGTCAGTGTAGAATGAATAGGAAGGCTATTTAAGTTTTTTTTTGTTGTTGTTAAGGCAATGCCTCTGGCGAATTTCTGATCAGACGAGCTGTTTTTATCTGCATAATTCATGTAAATCCATGTGATTTGACTAAACCACACCATGACAAAGGATCTGCTAGAGTCAGTTTTTCCCTTAACGTTCCCTGAAATACACCTCCATACCGCAGCTCGCCATGTGACGATCTCTGCTCTAGCAGCTAGCGTAGTTTTTAGTCATTTCATAATTTCTTTAATAAAATGCTCTATCGATCACAATGCAAGTTAAATTTCAAACTCTTGGTCCATCAACACTTCCTCAGTGCTGCACAGCATTCTCTTCAGAGCGTCAAGTTAAGAGCTACAGTATAGGGTGGGGTTGGGATTGCGCAAGAACACTGTGGCGTGTCCAAGTTGCATACAGAATATTGCACACATTCAAGCATTCTCTTTTGCTAAAAGCACGTTTTGAGGTTGGTAGCATTCAAAAACATAAGAAGGAAATTAATAAGCATGAATTGTGGATGGATTGTAATGGTTTACCATGACCTATTTAGAGGTGGTTAGAAATGGAAAAATTTCTTTGAAGCCACTTTATCCCTTGAAGGTTTGTTTTGAGCATTTGAGTCGGTTCTCTTGTGCAAGTTTGTGAGAGAGAGAGAGAGGTAGTCACATGATCAGATGAAATGTAGAAAGAAAAACAACTGTAAACACTACTCGAGTTTAAAGTACTAACTGTGCAAATGTCCCTGTGTACAATAGTGTGTGTGTATATGCGCGCGTACACACAAAAATACAGGGTGCGTGTGTGTGTATATTTATTTATTTATATATATATATGTGTATGTGTACGTATATATTAATACACACATGTACATAAACAGAGTTAATAAATAATAAAATTTACATGCAACAGTTCCCATCTATGCCCTTTTTAATTTTTTTTTTATTAATTTATGGCAGCTATGCGTAGTATTATATTTCCTCTAAAGATGTCACTAGTCACACCATTGTTGATGCTATCATGTGACCTTTAATTATTATTATTATTATTTTGTTGTGCATATACTGTATATTTCATGTTGAAGTGTACATGCATTTTTTGGGTCCTTCTGTATATTTATATAAAAAAATGGTATAATTTATATTTAACAAACCCTAAAGCTTGATGTCAGTGGAGCGGAATGGATAATAGATTTCTCTCATTTTGCTCTTGCGTTGTTCCCAGGTGCCTCTCGAGAACAAGTCCATCTTCTCAGGGATGCTGCTGCAGTACATAGAAGAAAACAAAAAATGGCGCAATCGTTTTCTCTTCGTCCCAGACTCGTACAAGATCAGCTACTATGAAAACAAACAGGTAACCTGCATTTGCACGGGTGCGAAGGACAAAGAGAACGTACGAACTCCATCAATCAGGTTAACCTGTATATGCAATCACATAAAAAGGAAAAAAAAAGCTTAGGTGTGTTAGTAAGGGGAGTAAACATAATGCACTTTATCTTGACACATTTCTGGAGCTGGAGTTGAATGATAAACACGATATCTTTATTCCACGAGATTAACTCCATGAGATTCTCTCTTTTGGTGTTCTGATGATGGTACTTACTGTATGAGTGCTGTCTCACAAGTCACTCCAGAACCATGTATTACGTTGAGATCTGGTCGCTGTGAAAGACACAACTCAATTTTCATGCAGATTTCATTTGAAATTTTCATCAAATCATTCAGTGAGCCCTTGTGCCATGTATTTGGGGGCGGAGTCATCAGGGAAGAGACCACACCCATCATGCGGTGTTGGAATAAAGGTGATCGCTCATAAGATTTTTATTTATTTATTTTTTTTTTCATTTCTTTATTATTTTAGCAAACCCTGCCAGCTAAATAAATAAATCCACCCCATCACTCACACACACACACACACACACACACACAAAGCATAACATTTTTACTTTGTTTCCTGCATGGGTGGAAATTTTCCGTATATCTTTCTTTTAAACATTTTTTTTTTTTTTTCAACATGGAGTGATTTAAAAAAAAAAAAAATAGAGAACGCCCATCTATCACATTTTTCCTGTTGCAACTGGCGTTTCATTAAGTCTAATGTAAAGACATGCCCTGTTTTTGGCGGCATTGAGTCCCATAGCACATGCTAGGACGCCAAAGAAAATAAAGTTTTTTTATTTATTTTTTTTTTGCGTAAACACCAGTTTATTCATGTCATAGTCATCCCGGATACAGCGATGTAATGACACACATAACTAATCCAACATTTCATTTGTTGAGCAACCTGCTAAGCTAACAAGATACCAATGCCAACTCGCCCAGCTCCAGTAATGTTTTAACTCACTTCTGAGTTCATTGTATTCTCTGACTTCAGCGTTCATTATTACAGTGTATCATCGCTCGCGCACTCACCTGCCCTACCCTGTCATTTTGTCCACTGTAAACAACACACCATACACAAGCTCGATTAAATGGTTTGTTTTACAGAAACTATGAAATCATGATATTTGAGTAAAATACAGTAGGTCTAATGCTATGTAGTCAGCTTTGGAATTATTGGCCACCTTCTCCATTATACATGGAAAAATATTTCCATAACCCCAAAGATTTTACAATAACCTCAAAAATTTTACAATAAAATGCAATGGAAGCATGTTTTAAAACTCAGCTGAGTATTATGGAACATTAGATGTATTATATAGACTAAATTGGCTGTAGCCAAGCTTATTGCATTAGCGCTGGTGGTTGAGCAATGGATAGTGTCGCCATGGCGACTGCATCAGTGTCCACATCAAAAGGATTGCATATGGAGACTATTGATGGCTGGCATTGTAATAGGAGTTACTGGTGTGGGAAGAGAATTATGTTTCATGAGCGGGATAAACATTATCCATGGCTTCCTGTTTTACTTTGGTGTAAATATGACGTGTCAAATTAGATTTAAGAATGAACAAATAAAAAGGGAGAAAAGAGGCTCCAACCCAGTACTATTACTGTATATGAGAAATTTTCATATCTACGGCTAGACACCAACTTCATGTCAAATTACAATGTTTGGAACATGGACCAAAGCCAGAGGAAGCCTCATCATTCTTCTCATCACCAACATAAGTGCAACATAAGTGCTGGTGAAAGTGATCTACTTTCGCCAGGTTTTATTTCCAGATGGGATACAAATAAAGCTAAAACTATTGTAAAAAGAAGGATGACTACATTTTTAAAGAACCTAATACCCACTGTTAAGTGAGGCACTGTTAAGTGAGGCTCTGTTCATATTTTT
Source organism: Clarias laeviceps (assembly GCA_030014305.1). Taxonomy (NCBI): domain Eukaryota; kingdom Metazoa; phylum Chordata; class Actinopteri; order Siluriformes; family Clariidae; genus Clarias; species Clarias laeviceps. The sequence goes on along the minus strand of JAQMYJ010000014.1, from coordinate 17,679,545 downwards.
ACCAACAGAGGCTTTGCAGACTATGTTAGGGGACTCCAAGAAGTACGTGGAGATTAAATGAAAATGGCTGCTTTTAGCAAGAAGTCAGTCATGGTTAGATCCTCAACAAAGTCCACAGGATCAAACTTTCGACATGGCCGTTTAGCTAGTCTCATGTAAAATGTATTGAAAAGCTGTGAGGTGAGATAAAGAGGAGTTGCCACAAGAGAAGGTACTACATAGAGTAAGTTCCCAACATACGAACGAATCCTGTTCTGAGAACGCGTTCATATGTCTAATTTGTTCGTAAGTCCAACAAACTTTGTATAGGTACTATACTATACACTATTGGCTATACACAGTTTAAAACTAAGATGTTCTTGCCCGAGCAACGTCTGCCATGGGTTCACCTCGCTCCATTCTCTAATTATTATTTTTACTTTTGTCTCCATCGTTATAGCTTGTCGATTCTTAGCAGTTCCAGCTTCATCGCTGCTGCTTTTACGCTTGATTCTGATGATCAAGCAACTGACGATGTACGCCGGACATGTGATCTAATTTCCACGATTGACCATGCGCGAATGCATGTTTATCTTTTGAAAGAACTCAAATGTTCATATGTAGGGAAGTTTCTGTACTACTATAAGGTTTAGTGGCGGTACACAATAGTGAGCAGCTGCCTGCTTAAACCCACATACGAAAACAGTCATGGTAACACTTTCAGCAAGAAAACACCTCTGATAACATTACATCATGTTAAACACCACTTAATAATTGCTTTAATTGCCAAGTCGTACCAATTTGCCTCTGGACTATGCATGTTGCCAACATGATCTAACACACGGCTGAATCGCGAACTTCAAATCCTCTCTAATCCATGAACAAGGGCACTACTTGGTGTGTGGAACAACGGATTCTATACACTTGATGGAGCACTAGCTTTCCATTTTACGCTATTTGGGATACATCCAGCTGGGGCTTTTCTAAAGCGGAATACGTGGAGATTTGGGGAAATTTGGCAGGGTACAGGGCTGTCCACCACCTGCTTCACTTTCGGTTACATAATTACCCCATTAATTGCTGAAGTTCAAAGAATTGTTACTTTACATAGGAGTGTTCTATTGATTCTAATAAAATGAATATATACATTATTTAATTTCAACTCAAGGTTAGGTTTTCTTTATGTTTTCATGCGACCACTCAGCTACACAGTAATTAAAACCATTAAGATTTTTTTTTTGTATAACTTTTTTTTTGTTTGTTTGTTTTTATTTAAACCCTTGTTTTTAACTCTATCCTGAAGATGTTGATTCTTGAAAGCTTATTGTTTAGATGTCTAACTGTATTAGTTTGTGTTTGTATCCAGGCCCATGATCGAGGCCTTAATCCCAAAGGAAGCATCAACTGTGCTGGATACAAAGTGCTGATCTCAATGGAGAAGTACCTGGAACTCCTTGACACCAGCCTTCCTGGTATGAACTTTAAGCAGTAACTCATGGGGAAATAATGTGTTTTTCTGTATATGACAGGACTTTACTGTTTGCAGTGGTGTTATCTTTGCACTACTGAGTAATGTGGAGGAAGGGCAATGAGAAACACCATCAAAATAGCATCATCAATGGTCATATTCTATACAGTTTCACACAAGGGCTTCTAGGTGCACACCTTAACTGATATTTTGACCCATTTATATTTGTGTGTATTTTTTTCTTTTCCCAAGATGTAAAAGCCAAAGTGGGCAGCTCTCCCTTCCTGAAATGTGCCACACAGTTCCCGGTCATCCTGTGGCACCCGTACGCACGGCATCACTACTTCTGTGCAGCCACGGAGAAAGAGCAGGAGAAGTGGCACGCCGTGTTTCAGGACTGCATCCGGCACACCAACAACGGTGAGTCGCTGAGCAGGATGATGCAGTGTGTTTCAAATACGCATATAATGGAGACCTTTACTATGATGTGCCTGTTGATGTGCCGGTATAATGTCTCCTATGAGCCCCATGAGCAAAGCCCTCTTGACTGCTTTTTTTGATTTCATCATAACCCTTTGTATCTGCAGTGATTAATCACACAGGGGAGACAGTTGATTAGGTGATGATGCTGGATTACGTTACGGGCCACGGGAGCTTTTTGACAGCAACGTTTTAACAGGAGGGAAACGTGATCATGCAGTAAAAACATTCCTTTTACATGCTGGAGAATAGAAAGAATTCTGTAGCTCAAGGCTATAAAAGAGCGAGCGAAAGAAAGAGAGAGTACATGATGAAGATGAGATCAACATGTACTGTAAGCATGCAGGGACTGGTGCTTGTTTCAATCATCAACTCTAAAATTTTATAATAACGTTAGATTTTTATATTGGCGTCTGGTTCGATTAAACGTAAACGAATCTGGGATGCATTTGCATCATAAACTGTAACTATAGACTTTATTAGGAACATCAATACGCCTCCTCGGTCAGTCATGTGACAACAGAGCAATACATTAAAGGGCAGTCCAATAGCTTTAGTTAAAGTTCACGTCAAACATCAGAATTGGAAAAAAATGTGGCTTTGACCATGGCATGGTTGTTGTTGGTGCCAGACAGACTGGTCTGATTATTTCAGAAACATCAAATGCGCACCAGTCGGAGAAGCACGAATATACTGGTTCAAACTGGAAGAAATCAAATAATCACATAATAATCTCAGAATACTCATAATGGTGAGACACGGAGGTTACAGCGGGTGCAGGATCACCCAAACTAGACAGATTACATTTTTTACAATCCGCTCAGAGTGGCTATTTGAATTACTATGGACTTCCTGTTATGTTAAACCAGTCTGGCCATTCCCCTCTGACCTCATCAACAAGCTGTTTCACTTTAGTTTATGTTTGTCTACCATTCTGTGCCACCTCTAGAGACTGAAAAATCCCAGGAGATCAACAGTTGCTGAAATATTCAACCACCGAGACCAACCACACAATGGTCAAAGTCACTGAAATCACACTTTTTATTCCACTTTTGGTGTTTCATGTGATTATTAACTAAAGCTTTTGGGAAACTGGAAGAAAGAAATTAGAAAATGAAAAGATCCTAAATATCTTAAAATACGATTACAACAAACCAAAATATCAGATAAATATCCTTATTTCTAATCAAATATAAAAAAAAAAATTGAGCAAAAAATTTTGTTCTGTTGGCGGATACCTTCCTATTTCTAGGAATTTATTCTTTGAAAGAAGCTAAATTTTGTACCAATAGAATAAGATTTTTTTTTTTTTTCACTTATAGTTTTAGTAACATTTGATTATGAATAAGCTTAATAATCTTATTTTTGGTTTGGTGTAAACATATTTCAAGATATTATTAATAGGTGTGGCTCGATTCAAGAATATTTCACTTGCTAAGATATCATTTATTTGCTGTGTATTGTTGTATCTGCATGATTTTATGCCACTTTACTGCCACTTTCTGCCTGAATAGATAACTGCATGAATAAGCAGGTGTACAATTCTAAAGACATGCACGGTACAGTATGTATAGCATTCCTTGTTAAACTGTTGTAGTTTTTCCATAAATATAATATTTTAGATTATAAGTGTAGCTGTAGGCGGGACTTTTGTTTGTTTCCAGCCAGTAATATTGCATCAGTTTGAGATCATTCAAGCTGAGATGAAATGGAGATTACTGCACACCTCTTAAAACAGTCTCTAATGTAAATAAATATCAATCTTTTGAAAGATGTAAATGCTTTTATGATAAATATCGGATATTATTATTTTTCAACATGGAATAACTGCATGGTGGGCGGGGCTTCTGAAAAACCAGTAAGACTGCTGGCTGATATAAAGACAGACAGTGTTTTGATACAGTGGTTTTGGACAGTCGGTGTATTTGAATCTTTCAATAAGGTTAGAAATGATTATGATGCATGGAAAAGAGAATCGTTACCGTTCAGGAAAGCGTGTAGTATTCAAAACATCATATAATAGAAAACGTCAAAATTTCTCTCTGGCGTTCTTTCTCTTTCAGTGTTTCTCTCTATTCTGTATTAGCCGTTATGAAAGTGATCACTTTGTCTTGTCTAAACTTGGTGTTGGGTGAATCTTGGCCCACTCTGTTGCAAGTCTTGTTATTGTTTCTGAGAGGCTTTTCTGAATCGCCTCCCACTCTCTCTCTCTCTCTCTCTCTCTCTCTCTCTCTGACTGACGGCGTTTTTTTGAGTAACTTCATCATACCACATCAACAAGCCCACACTTGTCAACTATAGCTCTGAATATCCAACTCGTTCCCACAATTTAATCATTCATTAGAATCAGTCACTACCTTTTACTTTGAAATATCCTGAAATAAGAACTTCTTTTTTTTTATTTTTTATGTTTTAGCTATTGTACCACATTCATATCAGAATTCATTAGTATTAACTATTTGAAAAGTATTTTCAAATGCATGAGGGGCGTTCATGTCAAACTGGTTGAGGTCACTCTGCGCCCACTGCAGTCGTTTCTGTGAACATTCAGCGAATGGACTGCCTGATCCATGAAGCACCACTTGCACATTACAGGAACTCGAGCCATTTCCACATGTTTGGTCTATTAAAGGAGTTGCTGGGAGGCCGGTGTTTCCGATGTGAAGTTCTGACTATCTTCACTAGTGAAATGCTGGAATGTGTGCATGAGTATAGCAGGGGATTATACTGTATAGAGAAATGATGTACGTATTTTATTTGTCACACAGTCACACACAGTGTGATATGCAGTGAAATGCTTAAACGACCGCATGTGACTTTTTAAAAAAAACTATTAATAGGAAATAAATATGGAATAAAATGAAATATAGAAAATAACTTCAGCAATGGAATAATATATCTATAGAAGATAAAACAAAATATAAGAAAAACCTAGCTGTATATTTATGTATGTGTACTCCGGTTTCCTCCCACAGTCCAAAGATATGCAGGTTAGGTTGATTGGCGTTCCCAAATTGCCCGTAGTGTGTGAGTGTGTATACGTGTGTGTGCCCTGTGATGGATTGGCACCCTGTCCAGGTTGTACCCCGCCTCGTGCCCTAAGCCTCCTGGGATACTCAGTTGAATGTGTTCTTAGATGAACATAAAATTTTCGAGGTGTTCCAGTCAGGTTTTAAAACCCAACATAGTCCAGAAACCGCACTATTAAACGTTTTTAACGATATTCTTTTAGCCACAGACTCTGGCCAATGTGTCATCTTGGTTCTGCTCGACCTAACTGCGGCCTTTGACACAGTGGACCATGACATCCTCCTGACTCGACTAAAAGATTGTGTGGGTATCCAGGGCAGTGCGTTATTACCTGACAGGGAGAAGTTTTAGTGTCCGTGTGGGGTCTGCTGAGTCCTCTGCTGCTCCTCTCACTTGTGGAGTGGCCCAAGGCTCTGTTTTATCCCCACTCCTCTTCTCCCTATACTGTACCACCTTCCTCTCGGGGCCATTCTTTGCAAATACGGTGTCTCTTTCCATTTTTATGCGGATAATTCACAAATTTACAAGCCCTTAAAACAATAGCAAACTCATTCTGTTATAAACTTTTAGACTGTGTTGAGGAAATGAAATCCTGGCTGTCAGCAAATTTGTTACATTTTAATGATACAAAGGCAGAGGTCATACTGTTTGTGCTTAGTGGTGCCTCTGTTGCTGATGTAGATTTGAGGGTTCCGACACAATATCAAAAGTCCTTTGTAACAAATCTCGGTGTAAAATTGGACTCAAACTTGAAACTTGAAGCTCAGATCAGTGCAGTTGTTAAAACAAGCTTTTTTTCAACTGAGACAACTGGCCAAAGCCAAACCGTTCCTTTCTCGGCATCATTTTGAGATTTTAATTCATGCTTTCATCACGAATCGTTTAGATTATTGCAATGCACTTTATATTTAGCCAGGCGTCACTTGCACGATTGCAGCTTGTACAGAATGCTGCTGCACGGCTTTTAACTGGTACTAAAAAAACTAGAGCACATTACTCCGATTTTAAAGTCATTGCACTGGCTCCCGATTCGTTTTCGTATTGATTTTAAAATTCTCTTATTTATTTTTAAATCCCTACATGGCCTCGCCCCTCAGTATGTGTCAGACATACTGTATGTGCCCTGCTTGCTCTCTTAGGGCAGCTGCTCAGTCTCGTTTGGTTGTCCCCAAAACACTGAGAAAACTCAGGGGGGGACCGTTCCTTTTCTGTCGCGGGTCCTAAACTATGGAAAGATCTGCCGTTGCATCTTAGACAGATTGAATCTTTTATGGTTTTTACGTCATCACTTAAAACACATCTTTTTACTCTTGCTTTTAATTCAGTTTGATTTGTTGACTGTTATTCCTGTGTTTTTATTAAACTGACATTTATTTTATTTGTGATGTAACCTATTCTTGTTAGGCTGTGTACAGCACTTTGGCTGACCTTGTTGTTTTTTAAAGTGCTCTATAAATAAAATTGGATTGGATTGGATTGGATTGGATTGGATCGGATCGGATCGGATCGGATCCAGGTCCCCGCGACCCTGAATACAAGATAAAGCGGTATAGAAGATGAGTGAGTGAGTGATGTATGTATATGTACAGTATATAACCCATAATATGCTGTTAATTTCAGATCCAATCAGCAACATATTCTACTGAATAGTGCATTCGTTACTTTTTACTCAGTTTAACTAAATATTATAAGTTATAATTTGTCTCTGCATGTCTTCATGAGTAAACCACTGCCTTGCATAAATGAGGAATCTCTCTCATCTCTCATCATAGCTGTTAGTTTTAATAATAAATATGTGCCTGAGTAATGAGCAGTATGAGCATGAAAGTATTGTACTTCAGTTTGCATTTTCACAACATGCTTTCTCACTCGTCATCGAGAAGATATTACAATACCGAATTTTTCATTTTCACTTGAGTTCTGATTCAGAAAGATATTATCAACCAGTGAGCTCGGTCGGATGGCACGGTGGTGTATTGGTAAGCACTGTCGCCTTGCACCTCCAGGGTCCGGGTTCGATACCCGTCTCTGTGTGCATGGAGTTTGCATGTTCTCCCCGTGCTTGGTGGGTTTCCTCCAGGTACTCTGGTTTCCTCCTACAATCCAAATACCTGGCGTTCCCAAATTGCCCGTAGTGTGAGAGTGTGTGTATGTGTGTGTGTGCCCTGCGATGGATTGGCACTGTGTCCAGGGTGTACCCTGCCTTGTGCCCTAAGCCTCCTGGGAGAGGCTCCAGGCCCCCGCAACCCTGAATACAGGATAAAGCGGTATAGAAGGTGAGTGAGGGTGAGCTCGGTTGTGGCTGGTACTGCAGTAAATGATAACAGGGATAAGTCTTCATGTGTTTCAAAAATACTGTAAAAATGCATTTAAAATGCAGTAGTTTGGGCTTTTTTTTTTTATTAAAAAAAATTTTTTTTGGAAGCACCAAAAAAAGCGACAGCCCTGCCGATGTCCCTGCAAAAAATAGAACGAATGGAAATTGGGGGTTGTTATGACGTGAGACAAAATACAAGCACTTGCTTTTTCGAGCGATGTGGCTTACTGCTCTATAAATTCTAAAACTGTTTTTTTTTTCTTCCCCCCCTCTACTCTGCTTCTCTGCTGGAGTTCAGATTCCTTCGTTCTGCCTGGGTGGGAGGTTACAGAGAAGGGAATGCACACTAGCTGTGTGTGTGTGTGTGTGTGTGTGTGTGTGTGTGTGTGTGTGTGTGTGTGTGTGTGTGTGTGTGTGTGTGTGT
>JAQMYJ010000014.1:17641734-17661734 GCA_030014305.1 Clarias laeviceps | reverse complement strand
ACGCTTGAAATGACTTCTGGCAGAGAGAGAGATTTTTGTAAACTGTAAAAAGCTTGTTTTTCCCCATAAGCAGTGCTAGCTGGAGAGCATTTTCTGCTGATATGGGGGGGAAAACGGGTCATATGATGCATGCACTGTGATCATAACAACGCTCTTACCAGTCCTCAATAGATTTAGCCAAATAACTAGCATAGCCTGGTATCTAGATTAGATTAGATTTATTATTAAAAGTAATTAACTGATTTACTAAAATTTCTTATTACAGATTAAATAAGTGTACAAGAAATATATATATAACGCTGGTTATGATGCTTTCCTTTATTTTCCTTTGGAGACAATATGAGCTACATATTTATTCGAAACACTCATACTTGTATCAGGGCACATGCAAAATATTCAAGTTATTATTTTTAGTCATAGACTGATTTAAAAAAAAAAGTTAAGACCTATTGATATTTTTCTTTTAAGTTTTTTTTTTTTTTTTTTTTTGTCTTTTATATTGAATCTTTGTAACATTGGAAACAATATTTTTAGTTAATTTTATATTACCCACTTCTCCTAGAACTTTTTTTTTTTTTTTCTTTCCCCCTAATTCAAGAACTTATTGGTCAGGAATCAAAAAAGGTACTTGAAGTCTCTCTGTGCTTTAATTATAAAAAAAAAAAGAATATAAATCCTGTACTGTGCTATGGGTTGCATCCAAACAACCAGACATTCTTGTATTTTTGATGTAGTCCTGAGGAATATTTCTCCAGGCTACCTGAATTCCTTTGTCATTTTCTGTCCAGACTCTGTACCTGCGCATTTTCTGATAAATGTATTTATTTATTTATTAATTTTTTGTTAAGCCACACATTGACCTATAAACCATTTAAGCATAAGAAAAACCATCTAAACATGTGGCATGAACCAGTGAGAAACAAGTACAGATGATGACAGATGTTCAGGCTGGTGATTAGTATACAGTACTGGTGATGCTGAATGCTGAGCGGATGGAACAGACGAGAGGGGAAACGAGGCTGCTGCTGAGATTGTTGCCTTAAATTGTATCTTTAGTCACTTTAGACTCAGCCAGTCGCAGTAAAACCTTTCTATTTCTATAATTTAGTTTAATATGAAGAAATGAGGGGTGGTTCAAGACTTCAGATACAGTAGTGTATCTGAGATACAACTTCTCCTAGTGCATACATTTATAAAGGTGTTTAAAGAGAGATTGCCTGTAGGATTTCAATCATGACCGCAAACTCCAGTACAGTACATAATCGCACACTATATAGTGAAAAACACAACTGGTCATTTCAGAGAACTAATTGTAGAGATAACATCATTATGATCATCATCATCTCATTCTGACCCTGTTGCTTTCCACATTTCCTTCTCAGGCCTGTCAGAGGAATGTAAAGTTCAGACGCCAGCGTTTACAGACGCAGTGCGACTTTATCGCCAGACGAACGGCCAGTACGGCACCTGGGACATGATGTGTGGCGTTCCTTCCCAGGTAATATACACACCCTCACACCAGGTTCACTATAGTTTATGTTTAGTTTTCCATTTGCAGTTTTTTTTGTCGTTTTATTAGTTTTAGGATTTGATTGTGTTAAATACATGTTTTTTATCTTACATTTAAACAGATATTTCTGATGTTTTAATTAATTTTTTTTGGAAGAATTACATACCACCCATATTGATATTATTATTATTATTATTATTATTATTATTATTATTATTATTGTTGTTGTTGTTTGTTTAATGTTTAGGAAAAAAAAGGTTACTATAATAAATATTTTATTCATAAGTGAGTAGTGTATTCAACATTGCCTATATGTTTAATTGAGGGGGAAAAAAAACTGATATATTTTTAAACTTTGATACGTTAATATCTAGCCATGGTGACATGCTGTTGGCTAGTAACGTTGAACATATTGAGAATAAGAAATTGTATTTATTCATTAATGCTAATCATTTTAAAATATTGATGTCACTGCTGCCTCACACCTCCAGGGTTGAGAATTCAAGTCAAAATCTTCCCCTAAAACATTTACTTTTTTTTTTTTTTTCCAGGTCTAATGAAGGTTACAATCCTAAAAAGAAAAACAGTAAATACAACAGCGGGAAATAATAATAAATTCCTACATTTTTAAATCTTTTTTTTTTTTTTTTTTTAATTGGTCAATTACACTTTTTATTTTTTTAAAGCATAGCATTTCATAACCACTATGGACTATCCAGTATGTACTGTATGAGGTGGAGCAGTAGCCAGGACAAACACTTTTCATATCTTGGGTATTTGTTTTTCATTCCTGGTTACAAGATAACATGCACAATGCCACAGTTAAACATATCAAGATCGTAATTTAAGTTGCTAGCCAGGCTCAAATGTAGTTCAACAGCACCGGTTTTGGTGGCAAAGAAAATGTTATACAGTAAGGAATGGAAAAGAACTGTGTGTAGTAGCGTTAATACTCGGTGTTGACGGTTAAAAATTTTATAGAAAAAGTTAAAAGGTTAAAGCTAAAAATAATCTGATCAGCTTTAATGTAATCAGTGATATTATTATTTCATGTTGAAGCCCACGTACAGTGGGGCAAAAAAGTCGTTAGTCAGCCACCAGTTGTGCACCTGGTAGACCTGCACCAGGCAGATTCAGTCTTCCCAGTCTGGTGCAGGTCTACAATTTTGTTTCTGTTGTCCTTTGACAGCACTTTGCTCTTTGGCCATAGTGGAGTTTGGAGTGTGACTGTTTGAGGTTGTGGACAGGTGTCTTTTATACTGATAATGAGTTCGAACAGATGCCATTAATACAGGTAACGAGTGGAGGACAGAGGAGCCTCTTAAAGAAGAACTTACAGGTCTGTGACAGACAGAAATCTTGCTTCTTTGTAGGTGAACAAATACTTATTTTCTACCATAATTTGCAAATAAATTCTTAAAAAATCATACAATGTGATTTTTGGGATTTTTTTTCTTCTTATTATTTTGTCTCTCATAGTTGAGGTATACAGATGATGAAAATTACAGGCCTCTCTCATCTTTTTAAGTGGGAGAACTTGCACAATTGGTGGATGACTAAATACTTTTTTGCCCGACTGTACATGTCTGTCTGTCTGTCTGTCTGTCTGTACGGCAGAACTCTGTCTTATTTATTAAGTTACTTGCGTAACTTATTAATACGAAGAAATACAATTTTTTAAGGTTGAGTATCGTACGCTTTGTTTATGCCAAGTTGTAATTGTAGAGTGAATTACAGATGAGAAATAGAAAAAAGTAGGTCAGATTGCCTTAAAACGACTCCAGCGCTTTAAAATTCACTTATACCACTTCAGCTCTGTCATTTCAGTTGTGAAAATATGAACTTATCCAAGTCAAAAGATACAGTTTAGGAATCTAATTAATATCTATTGGTGCAGGTGTTTTTGAGCGAGTAGCTTATTAGTAGCTGATTTCACTGATGGTGCAGGTTAAACTTTTTCAGGCCGATTTCGAAATACTGAGAAAGTTTCGAGCGGCCGATTTAAGACGCGCCCACAGTTTGATGCATGCTCAGTACACTTGCGGGTTATAATATGTCGCATAACTGCTCATAACTACACTTTTACTCAACATTTTGATTTCAGATTTAACATCAGGCAAATACCAAAGTACTGCCAAAGTTTCATTTAATTCTGTCCAGCCTGTTTTGCGTGATGCTAAATCTGGCTGGACAGATGGGCGGGACAGACTGAGAGACTGGCAGACAGACAGACAGGTGGAATTGTTTTCGAGACTTTTTTCAGGTCCTCCAATGAATGAAACGTAAAGATATCATTGAAAGAGCGAGTTCTGTCCAACATACAGGAAAACCTTTTTTTTTTTTGTATTATTATTATTTATATAGATTAATGAACTTTGTTAGCTACAGTAGCTTGCTATACGTTATTGCAGTTACTATTAACTTAGTTATTAGTAACTACGTTTCAGCCTCAATTTTCATGCAATCCTTCATTAGATACCGTTTGCAGTTCCTGACTTTAACGACCATCTCAGGTTTAGCGCCCCGTTCCCTCCACATTGCATTCATACTTAACCGTCTCTGTTTCTCTGAAGGAAGGAAGGGTAAGAGGAGGTCATTTCACTCAGACTGCCATAAATCAAGTCATAATGGCCTTCAAATGAATGTCATTACAGCTTCTAATGAGCCGCTTCGAGCAGCACAGTCTTCGCTCAGAGCTCTGTGTGAACCTCAGTCGGAGAGATGTGTCGGCGTGCTTTTATTAAAAGGGCGTGCCGCACCGTTTAGCAGGAGGTACCCGGGTAATGTGTTTTCTCTAAACATCATGTGACACGCTGCTTTTGTGAGGAGAAGTGAAAGTTGTTTTACGTTGAGTCATTTACAGTCTCTTTTGTGACAGCTTCCCCACACAGCACTGACCTAATGCTTCATGGCACACTTTGAGCGATAGGGTTAATTATAACCTACTTGGCTGCTTTGAGCTGCGTTTCCCCTTTATTGTGCAAAGGCTCCGTTTTGGACACACCGCATGATTTGTAGTGGGTGAAACAGACCCCGAGATCCCTACAGGCTCTTTTCCATCAGGGTCAGGCCTGTAGACAAATCTGCATTTGTGGGCAAAAGGTGCGTTCTTGTGGCTTTGTGAAATGAATTTTTGTGCGTCTTTCGTAAGCTGTTTATGATCTCTTGAGACGTATGAGGACGTGACATTTCCCCCCATTATACCGTGTATCCTCGTACGATCCCCACAAGAGGACCGTTAGGTATCATTCTTTTGCCAATCGTCTTCCTGTTTAAAGTCATTAACTAAGTTTATAGCTATTAAGTGCTTATATAGGAAAAACTATGAGAAGAAATCGGAGTTTACACAACAGTAGAGTCTCATTCTCAGGATGATGATGGAAAAACACCGGCTCTGGATGAAACTGTCCGGTCATCTTTTTAGGTCAAGTAGCTTTGAAGTGGTGAAGTCGATACAACACCATAGGGCGTGGTGCGGTAGGAAAATAAGCAAGTTAAGGTCTAGGTTGATTTATTTTCCTATTACATGTTTTACTAAAAGGAAATGAGTGCAGTGGTAAGTTTTCTGTGGTTTATCTTCCAAACCAGTGCAGCTCCAAACATAATGTACAGTATGATGATTAAAAAGTCTAATCAAATGATTACCCTCAGCAAAAAAGGAGATACTGAACTGCATCTTTAGTATGTAACGTCACCTGCGAATGAACAGGCCACATAGTTGGACCTATACTGTACCCAGTTTCCCAGAGGATGATGAGGAAAATTATAAGGGTTTGAGAAATCCCCTTGGGCACTAAAGGCACCTTGTCATTGGTACAATCCCAGTACAAGTACCATTTATTCATTCATTTTTCATGTATACCGCTTATCCTATATACAGGGTCACGGGAGCCTGGAGCCTGAAGCCTATCCCAGGGCACTAGGCAGGTTGCCAATCCAAGAAATGTCTCAAACACGTGTAATTTTCCTCTTTTAGCTATACATCAGTGAGGACACTAATAGGACATCTAGCAGCCTTTTTTTCTGTACACTTTATCTATTGTCCCGTTTTCATTAGCTTGTGCAAATTGTTGCCTCGTTTTCCTGTTCTTAATTGAGAGAAACAGCACACATTGTGGTCTTCGGCTGCTGTAGCCTGTCTGCTTCCACGTTCAGCGTTTTGTGCTTTCAGAGATGCTCTTCGACGTACCTCGGGTTGTAACGAGATGTTATTTTCGTTATTGCTCCCTTTCTATCAGCTTGAACCAGTCTGGCGATTCACCTCTGACCTCTGGCATTTAAAAGTCATTTCACCCAGAGAACTGTAGCTCACTGGATATTTTCTCATTTTCAGACAATTCTCTTGTAAACCTTAGAGACGTTCGTGTGTGAAAATCCCAATAGATCAGCAATTTCGGGAATACTCTGACCAGCTCCGCTGTTTATATTGCTACTGTTTATATTGCTCATTTCAAGCTTAACACATCATCTTTATCTTATTTAGTAACCGTGGCATGGGAAATCTTTAGGATGACGAGTATACATCGCCTGAATAACCTGTTCTTGTTCTGTATGAAAACATATTTTGATCCATGCCTGTGGATTAGACATCTGACCAGATTTTATTAACATTTTTTTTTAATTATCTGACAGGCGTTAACAAATCCATCCTCATCCTGGTCTCATGGTTGTTGTTGCTGTACACAAGATAATTGTGCTGAATGGTGTGTTCAGCACAGCGTTATATAGAGTTCCCCTAATAGCCTTTAGGCATGTTTTGCTTGGTGACTGTTCCAGGGTTGTCATGAGCAGCAGGTGACCTGCTCGAGGTTGAGCAATGCTGCTGAATTCATGAATCTGATTGGTTAAGAAGGTGCTGATTTTTGTTCTATAACAGCAGCTGACTATGTGGTTTATATTGTGCTATTGTTTCTATAGTAATAGCTCATTTATAGGGACTTGCATGATGAATAATTCCCTGTGTACAGAAATAGTAAAGGGATTAATAATAGATTAATGAAATGTTTATTGGATATTTATAGATGAAAGGTCAGATCTCTATTGTCAGCGTTTTGTAGAATTAAGCCTAAGAGAAACTTCCAGGAGAGGGGAAACAAGAGGGACTATTTATTGCGGTTATAACATAAGTGATAGTAGGAAGTAGATTGTTATAAAAGTAAATATGACGTTTCATTATTTTATGGTATTAAAAAGAATAAAAGATGTCAGGACATGCTGTTATATATGCTGTTTTCTATTCCTTATACAATTTCAAAAGCATTAATCATCGTTGCTCTTTCATTTCTACCACACCTTTATAGTCTCATTCTACAAAATGATTAAAGATTAAACCCAATTTTTATCCCAGAAAACCAGGTTTTGTTGGACGTTATGAAGCACAAAGCAAAAGCACTACACAAGCAGGATTGCAGGTAGATTTAAGGAAGCCAGGAGGAGTACGGGCGTGGTCTTGAACTTCAGTTTAGTATCGCTAGATGATTTTAGGATGGGCTGAATTAGTAAAGCAGCTCTTAGTAAGGATGTGATTTGCTCTTGGCTATGCGCTGAGCCTGGGCTTAGTGGTGTTCCTGAAACACCCAGACATGCAACAAGTCCTTATTTGCTGTCTAGAAGGCTCCTGGCTTTATATGAATGAATCATCTTAGCTTTGGTCTTACACTGGATATCATAAATATAAATTAAACACAAATAAATAAATCCTAGATCTAAAACATAGATCTTTCTTCCTTGCTTTTTTTGAACTGAAAACTAGTCATTTTTTAGTTTGTATAAATCTTCTTGTTTTCTGAGCATTGTCATGATTTTACCGTCATTATGGTGAAACAGTTTACACTATAATAAATAATAATAAATTTCATTTAAATTATTATTTTTTTTTTTTATCACAATTTTCACTACAGTTTTTGGTCAAAATACAGTATTGGTGATTTAATTTATTTTTGTTGTTATACATATAATACATAAAAAGAATGTGCTAATGAATCTGCTTCTGAAGTTTATGCAACATAGAAGTGACCAATCCTGCTTCCCTAAAACTTTCAAGTTGCTAACTTTAGCAGTTTTAGAGAGATGATCTTATATGGCCAATTTTTCAACGTTATACTGTCTCGCATCAAACAATAATACATTTAAAATGCTAATTTTTCATATTTTTTATGAGTATTACTCAAATTGGTGTAAGCTTCTAGAAGCATATGACCTGTAAAAATCATTGCTTTAAATTAAAGCATTCCGGTTTTGGATAAAAGATTAAAAGGCAAAAAAATCTGTAGTGTCCGTAACCATGTCAAATTCATGGTGCGATATCTTAACAATTTAGCATTTTTGAATAATACACTTTTTCAAGTTTGTCTTTTCATGTGAAATCTAAATTGGCCAAGTTTCATCTGAATGACAGTTAAGACTGTTGAAAGATTTGAATTCAAAAACTTTCCGGACATAACGGACTTAAAACGGCATGAAATTGTATTTAGCAAATGTGTTTTATTTTTTTATTTTTATACCTGTTAAAAATATAAATGAGTATACATATTTACAAAAAAATTAAGCATGGATCGGGAGATAAGAAGCATTAAGTTTTATAATATCTGAAAATTTACTTTGTGTGGTTTGCAATCTTTTCTGCTCAGTATTGTTGCTGTTTGAGTTGGTGGTGCTCTGTTGCTCCCCCCCTTTTTTTTCTTTTTTTTTTTTATTTATTTTTTACTGCAACTACATGCTTTTATCCTAATTTAGCTCTTGCATCCAGCCGGCATGTCATTAACTGATATCATGTATATTTGCGTATCGTCAATGGTAAAAATGTCATTATGTAAATGTGTAACTCATTGAAGAAGCTTTTATTTAGACTATGATTTCTGTTTTTTAGATCCTGGCTAACTTGGTGATGGAGAAGCTGCTTCCTGAACTTAGAGACCTGATCAGTCCACGCTTGAAGGGAAAGATGCAGGAAAGACAGAAGACCTGGACTTTGGTACTATAATTTGAACAATTACCTGAAATTAGCAGCACTATTAGAATGAATGGTAATATCCAGCTCTAACGGTTTTGTCTGGGTGATCAGATCTCAGATGCCGTGTACAGTCTGGTTCAGATTCAGACACAGACAGAATACGAGGCCATAGTGCAGAGCTGTGAGGAAGGACGTCCCCCTCTGGAGGCTTCTATACGCACCGACATGGACCAGATCATCACCTCGAAAGAGCACGTGACCAGCAAAATCAGGGGTAATGCTGCATCTGTAAACAGCCTGGAGCTCAGGGTGACACGGGGCATGATTTTTAATCCATTGTTTAAAATGATGGCATACCCTCTGTCTCCTGTCACTCACATCATCACCAGCCAGTAAACTTTAAACAGTGAATACTTCAGTCTTTACATTTTTTTTTTGTAAACCAATAGGAAAAGAAGGTAGCACTTGATTTGGTCAAAAATAATAAAGGAGCTGCTAAATAGCAATCACCTTCCTACTTTCTGTCTAAGATTTACTTGTTAGCCATGTTGGCAACTCTGCAAATTATATCCACAGTAGTAAATGTAATTTGTATTGATAATGGAGTGGTACCTTTAGGGTGTTCACCTACCAAAAATACCTTCAGTGCTAAACATAAATTCAACACATCATCACGTGGCACAGCGGCTTAGTGGTTAGCACTGTCGCCTTGCACCTCCAGGATCTGGGTTCGATTCCCCCCTGAGTCTTGGAGTTTGCTTGTTCTCCCTGTGTTTGGTGAGTTTCCTCTGGGTACACCGGTTTCCTCCCACAGCCCCAAAACATGCAGAGTAGGCTAATTGATGTTTCCAAAATCCAAATCGTAAATCGGGTGTGATCGAGCGTTCCCTGCGATGGATTGGCACCCCGTCCAGGTTGTACCCCCGCCTCATGCCCCAAGTCTCCTGGGATAGGCTCCAGGCCCCAGCAACACTGAATACAGGATAAAGCGCTGAGACTACAGAACTTCACATGTACAGTATATTTCCAGTTGACATGTACACAGTAATGGCTTGAGGTTATCACATTAGTTACATTTTTAGCGTTTTTTTTTTTTTATTCTGTTAAATTAGTGTGTTTACACCGAAGTGTTTGGTGTGATGCTAAGGCATGGATGAGCCATTACAATTTATGACGAATTATGTGGGGAACTTTTGTACACTATTTGCCCTCAGCAGTCACAGTAGAATGTGCGGAGCCACCAGATGGCACTGTGATTAAATTTATTTTTCCACAAAATAAGAATATATGTATGTTATAGATAGATAGATATAAATAATTTAGAAGGTTTAAAGCATTTTTTTCTGTTGTTTTGTTTGTTTAGTACTTTTTTAAATACTATATTCTGAAGTGCAGGTCAAAGATCAGTGTTAAGTGTGTCCCAGATTTTACAATACCAGAGAACAATATTGTTGCAGACTGAGTTCGAGAGAGTTCAGTGTGTCATAGTTACACTATCCAGATATTGAGCAGTAACTTTCCCTCAGAGGACAAATGCATGCTTTGGTTGATCTTTTTATTTTATTTTATTTTTTTACTTTAATTAATTTTTCCATTTCTTTTATTGCGTACTTTTAAAAAAATAAAAATAAATTTAATCCAAAAAAATATATATTAATTTCAATACTGATGCAGTTGTATTATGGCATGTTTTTCAAGTGTGATATTAAATAGCCTAAATATGGAGTTAAACAACTTGACTAATGAAAAATAATAACTAATTTAACAAATATCAGGTAAAAATATGCAGAAATAATAATAATAATAATAATAATAAATAAAAAAATTTAAATATAAATAATAATAATAATAATAATACATAAATATAATAATAATAATAGTAATAATAATCGCACATTATTCAATCTGTTTTTAGATGCTTTCAAACATTTCAGGCTTAAATCTTTTTTTTTTTCTTTTTTTTTTTGCAAATACTTTTCATTATTTTCTAGAATTTATTTGTTTATTTATTTTTATTTTACATCATTTTCTCCTCTATATTAGTTAGTATATAGATATTTGGGCCCTGTGACCGATTGTAGCTAGGAGAATGAGACTGATTTAAATGAAATGTAAAATCTAAACTTGTGATTGTTCCTTTAAGAGTCTCTTTTCTGACTTATAGCTCTGGTGCTGCCCAAGGCTGAGAAGCTCCTGAAGGTGAGCATCGAGCCGTACATCAGCTCCATCCTGGATGCCCTGATGGAACCCACCAGCCGAGGCTTCTTTGAGGTGCGTGATGTTTTCTTCAGGGAGCTGGTGGACATGAGCAAGAACCTGCTAAATGGTGGAAACAAAGAGAAACTAGGAGAGGTGAGGCACTTAAGTGTTTTCAGTTTATTGCTTAAAGTTGATGAGATGAAAAAAACTTCGCAGAAAGTGCTGAAGAAGACTGCTTATTAACTGCTAACACTGGAGACTCCTTCCATGGATCTTAAATAACAGAATGCTTTAATGGACCCAAAAATGTATCAACAGTTGTGATAAAATGTGTTGTTGTATTCTAGATTGTAGTAATGACACTTGATTGATAAGAAGAACTATTTTTACAGGAACTCTTGCTCTCGGATAAATGATGATAAATTATTTTTAATCCCTTTTCTCCTACATTTACAGTTTTAGTTTCAGTGTTGCAGATTCAGCTCTATAAGCTAAACAATTACCTCTGTTTTGAGTCTGATGTATCTGATAACAGTTAGATGTTGTTTTTTCTCTGCAGCATATGGAGAAGGTCTCCATGCTGGCCTACCATCCGGTGAAAATGCAGTGCTGCTACGAGAGGGTTGAGCAGCTGAGTCTGGAGGGCTTGCAGCAGCGCTTTGATGTCACCAGTCCATCCGTGTTCGTCCAGAGAGCCCAGATTCTCATGAGAGAGGTGAGCCTTGCCCAGCTTACCCGGTGGTTCTGTGGTGAGAGTTCATGCACCCAGAACAGCATGGAAAAAATGCATAGTGAATTGGTGGTGAATTTAAGCTTTGTGGGTTTTAATGTGATTTTTGCGTAGTGACTGATGGTTTAAAGAAGTGCTTAAATGTCTCTGTTGCATCTCATGAAGTGAAAATAGTTGTAAATAGTTGTAGTGGGTTTTATGTTGTGTCTTTGTGTTATTTTGTGGAGGAATGTGATTAAGTCTTCCGAGTGTGTTATGCTGCCCCCAACGGTGCCAGAGCGAGCAGTTTGAAAAGATGCGGTCGGCTGGCGTCACATGGTTCAGAGGAAACACGTGATCGTCTTCGGCCATCCTGACTGAGTGGTAGTGGTAGCCTTAATGTGGAGCCCCCTAGTGATGGGGAGGAATCGGACACAACGAAATTAGGGAGAAGATTGCATGTTCTGCCCATGCTTGGTTGGTTTGCTCCTGGTACTCCGGTTTTCACCCAAAATCCAAGAACATGCAGATTAGAATAATTGTTGTTTTAAATTCCCCATAATGCCCTGTGATGGCTTGGCACCCAGTCCAGGTGTTACCCCACCTTGTGTCCGAGTCCTCTGGAATGAGTTTCAGGCTTCTTATGCCCCTGTACAGGATAAACGATATAGAGAATGAATGAGTGAGAATAAATGAATTTAGACTAAAAGAGAATTTAGTTTTCTTCTTTTGGTTATTCAAACGCCATTCATAGTTGAGGTTCTGGGTTTTTGATCAGAGGGTCTGGGATTCGATCTCCAGGTTGATAGTGTTGGGCTCTTGGGAATGCAGGGGATCATTAGTGCTGGAGAAATGGGTGGGTTGAGAGGGCATCCGGGCGTAAAACCTGTGCCAAAAACTTCAATAATCCGATGAATAATCAAATAATCCGATGTGGCAGCGGTGAAAATGCCCAAAAACAAATTCTTTAGAAGGTGTCTGCTTCAGCATCTCTGACAGTCGTAGTGCCATCTATCATTTCAATGATCATTGTTTACTCGGCAACTTCTTGTTAACATACAGGATGTTTTTATCACATAATCTGCAAAAAGAACAGGAACGAAAAAAGGGAACGACTGCTCATACACCGCGATGTACCTTCCAACTCGAACTTGTTTTCTGGACAAAACAACATTAAAGTCTAGCTATAAATGGATACAAACAAGCATAGTGTTCTTTTTTTCCTCCAAAAAAAGAAGAAAGAAAACCAAATAGTTAGTTGCCTTATAACTATTACATTACTTTTGGTACTTTGGAGAACATGATCAACTTTGTGCCATTAATAACAGCTCTACGTTGGGTTGGGCCACATCACACCCACCATGAATTATTTGCCTTATAATTGTGTCTTGAAGTTTGCTCTTGTCCAGAACACCATCATAGCCCTGACTCCACCTTCAGCACATGTCTGTTGTGTTTGATTTTGCATTGCGGTTCTGTAGTCCAAAATATCCTGCACATTTTTGTAGCGTAATGGACTGATTAATGATTAGATTCGATTAGATTAGATTAGATTAGATTAGATTAAAGTAGATTTGACAAGTCAGCTGTAATAATAGGAGCTATTTGTGGCGTATATTCTTTCGTGGTGTGGAAGTGTAAAATGTCTGAGAATTTTTTTCCCCCCTCAGTAGAGTAAAAGGACATGGTGTTAGAGCATGGGAGTGGTGACACAAGACTCAACATGCAGGGTGTATTTTTATCAGGGCAGGATCACAAGTTTCTCACAAGAGTTCCACTTGTGGTAAAAAATTGTGTGAGGGCGCCCCCTGTTGGTTAAATGCAGATGGGTGAAATGCTTGGAATTTAAGTTAGAGGTGTATTTCTAACAAATAATAAAAAATATATATATTAATCAGACTTCTTTTAAATATGGTTTCAAAAGTAGGATTAGGATTCAAGTAGACCATGATTAATCCCGGTTTTGGTTTTTACCGTAAACTCGGATTAACATAATCACATTGGATTATCAGACAGACTTTCAGGTTTGCGTCTTGGTTTGATTTTACAAAATAGTGCTTTATTATAAAGAAGGGTTTCAGGAAATGAAAGTGTATCTGAGAATAAAAATACGTGAAGGAAGATCTCTACCTTTTTATTCGGCTAATAAAGCAAACATTGTTTTAATAAAGAGTGTGTTATGATTTTATGTTGAAAAACTATACACTTATCCCAGTGTTTCACTGGACTGTAATTCAGCTATGCTTTGGACAAATAATTCTTGATGCTTTCAGGGTTTTTTTTTTTTTTTTGGAAGAAAGATTAGCTTATGTGATTGCAACTTGTGCAGTAATCAGTACCATAGTTTTATTTAAGTTTTATATTTTGTAATTCTACAGAATTATCCCTAGAATAAGAGCTTAACCAGAGGTGATGGTTGTAACTGATGAACTTATCAACAAATAATTAATTAGACTTAATCGCTTACAATTAATTTTTTAAATCCTTGGTGGTGCAACCCAGACTTGTACAGGGTGGCCCAAATGTCTGGATCCACTCGTATTTAAGCTTGTATGACTTGAACTTAGTATTGAATAATAATAATAAATAAATACACTTATCCCAGTGTTTCACTAGTGCTTTCAAGATGTTTGTTCCCACAGACCGTCTCTTCCACAAGTTGGCGACAAGCTATCTGTCGATTTTCAAGGATCAGACATTCCACACACCAAGTGTTTACAGGAACGACTGCAATGGACTCCAAGCCACCTCGGCCAGGATCATCATTTACTTACGCGCTTCCTTCTTTAAAATGTTTGCACAGTTCAAATGTTTTACTGCAGAGAGTCCCATCACCGTACTGAGCTTAAAGTCTTCGGTTTTAGGCCCTTCATTCATGAAAAATGTAATCACAAGTCTCGGCTTGATTTGAACGCCCCTTGTCCTTGAAAAGTCATCAGTTTGCTGTAATTTATCATTTTATAATTTTTTGCCAAAGGATCTGGACTATTTGGGACACTCTATATTATGCAATGATATTGTATAACATTTTAATCCTCCAGGCATTTCATGTGCATGTCTCTGTCCATCTTTTTCGCTGCAGTTAATGGATGACGCTGTGTACACTTTCGAGCAGCTGCTCCACCAGAGTCTGGAGGGTCATGAAGAGGAAAATCTCAGCAAAACCATTCAGAAGTGCCAGGACCGAGTCATAAAGGTGGGACAAATAAGAATACATATACTGTATGTCTGTCTGAGTTCATGTCCTAGAAGTACGGCCATGTTTCATACAAAATGAACAGTGATTTTTTTTTGTTATACAAAAAATTACTTATTTAGCATATTTTGTTTTTATTAAAAAAAAAAATTCTTCCTGAGAACTAAATGCTTAATAGTGTAAAATATCTTTAATAGCCTTTCTGGACTCTTATTACTTCCATTAAAAAAAAAAGAAAAAAGGTTACGTTCATAAATATTTTGATACTGACAAAGTTAGTTGGTTGTTTAGGTGGGTTATTTTTAATTTAATTTTTTTATCCCCCTTTGTTTTTTCTTCTGTCTACCACAGTACAGTATATTGGCATTGCCTTTGCAGTGGTACTTATAAATAAAAAGGCACCATTAAATAAATACTATTTACCCAATTTGTATTTAAATGCTCTCAAACTAAAGCATCCTGATTATTTAATACTCCTTTATTAACTCTAAAATACGGTGGCAGCAAAAATAGCAAGAATTCCCAAATGTCCAAATATATATGGGCCTAACTCTTTATATTCTGTGCTGCCAATAATTTTATGGAAAAAATAAGAAATTTTTATTGGAATTATGCTTTTTTTTTTCTATTGCCTGGACAAGCCATATTTTTGCTAATTCTTGTTTGGAGGGTGCCAATATTTCTGGAACATGTTACAGAATGTTTTATATTAGTGTTTGTCTCCTCCCCTCCTCATAGAAATACGACTATGACAGCAGCACTGTGCGTAAGCGGTTCTTCAGAGAGGCTCTTCTGCAGATCTTTATCCCCTACATGCTGAAACAGCTCTCTCCATCCTGCTCTGCTGTAAGACACACACACACACACACACACACACACACACACACACACACACACATGCTTTGGATGCATGTGTCTCATCATTGCATTAGTATGCTTATCTTGCGTCTATATGCTGTAGGACCTTCCTCGTTTCCAAGAGCTGATCTTTGAAGATTTTTCCCGTTTCATTCTGGTTGAGAACGTCTTTGAGGAGGTGGTGCTTCAGACAGTCATGAAGGACATCATGATGGGTACGACAGGACTCTAAAGTTACACACACAAAAAAAACAATCTGTTAGTTGGGTGTCTGCCATACAAGTCCTCACGACTGAGAGGTTATTGCATAACTAATAATGTATCACAAATTGTGCATTAAATATAAACATTTCTGTTATTTATCACTGTAGCAGGCATGAGAGTACTATGGTAAAAGAAAAATGTATATTTAGGTTTGTTTACAGTGCCATGCTATTAAACCTCTACCTAGATGAATTATTTAATAAAGAAAAGGATATGGTTGTTATGAAAATAACTTATGGTTCTACTTATCAGTCAGCTATTTCTTTTTTTGTTCATAATAGAGAAACTGAATAGTGTTTGAAAAATACACATGATAGCAGGGATAATTTTTAGAAAAGCATAATGTGACAGTTTATTCTGACATTAGATCTTTATTATATTGGCTTATTGTGCAGTCTTGTGACTCCATGTAATGTGTTCTTATTTTCTTATCATTCAAGGACAGGAATGGTTTACTAGCTAAATCTATTTTTAGTGTAGAAAGAGTTCTAGTGAGTCCTCACATCAAACCAAAACTTGATGCAAAGCAGGTTTATAGAATAAAAAAATTATGGAAATGTGTTCAAAACGTGTAAGGAAATACACTATATGGCCAAACCTGCAATGACATTGTATCCAAATACATATACTTCAATATATAGAGTTGGACCCCACTTTGCAGCTATAACGGCTTCCACTCTTCTTGGAAGGCTGTCCACAAGATTTTGGAGTGTTTGTTTGAATTCGTGCCCATTCATTCTGTAGAGCATTTATGAGGTCAGGCACTGATGTTGGACGAGAAGGCCCGGCTCGCAATCTCCATTCCAGTTCATCCCAAAGGTGCTCGATGGGGTTGATGTGCAGGCCAGTCAATTTCTTCCAAACTGAACTCCTCAAACTATGCCTTTATAGTCCTATTGCTTTGGGGCACTGGGGGACAGTTGTGTTAAAATAGAAAAGGTCTTTCCACAAACGGTTGCCACAAAGTTGGAAACATAGAATTGTCCAGGATGTCTTGGTATGCTGAAGCATTGAGTATTAGGAAGAAGGGGTTCTGATTGAAACAACTGAATTCAATAATTAACAGGTTTGGCCAAATACTTTTTTCCATA
The DNA here is from genome assembly GCA_030014305.1 of Clarias laeviceps. NCBI lineage: Eukaryota > Metazoa > Chordata > Actinopteri > Siluriformes > Clariidae > Clarias > Clarias laeviceps. Next base: position 17,644,955 of record JAQMYJ010000014.1, on the reverse strand, counting down.
TAATGCAGGGGTGGCGAACTCGCGGCTCGTTCACTGCTCTTCCTGCGGTTCTTCAATCTATCCACGTGTGCTGTTTTTACAATCGCAATTTATTTTTAAAATGTCAAAACATAATTTTGCGATAAAGGGGTATGTATTTAAATGCAATTGTCGAATCTAATTTGTTTATTGTTTAAATGTAAAAAAAAAAAAATATTTTTACACAACCTCTCGCGCAATTTAACATACAGTACGTTAGCCAGTTGACTAACACGATTGACGTGAAGTTCGTTAGTAGCCTGTCTTTAGCCTCAATTGGAGGATTTAAATTTCTTGTCGAAAGAAACGGAAAGCCATTCTGCTTGATATGCCAGACTTTGTTGTCGCATTTTAAGGCTTCAAATTTCATTTCACTCCATTCTACCGTAGCCCGGGAATTTTCCAAAGGCCCAAACTTCATAAACACAATGTAAAGGCACTGAAATTTCAGTTAGAAAAGCAAACTCAGCACATGTGAGGGTTACTACGAGTAGCCACAACTGAATACAAGCCAGACCTAAAAAAGATTGTGGAAACAAAGGACTGTCAGGTGTCCCACTGAGTCAAATAAAAGGAGGTAGGCTGATTTAAATCCATGAAAACTATTGTGTAATTAGGTGTATAAGTTGTGATACTGTTGTTTGCACAGTGTTGTTTGCACACTGCTGTTTGATAGTTTTTTTTTTTTTAAGCTCAATATGGCAAACGGGTTCGCCACCCCTGATAGTGTATGTATAAATTATAATTATCAGATTGTTCTGATGATGACAAGGAAAAACTCCCTAAGATGCCCCACTGCTTGCATGTTTGCTGATTGTCCACAGGTTTGAATGGTAGGCTAGACCAGTAGAGGGATAAACAAAAGTATTGTCAATCGTTCTAACTCTTCCTTCTTCTTTCCAGCTGTAAAAGAGGCTGCCGTTCAGAGAAGACACAACCTGTACAGGGACAGCATTGTGCTGACCAACAGCGACCCCAACCTCCACCTTCTGGGTGAGAACCCATCCATTGACTGGGCAGGAGAGTTTGGAGAAAAGAACGAAGTGGACGGAGAGCACAAGGGTGAAGGAGGAGATACAGCGGCCCAGAAGAGGCGCAGGATGAAACAGGTGGTCTCTATGATCCAGGTGGACGGCACCAGCACAACCCTGCCCAATGAGTCCTGTATGGAGGTTCCCAGCGTTCACAACATCCCTGAAGAGCAGGTTGAGGGAGATTCTGATGTTCAGTCCTCTTCTGTATCTGACAAGGCAGAGCCCATCATACAGGAAGTCAGCGGGTCATCAAAGGAGACGGCACCTGATTTACCCAACGGGACCACGCCAAATCTAGATAAACAGGAAGCTACGCCAAAGTCTTCACAAGACTCGGAAAGCAAGCTCGCCATAGAGAGCGCTATCCAGCAGATCGAGGATGCAGTCCAAGGAGAAGATGCGGAGCAAAGTCAAGAGGGAAGCGTGCCAGCGAAATCTGAAGAAACTTGCAGCACCAAAGAGGAAGCAAATGTTGCACCTCAGAAAGAGAACGAGACGACTTCAACGGAAAACCAGGAGGACAAAGTTGCACCAACGATCACAGAAGAACCTGCAAAAGTTCCAGAAACCATCAGTGAACCAAAGCAAGAAGAGCATACTGATGCTGCAGATAATTTATCAGACTCTCGCTCGGAACCACAGCTTCAGAACACCGACACAGACAGCGGCTTCCAGTCACCAGCCAACGAGACAGCCGAGGAGGACGAGCTGCAGGCTGCCGCAGTAACGCCGGAGGCGGAACAAGAGAAGCCCAAGGACTCTGAAAAGGGAGGCCAGGATGCTGGAAATGGAGCTGAGACACTGACAACGCAGTCATAGATATCACTAATTAAACAACTTTTTTTTTTTTTATGGAAAACGCTAGAAACACCAGCCCACTGCTTGCAGAAGTGATAGTTTTACAAATGAGGGCTTTTAGGGTGCTTGGTTTGTTTACACATAAAACATCTCTCATGCTGCTTTTGCAGTTGGGAGTTTGTTTATGATTCTTTAAAAAAAAATCAAATCTTACCTTTTTCACATTTCACTTTTTTTTTTTTGCACACATTTGAATAGCTGTCACTCAGATGGGCTCGGTCATAATAACTTCATAAAAATGTCACGAATTTCATTGCTAATTATTGTGCTCTTGTTCCACTGCAAAGTGCTGAGAAATTGGATGCTTTTGCCAATAAGACTGCTTATATAACCGCTTATATAACTGACTTCATATGCAATTTTATTCTGCTTTTTTATATATATATAAATACACAAGTCTTACTTAGACCCAAACTGAAAACACTGAATTTTATTTGATTTTTTTTGTAGTTCTTTTTATATAGTTTTATTTCTGTTGGGCCTAACCTATAACTTTTTTTTTTTTTTGTGAATATCCTGATATTTTCTTTACTCTAGAAGGTTAAATCTGAGTTATAAGAATAAACAGTTACCGTTTTGCATACTCAAACCGAACTCCATTGATCTTGATTATAATATGTACAGTAGCGCATGTTCATGGTCCAGTCCGTGTTTCACTGATGCTAAGTGATAATTTGGGGTTTGGTGTGATTCAACATCATCTATAGCGTAAAGTGGAGGAATAGAAACCTGCAAGTGTTACCTGGAGGCATGTGTTTCAAACTGAAATGACAATCAAAATGGTTAAAGGGCAAGTATGTAATTTTTGCATCTACCTTTTGTTTAATATTTTTTTTATTTATTACCTGTGCACTTCATTGCCTTCTTTGTGTTTAACTGAAAATGATCAACAATAAAACAATTAGATTTGACATTCGCATTTTTAGTAATTATTATTGTCATAGTCTGCTTCATATACAGTACTGTATAAGCACAAAATATATGATATAATATTGGCCTAATATTAATATGCATCCCATGAGAATTTCTAAAACCTTTAGACATTTAAAAGACATTTTACTATGGTATAGGTACCTTGGTAGTCTTGTACCATGGTATTTCTACAGTACTTATTTGAAGATATGGTACAGTAGCTGGTATCTAATATTGTACAATACCATACCAGTAGTATATCTTAAATTATCTAATATGGTATAGTGTGTATAACTACATGTACAATATCTTGTTACAGTGGATCAGTGGCGGCTACTGGTCTGTCAAATAGGGGAAGCTCATTTTCGGCCTCACTTTCACGGCTCATTTTCACTTGAA
>JAQMYJ010000014.1:17619708-17641634 GCA_030014305.1 Clarias laeviceps | reverse complement strand
TAAAATGTTAATACAATAGTACATAATTTGACCATTAATTTTGTGACATTATAGGGGAAGCTGAGCTTCCCTTGCAGCCTTAAAGAAATCGCCACTGCAGTGGATATATAGGGCAACAAGTCGAAACTAGCCAAATTGTGATGGATAGAAGACTGGGTCATTGCAACTCCAAAACTGTCAGGATCTACTAAACGTAGTCCAAGGAAGGGAAACTGGTGACCTGGTGATGTCATGTCCAGGCCCGACTCAAAAGGTCATTGGGATTTTGTGTGATAGACCACCACAAAGTGACACATTATTGTGATGTGAAAGGAAAATAAATAGTTAAAAAAAAAATTATTTACAAATAAAATTCTGAAAAGTGTGGTGTGCATTTGTATTCAGCCCCCTTTAACCCCCCTTCAGGGTATAAATAGAGTCCACCTGTGTGTAATTTAATCTCGGTACAAGTACTGTACAGCTGTTCTGTGAAGCCCTCAAAGGTTTGTTAGAGAACATTTAGTGAACAGCATTAGAAAGTCCAAGGAACACACCAAACAGGTTGGAGATAAAGTTGTGGAGAAGTTTAAAGCATGCTTAGGTTCTAAAAAAAAATATTCCACGCTTTAAACATTTCGCAAAGCACTGTTTAATCCATCATGCTGAAATGGAAAGACACATGGCCGTCCACCTAAACTGACAGGCCGGGCAAGGAGAGCATCAATCAGAGAAGCAGCCAAGAAGCTGATGGTAACTCTGGAGGAGCTGCAGAGATCCACAGATCAGGTGGTAGAATCTGTCCACAGTCCGACTTTTAGTCATGCACTCCACAAATCTGGCCTTTATGGAAGAGTAGCAAGAAGAATGTCATTGTTGAAAGATAGACATAAGTCACGTTTGCTGTTTGCAAAAAGCCACGTGGAGGCAAAACGCTACATTACGTGTGGGAGAAAACTAACACTGTACATGGTGGTGGCAGCATCATGTTGTGGGGATGCTTTTCCTCGGCAGGAAAAAAGAAGCTGGTCAGTGTGGAGGGGAAAATGGATGAAACCAAATACATGGCAATTTTAGAAGAAACTTGTTAGAGTCTGCAAAAGACTTGAGACTGGAGTGGAGGTTCACCTTCCAGCAAGACAATGAAAATACAGAAAAATACAGCCAGAGCTACAATGGAATGCTTAAGATCAAAGCATACAGTATTCATGTATCTACATCTAATTGAGAATCTGTGGCAAGACTTGAAAATACTCCAATCTGATTGAGCTTGAGCTGGAAGAATGAACAAAATTTCACTCTCTAGATGTGCAAAGATGTGAGGAAAAGGGTAGAAGATCTAAATGTGAGGCCAGCGGTAGCTCAGTGGTTAAGCCGTTGGGCTATAAGCCCAAAAGTCCCTGGTTCAAATCTCACCACCACCATGTTGCCCTCATTGGGCATTTGAACAAGGCCTTCAACTGCTCTTTGTGATTTGAGTATATTGTGACTGATACCCAGAAATGCAACAAAATACAAGTATATACTTGCTAAATAAATGCTGCCTTTTGCAAAGTGAAGGTGTGGGTCATTGGGAGCAGCTTGATTTCACTCATAAAATACTCAGATCACGAAAAAAAAAAAAAGAACATGGCCCAATGCAAGTTGTCTGTGAATGGCTGAAATGTGGTTGTGAATATGCCTTTCAGCGAATGTAAAATGTTCGCTAGAACCAGCGGCGCACATTTTCCTTTTACAAAAGGCAGAGTTTAGATCAAAAGGCTGATAAATGCGTGTGCAGATTAAAATGTAGACATACTTCCCCAGAAATGCAAATATATAGGCTACTCGCTAAATACAGCCTTTAAAAATGTCTCTAATTCCAGATAATGGATATTTATTATTCTTTTATTTCTTTGTACTGTGGGTTTGGTGGATTTGAGGGAGTTTGTTGTGTGTTGTGCGTTTTGAAACTAGCGATATTTGCAGCACTTCTGTAAACAGAGAAAACATACTGTAATACAAACGTCCATAAATAAAAAGTAATATTTACGCCTATACATAAAATATATTATACTTAAATGTTACAGATTAAAACAAGGAAAGAAGATGTGCTGAGCTTTAGGTCATTGTGATGTGGACAAAAATCTGATAAAGTCTGATTTAATTGTTACCATTACATTTTAGTTTGAGGAACTTACAGAAGCAGAGGTGGGTAGTAACGAGTTACATTTACTTGAGTAACTTTTTTTTGGGGAAAATTACTTTTAAAACTTTTATAAGTTTTACTGCACCATAATTTTTACTTTGACTTGAGTAGATCTGTAAAGAAGAAACGCTACTCTTATTCCGCTACAGTCGGCTACACTCGACCATTTATTCAAACAGGCAGCCGGTAGATCTACCGCATGACTATTTCACCAATCAGACGCAGCAACAATAATCACATGACTCCGTTTGACCAATCAGGTCAAAAAAACTTCAGCCAGCGTTCTATAAATTCATCCTACCTGTGAATCCGTCCTACATACGCTCACTGCGCATGCGCAAACAAAAGTTTCCACATCTTTCACTAATTTTGCGGGACGTCCATAAATCCATGCTGCTACTAGTGGGATCTTTAGTGTACAATCTTGCGGTGAGTATAGAATGCTTTTTTCATGTTTGTGTGGTTACCTTTAATTGTGCATATAATGTTTTATATAGTCTATGAATATATAAGTATATTTACGTACAGAACAGTGTGTGTTAGTCTTATTTTTATTATTATTTTATTATAAAAATTATATATTAGTGTATATATTTTATAATTAAAAAATCAGACATTGTGATTAAAACAGTTACTCAGTACTTGAGTAATATTTTGGATGACTATTTTTACTTCTACTTGAGTAATATTATTTTGAAGTACAGCTACTCTTACTTGAGTAAATGTTTAGGCTACTCTACCCACCCCTGTACAGAAGTGACATGCAACAGTCTATAGGCTGAAGTTCTTTAATAATCAGGGTGGCCACACTGAAATGGCTAAGAATTATAGTGTAATGCCACAAAAGAAAAAAACAAAAAAAATTATGATCAATTAAAAAAAAAAATTAAGTGACCAATATGTCAGATTTCTGCGTTCAATGGATTAAACAATTTTTATTTCATTTTATTTTATGTTTTGTATAAAGAAATGTGTAAAACATGCACGTATGCACGCAATTAATAACGGAATCATTAATATTTTATTTGTTTGAGCTGTACATAAACAGTACTTAAAAATGTGTCAATAGCTGTCAATAGGCACCTGAGAAAGATTAACACATTATCGGCTTCAGTAGACACGCAATACCTGAGATTGAAACACGACTGCCCCCTACTGGTAATGTACGTCACGTCCCTGAGAACTTCCCCACGGTCCACGCACTGCTGCGGCAGCTCGTGAAATTCCTGTCCTCGAGACGCGCATTCTTACCTGATCTGATAAAAATATTACTCCGGATAAACGCGTGTGCCATTAATCATTTTCCTTCCCCTTAACTTTGCATTAAGTTCCACTTTGTGTAAAATCCCAATAAAATACCTTTATCTTTGTCTTAGTAACGTGACAAAATCTTTATCTGCGTCTTTACTACTATAATAATCATTGATTATAATCGACCACTTACTCGACATCGCACAGGCAGCTGGAGTATCTATATCTCCCTTGGTAGTGCATTCGAAAGTAGTGCGCACGGTTTGAGACGCGGCCCCTGTGCGATGTGACGTATCCCGAGCCGTGACGTCGGAGCGGGAGGTTTTTCCCCGCAGAGGATCCGCGCAGGTGGAAAACAACAGCAGTAGCAGCAGCAGCAGCAGGAGGAGGAGGAGCTGGATAAGGAGGAGGAGGCTGACAAACACCCCGAGCTGAGCATCATATGCGGAGATGTTGAACTGATCGCACGTCGGAAGGAAAGCAATAGCGCGTGTCTCCGTTTATAATTCCTCCTCCTCGGGACGGAGGGGGGATGCTAAAGCCGTTTAAACCCCTAAAGCCCTTCGAGCTCGCTGCGCTACTTCTACAGGGATGCCTTCATCCAGGAGAGGAGAGGAGAGAAGAGTGTGGGCCGCGCTGCTTCTCCTGGCTGCACTCACCATCAGCACCACTATGGCAGGTAATGCATCTGACTGATCCAATATATACATATTATATGTATAAACTATGATGTGATCATTTGTATATTTGTGAGATATGTGACAGGTTTATTAACAGTTCCACTGTTGCACTTGTATATGAAGGAGATCTGATGCCTGTGTATCAATCAAACTGTATTTGCATGCTCATAGCGTAGACAAGACATGACAAGATGTTGACTACAGTACATGTGATGTCTCCTATGTACAGTAGGCTATATATTGTGCTGCGTAAACTGGTTATCACCGTTGCATTGGACCTCTGGGGTTCCGGGTTCGATTCCCGCCCCTGTCTGTCTGCATGGAGTTTGCATGTTCTCCTCATGATTGATGGGTTTGCTCCGGTTTCCTCCAACAGTTCAAAGAAGTGTAGATTAGGCTAATTGTGTAAGAATGTTGAGTGGAGGTCCTACCACGGTTGTAAAATGGGACTAAATCCAATGGCCCCCACGGTCTCGAAGGAGAAGGTTTGCTGTAGTTCGTGCAACATCCATTGTAGGACTACAGAGGTTGCAGGATGAGTGGGTGTTGCACAAACTAGGGCGAACTCTATTTTTGAGATACATGTTGTGTTACGTGTGCTGCTGTGAATCTTATCTGATCTCCATGTGATCCATAGGCTACTGTTATACTGTACATGTTGTGGAATACTATGTTTTGATAGACATGTTGAGATGCATAAGCTACTAAAGCTTATCTTTGAGATTAATCCTTTTTATTCTGTTACATACAGTAGTTTCCTGCACTTACATTCGTTGTAAGATACATGTTGTGTTACATTGGCAGCCGCAAGTCCTGTCTCTTTGATGCATATCATTCTACATAAACTGATTTAAGTCCTATTTTATATATATATATAGAGAGAGAGAGAGAGAGAGAGAGACAGATAGATATGTGTGTGTGTGTGTGTGTCAAATAGACCAGTGTAAGTCTGCTAGTGTTTGTTGCTGCTGTTGTGTTGCACGGACAGTTGTATCATGACCATATTACACAGACAAGTCATATCTGTATGATCTGCCATCTCCTCTTTCTGCCTGTTCTGAACCATTAGCTTAAATTAGATTCTAGGGACATGCTAGGACACGTGTATGCTAACCGGATCCATCTGGTCAGAGGGTAAAACTGATTATCAGTTCGTGTGACGCAAGCGTGGGAGATTTGGACCCTCTGATCTGTCATCACTGAAAAGCCAATAGCGACCATTATAGCTAACACACACACAGATACAGACACAGAAACACTCGCAATATTGGTTTCAGTATATCACTTTAACAATTCCTAGTGTTTTTCAGAACTCAAGGCAATATTTTTATAATGTGCACTTCCTGGCGTCCGGTTAGTGATATATACACAGAATTAAATCGCCTCCTGAGAACATGAGAGCACAACCCAATAAACATCTACCGTCCAGCAGACACCTTGCTCTTTTAACCTCTTAACCGGATAGAAGCCGGGGGAGGACGTCACGTCAGCAGCACATTCTCTCTGTCACTCGGGCATGCTCTGGAGAGAGCAACAGAATGCAGATTACACACAGTGACCCGTCACATGTACCACTTAAGCCCACACACACACACACACACATATATGTACACTCTGAGTAATGACTTCTACTGACATTTATTTTACATCTGCTATCACCATTTGTTTAATCAGCTAATAATCTCTCTTACACTGCTGCTGATAATGAGAACGCTGCCAGTGTTTACGTTTCCATGGCGCAGGTCCTGAGAGGTTGTTCTCGCTACCACCGTGTTTTTTTGTAAAGATCAGGAGATCTTTACTTAACTCATTGTTAGTATGCTGGAGTGTAAAAAAAAGATCAGGTTGTGAGGATGAAAACCTGAGACTAGGACGAAATCAATAAATAGCAACATAAAGTCGCAGTTTGATAAAGAAACCTAATAATATCACAAGTAGATCGTTGATCTTAAAATGCATAAAGTGCTCACTCAGAAATCGAAAAAGTAGATCGTTTTTGTCTTAAAACGTCTTCAGCATGTTAAATTTCACAGCACTGATATTTTATTTCAGTGAAAATATGAACTAATCCCAGTAAAAATATTCAGTTTAGCTTTTCTAATTAATAGAAAACAGGTGTTTGTTTACATTGAGCAAGTAACGCATTTTAAAGTAGATTATTAAATCCACAACATAACTGTTCATAACTTTTACTCAACATTTTGATTTCACTTATGGTGCAGGTTAAGCTTCAGGCAGATATCTAAGTACTGCAAAAGCTTTATTAAATTCTGTTAAGCAGTCGATTTAAGACGCGCCCACAGTCTGACCCATGCGCAGTACGCTGTCAAAACTTGCGGTTTGTAATCTGGTACAAAACTGCTCATAACTTCACTTCTACTTGACATTTTAAATTTCATTTATGGCACAGGTTTAACTTCAGGCAAATACCAAAATACTGCCAAAGTTTCGTTAAATTGTGTCCAGCCAGTTTTGCGTAATTCTGTGACAAAATCTGTCTGGACAGTTTTCTGAGACTGGTTTCGGGTCCTCCAATGTATGAAACGTAAAGATATCATTGAAATAGCGAGTTCTGACCAATGTACAGACAAAACCTTTCTTTTATTTATATAGAAGATGTAACAGATAGTGACCAATTTCATTTCATTTCATTTCATTGTAAACGTGACCACTCCCACAACACTCTTCTAAAAGCTACTGATTGTTGGACATCATAGAATGACACAAAAGGTCACATGTCTGGTTTTGACACAAAAGTCACATGAACTGCTTGATAAAGTATGGAATTTTTTTTTTTTTAAGAGAACCTTCACTGTATAATCTCACCTGGAGAACACACAATATCATCCACTAGATTTTATTAAGATCGTTCGCTACAGTGTGAAGAGTCGATTTTTGGGCATTGCCATTTTGATTTGATTCAATAGCAAGAATGTTTGATTTGTCTTAAGCAGCTATATTACTTTCAGGTTTTGAAGTAAACCTGATGAAAGTCTCTAAGAAACACTGGGAAGTTGTGCGGCTTGTTGGCTGTTTAAATGTCATGTCTTATACAAAGCGATATATTTTTTGTCTGCTGTACATAAGCAGCACTTAACTGTACATAAACCCAGAGGAAAAAACATTTGTAAAAAGTAAATGTTTGTGGAAGATGGAAGCAGTTTGTATTTTCTGTAAAACCTGTGGTATATTTTAAAGAAGTTTTTCTAATTTAATGTCTGTAAATTTATCTAAGTAATTAAAAAAGTGAATATTTTATAATTCTGAAATAAAAATCGATATATATTAACTCATCTAATTTAATTAAGTAGCAAAAGATTGATTGCAAAATTTACAGTACTGTGCAATTCATTTCTTCATAGTAATAAAATAAAATAAATATAATTTAATTCAAATTTATTTAACTTAATTTAAGAAATGTTTTATTGCGACAGGCTGCAAAGTGCTTAAAGATAAAATTTTTAATTTGGTTGTTTATGTAACAGTCTCAGCAGCAAACTCATTTCCCCTCTCGTCTGTTCCAACCACTCAGCATTCAGCATCAACAATATACTAATCACCGACCTGATCATCTGTCTACATCTGCACCTGTTTCTCACTGGTTCATGTTTTTAAGTTTAAGATTATTTTTATGCTTGAATGATTCATAGGTCACTGTGCGGCTCAACAAACAAAAAAAAACCCATAAATATAAAACTGGATTAATCTAAAACATTAATCTAAGTATTTTGAACACCTCAATGTTATGAAACCATAAATATATTTCATGAACAACATGTGATTGTTTTTATTTACAGCCAGGCATCAATTTTTCTACCAGTCTACAAGTTTAGACTTGATTTTTCACTAAATTTCTCCCAACTACTTATATTTATATGATTTATATGACCATTTATATGATAAGAAACAACCACGATTTCTATAGCCAACTGCTAAATACTGAAGGATATCTTGTTCTCCTTTGTTTGTCTTATTCATATCTTGTTTACTGATGTGATGCTGTAAAATTTCCAGCGACTCTACTAGCCGCAGAAAAAGCTTGTTCTTTCTTTTTGTTTGTTTTTCTGACATCAAATTGCAGTCCTTCAAATCCTGAAGCTTGAAGCCAGAAAAGTGTACAACATCTTCTCCCCAGGCGGCATGGTGGTGTAGTGGTTAGTGCTGTGGCCTTGCACCTCCAGGGTCGAGGGTTTTTTTCCCGCCTTGAGTCTGTGTGCATGGAATTTTCATGTTCTCCCCGTACTTGGTGGGTTTCTTCCTGAAGTCCAAGGACATGCAGGATAAGCTACAGTAACTGACGTTCCCAAATGGATTGGCACCCCTGTTTTTTTTACTACCTAGGCCACACCTTGTTCCCTAAGACTGCTGGAATAGGCTCCAGACCCCCTGTGACCCTGTTTACTGGATAAAGCGGTATAGACGATGTGTGATACGTGATCTTTTCTACAGGTGGTATGGTGGCATAGTGCTTAGTACTGTGGCCGTTCACCTCCCTTGAGGGTTCGATTCCCGCCTCAGAATGAATGACGTTTGCATGCTTTCCTTGTACTTGGTGGGTTTATAGAGTATAGAAGATGAATCTATCAATCTTCTCCCCACTGCCTGAAAAGCATTTGAGGCAGAGTATTTAAAGGCAGTGTTTTTGGTTTCGTGTTAATATATCCCCTAGAGAAAGAAACAGGAATTCCCAGTGGTTTTAACATGCTTGTTTATATTCTTAAGTCACAGTTCCTAGGTAGTCTCGTTCCAATATTAATACAACACTTAACACAGAGCGAAGGCTATCGGTGTAAGTTAAGGTCCTCAAAACATCGTGCCTGTCCTGGATTCAGTCCGTGACTGTAGTGAATTAGACACAGCAGCATGGAAAGCAGGTCACGATCAAAGAAGGAGCTCTGTAATCTGGATGTCGCAGAATGAAATGTGTGGATATTGGTAAACGGACAGATCCACTTTGATCAGCTGCCATGGTTCATACTGAGCTCGAAGCACAGTGTGAGATGAACCATTGAGCAGAGAGCTGATAGATGAGTAGACTGTTCTCCTGCTGTTGAAAAGCTGTGAAGCCAGTGATTAAGCCAGGTTTGGATAACCACATTATACCACTTTCATGTCGGAAAATGTTATATGCAACCACAAGAAGGTATCGATCATTCAGTTGGATTGGAGGGGTAGAGGATTATGATATTGATTTTGCAAGGGGAAATGAATCCTAAAGAGTATAATAGGAGTGTTTCGGGTCTCCTTTAGCTTTCGGTGAGCAGATGCAAACATGATATTTTAATTAAGATGGAGCATTTTTTGTGATCGGGTTGTGTATGTATTTTAAACAGCAACATTTTGAGCAAAAAATTATTTATGTTAGTTTTTTAGCTAACTAGCAAATTTTCATGATCTCGCAATACCTGGCCAGTTAGTACATAGTTCAATGTATTTGTATAGAAGCAGTTAGTGGTTAATGCCTAAAATACTGACATGGCATAAGTTTTCTTGCTATATGCAGCCAAATTAGTTATTACTGTAGTTATGCTCAGTTATTAACCCTGGAACCTAAAAACCTTTTTTAAATGAAATAGATCTTAGCGGCACTGTGGCCTCGCTCCTCCAGGGGCCGGGTTCGATTCCCGCCTCAAGTCATGGAGTTTGCATGTTCTCCCCACTCTGCTTGGTGGGTTTCCTCCGGGTCCTCTGGTTTCCTCCCACAATCCAAAGACATGCCGATTAGGTTGATTTCCTTCTCAAATTGCCCGTTGTCTGTGAATGAGAGTGTTTATGTGTGCTCTGCAGGTGTACCCTGTCCAGGTGTACTCTGCCTCATGTCCAAAGTGTCCTGGGATAGGCTTATTGCCACCCTATAACAGGATAAGCAGTATAGAAGATGATTTAATGAATGATGAAAGAGTTCTCCCCCATGTCGCTCCCTTGTCTCAGACTGGACTCATGTAACTACACACGATTTACATCAGTTAGAGTTTCTGAATGTTGGTTTTGATTAATTCTTTCAGTTAAGTGATTGTTCATTTTCTGTTCTAGCCTAACTAGCTTATAATAGCAGGTATAGCACTTGTTGTCTCATTCTACTTGTCTAACATTCTGAAAAGCTTAACCATGGAGAAATGTAAAGCCTGGCATAAACTTTTTTTCCATTGTGTAACATGCAATATGGCTTATTTGATCAATTTGTTTCAACGTTTTAATCAATCTGTTTATTTAGTTTGATCACATTTCATCAGAATAATAAAAGTAACTAAGATTTTGATCGGCACACCCTGGTCAAAATTACAACATTAAAATAATAAAACAGACCAACTGCGACTGTTTTAATATATCACAATGCAAAAGTCACTAATCCATTTCCATTGTTATCAACAGATAAAATCCCAAAATACAAGAATAAAGCATGATGAAAGCAAGCTAATATATAGAACAAACAGTTTCATTCAGGCAGCACTTAGACTCGAGGACTAATTAAACCCTCATTCTTAACGGAAAATACTGAAGGTTTTGTATTTCAAAACCTCCTTCTGTGGCACACAAGCTCACGTGTCATGTGGATTGAAGCTATTTTTGCAACTGCGCTCAGAAAAGATAAAAAGGTAAAAAAAGGTATGCATTCGTGCGTCCTCGGCTACTCTCTGTGTGATAATCCACATGAACCGAGGTCACATATAAGCTCCTCTAAAAGAGATGTCTGGCATTTCATCTGTGCCAATCCATAGTGTCACGGTTAGACAATAATCTCCCCGCATGCAGCTGATTATCGGACAACATTTTTCTTTTTAACCTTCCTGTTTTCCTAACAGCATGAAAACACTGCACGTTTATTATCATGTTACTTGACAGAGCTGCAGTCTCTACCTGTACACTACCGACTTCCTAAATCTGAATGGTTAAAAGATGTTGATTCATTTATTGCAACAGCAGCTCTGACTGTTTGTAATTCAAATCTCAGGGTCATTAATGCACTTATTCTAATACATAATTGTTTCTATAGTAACAGTGCATCCGTGGAGGCTTGTATTATGCTGGATGTAATCAGACAGGTTAAAAAACAATGTTGTTATTTATGGAAGAAGGAGGCATTTATTTAGCATTTATGGCTATATGGTCCTCAGCATTTTTTTTTATTTATTAATTTGAAAAAAGGACAAAAGAACGATGACCGTGAGAGATGACTATTTACAGCTGCTGTAGCTAAGTGATAATAGGAACGAATTTGATTCTTGGATATTCCTCAACACCAAATGTGACTGGAAACCGATAAAAAGCATGAATTCTGATTTTACAGTATGAGTCTGGATTATGAGTGTATATACTTGTGTTCTGGTGTGTCTGTGTTTCTCTGCAATTACACCAAGCCAAACTGCTAGTTGGCAGGGGGTTTCTATGCCACTGTGCTTAGTCTCTTCACCACTCTTGCTGTTTTGTTTTGTTTTTTCTTTCTTGATGCACTGCAAACAATGGCAAATGTGATGCTAGCTGGTGTGGTGGTGCAGTCTGCCTTTGTCATGACATGCACCTCCATTTCTACACATGACTTACAGCATAGACTTAATGCAGAAGCGTAAATCAGCCTTGATGTTGAATTCAAACTTGAATAGGGAGATATAAGAGGAAGCGAACTCTTTGGGACATGGTGTTGTCGGATAATAAGCAACTTCATGATGCTTTATGTCACACAACCCCTCTGTTGATTATTTTCCAATGACAGCTCGTCACATCATGTTTTATTCCTTACGCGCTGTGTATGAGCCATGCGCATGATGTTACCTATGTTGCGTAGAAAAAAAAATGTTTACTCCGAGAGAAAATGGTTTTGTCCTTTGATTTCCACTTTAGTCACAAAGCTGTTAGTTCTCTATTGAAATGAGACAAAAGTGTGACACCGACCGAGACGCAGCATTTCTGTGAAAAGGTTACAGCTGCCACTCATGTGATGCTTGATGCAAATGAATCATCTTGATCACTCTCAAGCAATCTCTCTCTCTCTCTCTCTCTCTCTCTCCTCTGCTTTCTCTCATCTCTTTTCGTCCTGTGTACACATTATGCAAGTCATTATGGCTTGGATTTGCACCATTATTTTTCCGTCACTTCTTTGAAGTTCAGGCCAAATAATGCCGCTGTTAGTTTTTTTTTTTTTTTTTTTTGATGTTAGAAACATTTGCATAGCTTTTTTTTTGGTCAGCTTTTCTGTTGAATTCATAAAATGTGAGTGCTTAGCATATGTTTAAAATTTTGACATCTATGCTCAAAGTAAAGATAAGTATAAATTAACAAATTGATATGAAAATGTTTTTTTTTTTAATGATTACTTCAGCACTGATGTTAGCATAATAGAAATTAGCTAAGTGAAGAGATGTCAGATGAGGCTTATGTTTAAATTTCACGAGTGACTTTTACCTCAGGTGATGCAACTGACTGATGTGGCTAATGCTAATAACTAAAGTGAGAATTCATTTCCCTTTGTAATTATGTAATATTCATTACTCACAGTTTTTTTTAATTAATTATGTTATAAATATAAAGCATATTTTCAGTGGATTCAAACTTTAAATCTTTAAATCTTAAATCTTTAAATGTGACCCACCCCCCCTTTTCTGTAGATTTTAAAATGCTTGAACTTTCCCTTTTGATCAAAACCCATATAGTACATACATACATACAGTCTAGTAACAATTCTAGTTTGTTTTGGGATAATGTAGTAAGAAATGTCAGATTCTTAATGTTTTATTATTGTTATTGGAATTTTTTCACGTTTTCTTTTAATTTAGTTGTAGCCATTTTCCAACCTTCATTATAGCACTCCCCTACAACTAGCAACCAAGAAGGACGAAGACTCTGACTTTTACCCAAGATTGGCTAGAGCTGCGATTGATGTTAGAGTGCTAGGCTGCTTCTCATCCCACCCCTCTTGATTGGCTTGGCCAATCAGCTCGCTCTAGGCTCTTGGCTGCAGGAGGCCACTGCATCACTTGAAATTCGAACTTGCGATCTCAGGATGATTGGGCGAGCTCGTAACTGCTGCGCCTATGTGTTTTAGTTTAACCCTTTCTAAGTTGAATATAATGGAAGAGACAATGTCTAACAGGCATCTTGTGCTATGTAAGCAATGATCTCTATAAAGCCGAGCAATGTAGAGTAAACTCCTGTAACATATTTTTATTGTTTATTTTTTATTATGTAATTACATTGTTTTATGCCATAATTTTTTTTGCAATAATTATGCACCATACATTACAATATGTTTAAAGGAGGAGCAGCGGTGGCTCAGGAGGTTGAGGCTCTGGGTTGCTAATCGGTATGTCAGGTATTCGAGCCCCACCACCGCTCTGGCATCACTGTTGCATCCTTAAAGACCCTTAAAACCTCATGCCTTATAAAAAATGCCTCATAAAACCCAGCAACTGCATGCAGTGCTGGTCCCAAGCCCAGTTAGAAAATAGGAAGGTTGTGACAGGAAGGACATTCAGCATAAAACCTTTGCCAAATTTTGTGGATTCAGCAGTGTATGTGGTGACCCCTAAGAAATGACACCGACAAAGCCCACAAAGAAAAAATACAAACTATTAAAAAGGGGATGTATTATGTAAAATTCACTTTTTATTAAAATTTTTTGATACATTCAGATGCCAAATAGATTTTTCCCCTATAGTGACCTCATATAAGAAGATACCCTCCACTGGCTTGTTGTTCCGGTACGCTGTTCAGTGCCGGGATATGGCTCAGCAATAGATCATTTACATAGACACTGAAACGGTGCATTTGTGTGGGGAGTGAAACAAAAGAAACGTGAGGTATTTGAGGGGTATTTCAGTTGAAGCATTAACAGTTAACACTCTTCAGGAGACTGCTGAGACTTGTGATATCTTGTTCAAGAAATTGTACAATATGGGCCTTTGAAATACATTCAAGTACTTTTGTAGTTTTTTTTTTCTGTAGAGAGATGAAGAAATAGAACTGCGCCTTCGGAATTTTAATGAAAACGCTTACATTCCTGTAATGATTCATGCATGTTTTTCAGTTTTGCGCATAGAATCTTAAGAAGATTAAAGGTTCTGGCTAGCAATAATGGGTTCTCATGACTCATATTTCCATCTCAAGTCCTCGGAATACTTCATACGGAGGCAACAATTGGCTAGTTTCCATTAAAAATATTATATCAAAGTTTATTAAATTGCTTTATCCGGCACATGGCAGTAGGGCGATTTGTGTAATGGTCAGTATGGAATCGAAAAGGGAATTTGAGTCCAGAAAGGTGACTTCATCTTTCCCTAACCCTTCATAATATCCATGAAGTACACAAGAAAAATAAGTGGTTAATGTTTTTAAATCAATTAGATTTGATCTTTAATATTTACTCCTATATAGGATCTTTAATATTTACTCCTATATAGGATTTGTATATGTAACACTCATACATGCACTCATATGCACATACATGTTATACTACTATCCAGTGCTTGGCTGCTGCAGCTTTTCAGACAGTAAACAATCATTTGCAGATATGCTGGTGGCAAAAAAACGTTAGTCATATTCAAATTCAGAACCTCTGGTTCCCATTTTATAAAGATCTGTTTCTTTATAAAGAAGCACTTGACAAAGTCAGCTCGTGGCTAAATTGGAAATCTGACAGGCTATTCACTCCCATTGTGATTAACAAGATAAATGGGGTCACGCATTAATACCAAAATACCAAGCGGCTCAGGAAGCAGACACAAATATGACCAGATGACAGGGCTGAAATAGTTAGCCTCTCTATTTTTCACATTGATCGCTATTCCTGGTGACAGCTATTGCTCTTGGCTTGCTTTTTTTAGGCTCCTGAATTTTTATTAGATATCCTTTTTCCGTTCTTTGAGTGGAATGCGTACGCTGTAGACACTTTAACACAAAGACTGGCTCTACTGTTGATTACTGGCTTTATTAGAATAGACTAAAGTTAATTAGGTAGCTGACAGGTATTTTACACCAGAGGGATGAGAATTTATGCACTGACCCACATCATGATTCATTAATCATTTTCCATTACGGAAAAAAAGCAGCGATTTATATTGAGCTATGACGTGATGCGCTCATTTATTTTTTTTTAGACATCATTACTTTTAGCATAATTAAGTTATTGATTGTACCGTCAAATCACATGATTAGATTTTACATTTTTCAACCACACTGTGCTTTCCTCCTTTTGCTTTTTTCTCCACTATTCCTTTTTTTTTCTCTTTTGTTTTTTTTTGGTTTAGGCAGTATAACCTTACAGAATCATTTGTTTGAGTTCAGTCATACACAGCCATTTTGAACAGAGAAGAAAAAACACTGTGCTCTATTATGTAGCTCTATTTTTAAAAGAATTACACATCTCTATACAGTGACTCAACGGTACTAAACAGACGATAAGAACGGATAGGGTTATTTATTCCGTATTTTTTTTTTTTTCATTCATCCTCTTTTGGAATGCAGCCATGCTGTTATCCTTCTTTTTTTCTTCATCTTTTTTTTTTTTTTAACAAAATTGAATATGTGTGACTTGTCTCTTTAGGAAAATAAGTGCAGATCCTCTATGAGTACATCAGAGTGAATGGGTGGTCAGAGCGAAGGAAGGGTGACTCACGAGAACAGAAAGTCCATTCTTTCTACTCCCTGCTCTCGTCTTACGCCAGGTTTTGGTTTGCTTTTAACCGTGCATACACAAGATGGTGGCCACACGACTTCTGCATTCATTTGGCATGTTGATTGTGTAGATAGTAAAACAGGGGGTAGATTATAACATGTCATAACACTGATATTTATGTAGAACCTGAAAGCATTTATATTTATAAAGCAATAATGATTCATGTTATACGTATTAAGGTTGGTGTTTGAAATTTTAATACATCTTTTATACAGCTTTCAAATCTACCCAAACGTTAGTTTTATGTATAAATCGTCAGGATAGTTTATATAAGTGAATACTTTTGAATGTAAGAGGCCCAAACCTGTTCCAGAATGACAGTTCTCTTGCACACAAAGCGAGCTGCATGAAAACATGGTTTGTCAAGGTTATATAAGAAACACTTAAGTGGCCTGCACAGAGCCCTAATCTTAACCTCAGTGAACACCCTGGGGATGAAATCTAGCTCTGGCTGCTTATCAAGCCTTCTCGCCGAACATCAGTGTGTAACATCACTAATGCTCTTGTGGCTGAACGGAAATCCACATGGCAATGCTCAAAACAGTGTAAAGCTTTCCCAGAAGAGCGGAGGTTATTATAACAGTAAATAAGGACTAGATCTGAAATGGGATATTCAGCAAGCACATATGAATGTTAAAGTTGTCCATGTACTTTTGTCCATGTATTGTATGTAATAATCTATTAATTAATTAGTATTATATATATATTTGTATATATATATACAGTATATATAAACATTTCATTTAAATGATAATTTTTTTATCAACTTTTTACTTGTACTTGTTCATCATACAGATCTTTTTTCTTCTTCTTCAAAATAACTTGTCTATGACACATGATAGTATAGTAACTTACCAAAATTAACTGTCCAAATAGAAAGTCCATCCTTTCTATTATTGCGTGACAGTGAATGGCCAAGAAAGTGTGGATCCCACGTATGACCCATCTCTCTGAATCAGATAATGTGCATGTTGTGACCACCATGTCTAGGTCACCTTGAGTTTCAGCTGATCCTCGGCCAGACCGTCTCTGGCTTATCTGACCTTTTCTGGATCTAATGTGTGTGTGGGTGGCTGGCTGCATGTGTGTAACTAAGTGTTAGGCTTAGGACTTGTCACCTTCAATCGTCTGACCTGCTTTGTGAATAGGAAGTTAAATTCGAGCCATTATTTATCATTACAGGATGGGTTTAACTGAATAAAAAAAATCAAGCAACAGTGTACTTCAAGTTGGACCAAAACAGCTAAAGCTTTTGTTAGAGTTTTGTATAAACACATCTATAATTTTAATATATATGGACGGACTACGGAATTTCTTTAGAAGAAATTTTATAAACTATACAATGAAAATACCTGAACTCAGCTGGTTAATGTCAATTAAAGGATGCTAATTGTGAAACTGCTTTAAGGAAATGTTGAATATGAAAAATCACACCTAAACATATTGGACAATTTTACTATATATAATTTTAAGATAATTTTAATATATATCTATTAATTAGCTTGAACTTTGTTGCTAAGCCTCAGCAGTATTAAATGTCAGCAGTATTGAATGTTTAGCTTCAGCTTCAATTAGCAATAAAGAAAAGAAACATCTTTAGCTAACTAGCTGAGTTGATAATGTCAATAATCCTGAGGTAAAAATTTGACACTTACTGTGGAAATTTTTTTTATTTATTAAAAAATATAGCTTGTTAAATCTGCCGGCTAGCTTTGAAGTACCTTAGCTATGCATAATTATAACCAAGACTCACATGAAATATTTAACAACGCTTTGCTAATGTTACTGTGGGGTTTGTCACTAAAGTGGTGGGAAAAAAAAGCTAAATAGCTAGCTTAGTTATTAGCAGTATCAGAATGCTAGAACATTGCACATAGTTCTGAAAAGGTTATTTTGTAAGGATGACCTTTTTGTCTGCAACCTACGTTGTATTTTAAGATGACATCTCATTTTTAAAAATACATATTTGATAGAGAATATATTACTTTTCAGTAACCAGATCATATCCTTTGCTTCAAAGCAGAGACTCTGATCATGAGTATAATATTTTCAGGGCAGATGGTGTGCCATGACGTCCAAACAAACCTGGAGGACAGATTTTATGTTTCAACTGTTAAATAGCATTATATTCTTTCTAAGAAACAAGTGTTGAGACAAGTCTGAGAGAACTGAACAATTCTGGACGCATTATAGCAATTAATGTTGTTTATATATAAATATCTATATTTAGTTCATTAGTTCTATGGACTATAATAATGCAACTGTAATACAAAAAACTGTAATGCAAATTATATGTTTTAATTAATGTGCTTGTTCTAATGCTCATACACATGCCAAGGCAAGTTTTGTACCATAGTGTTATAGCTGTGCAATTTAATTGATTATGCAATTTGATAGATTTTTTTAAATGATCGATTGAATTGATGAGTCAGGTTGTGTTTTAAAATCAATTCTACTTCAAATCATTTCATACATATTGGATAATTTAAGTAGTTTTTAATATTTCAAAATACTTAAATGCGACTAAAAAAATTGAAGTGTGGTTCATTAAAAAAAACATTTAAAAAATGTTATTGGAAAAATGTGTCAAAACAGTAGTAAAACTCTTAGTGTTGTTAAAGGAAAATATTCCAGTTAATAATATTAAATAATCAACTTTTTGGCTACTTGCCAGGCTTCTATATAGCCAATTATTTTATAATAAGAGCATTGTTATTTTTTATTACTTACTTGTTACGTAGCTAACATTAGGCTGTGTATTGCCAGGTAAAAAACAAGTATGTTTCTGGTAATTGGAATGTTTTCCCCAGATTATTCTACAGTATAGATTTTTTGCCAGCATAATTTTTGTAAAGCTTGTTTGAACATTGGAACATTTTCTGTTGATGGCTGTAATATTATTTTTTAATGTTAAGACATCAGCAATAAAAAATGTACAGTACATACTTGTACTGAATATTTTATAATGTGCCGTGTTATATACTTAAACTGTTTGGCTATGAGTGGAATGTTACAATAATTCATAATTTATAATAGTGCATTAATAATTTAATATAAAAAAAGTACATCGATTATTCAGTCCTTGATAAGAACAACTGGTTCGTTTAACTTAGATGTGTGATACTGTAAGTAGTACAAACTAAAATATAAAAATGGTTTATGTTTCGTATTGTTAAAATGTACCCAGATACTCTGAAAACTCTTTTCCATCTTTATTAGGTTCAATTAATTTCTTTTCTTCCCTGTTTAATACCAATCTGTCCCAAAAAAACATCTGCACCCCAGCACCCTGGTGACTCACACCTGATGATGTCATGCGCTCTCAGTTGCCATGGCAGTCGTTATGGCAACTGCAGCCAAGGCACTCGAGGTGAAAGACATTCACAGGTGCAAGTCAAGGGTTAATATCGATAGCTCCGCTAATGTTAATTATGCACTTCGCTCTGCATGCAAGCAGCAGCTTTAACTGCACGTTCAACTTTCACACACTCCTCCACACTCTGTGCACCGTCTTGGTTAGATGTTTTGCTCGGTGGAGAAGTGTAAGAAAAACACTCAGCTCGTGGCGTGGAGATCGCACGCCAGCTGGTTGTTGGCAGGTCTCTTCCTCCCACTTGCCCAGCGTGGAGACTCTAGTCCTGGGTTCCTGTCTCTGAGACATGATATTTCATCAGAGGGTGTTTATTCGCACTGGCCTGCTGTGCTATCTGCACTCCCACCTGTTCACACACTGTGCACGTTGGCGAAGTGACATCACCGTGACCGCTGTCACAGATCGCTACTTTGATGGCAAGATACCCAATGCCTCGGTGTGTCCTTCAGAAAGATGTTAGTTGCCGGGGAAGTTTACTGGCAATAAAGAACGACCTTGACGTAATGTTCTCAAGAAAAACAAAAAACTAAACCGCAGATACTAAACTAAAAACATTATTTGAATCTTACCTGTGGGGTTTGGATTCGTTCCTGTTATGATGTAACTTGTCGTGAAGTCACATAACAGTGGATCAGTGGTATAGACAGTATACTAGACAGTTGGTTGCGAAAGTTTGTGCGAAGGGGGGGTGGGGAGTTATGTTATATTACAGCAGATGGAGACATAGTGATTAAATAACTTATCGGTTTGCCAACAAAAAAAATGGAAATCTTAAAAAAAAAAAAAAAAAAAAAAAAATCTATATATCTTTTGTTTATTAATTTTTTTTATTTATTTTGGATATACCTTTTAAAATGATAAATATTTATTAATAATTTATAAAACGCCTTTAATTTTAGTCCTTTATTAATAACAATAACAATTAATTTTTACTTTGCATATTCATTCATTTATTTTCACTGAGCAATTTATTCTGCGCCGGATTGTGACAGAACCAGAGCTAAGGAACCCAGGAACATAGGAACGCTGGGTCCAAGATAGGAAATATCCTAAATGGTACATCTTTCTATCTCAGTGCATCATACACACATTTTCACACACTCATTCACAACAATTGATCAACCTCATGAAATTAGAAATTTTTGGAAGGTTGGAGAAAGCTGGAAAATCAGAGGAAACACATACTGAGAAAAGAAGGACAGTAACCCCAAACCCCAGGATTAAACCCATCTGACCCTGGCTCTTTGAGATGCCCATAGTACTCTCCGCACCACTGTGCTTGTACTGAGCAAAAAAGTAGGAACATTACTTACTGTAGCTTTAAATGTACAGTAATAAAAACCTATTCGGCATTATAAAGAAAATGTAGGAACAAAAAAAGGGCATGTGTTTTAAACAGTCAGTACAAACAGTTTTAATTATTGATGTGGTGCACGGAACACAGCTGGCTTGTTTTTTTCAGGTTTCCATCTGCTCCTGAATTATGTTGAATTTAAAATAAGACCTTACGTTATCATTACAGCTGCTGTGCATTGTACTATGCTAGTGTGATCTAACTGTTTTGTAATATTTGTTTTGCTTTGCTCTACTGGTAGTGAGCTAACGCGGTGCATCATGCATTTGTTTTCCCTGGACGGTCTGAATTTATTCATTAGTGTTTGGCCACTGTTTATTTTCTCCAGATTTCCGAGAACAATGTGAGACTGAGAAGCTCTTGCGTCAGAGGATAGATTCCTCGATAAAGTCGATTGATTTTTCTTGTCTCCTTTTATTGGATAATAAATAGATGCATAATCTCTGCATACTTAATGTACTAAGCCGTCTGCTTCATTGTTCTTTTGTGACATTGACTGACAGCTAAAAGCTTTACTTATATGGATCTGTTTCTTTGTTTGTGTGTGTGTTGTGTCTCAGCAATGAGCCAGTGCCCCCGCAACCTGGACTGTGCACGTGAAGGACGTCATTTTTGCCAGCCTGGCTCGTCCCACTGTGGCCCCTGTCTGACTCCCCTCATCGAGAACAAAAGAGGGAAGTGTGTGATCAGGAGACGGAACCACATCAGTAAGTACTGTAACTCAGTCAGTGTGTTTTACAAAATTTTTCTTTCACTCAGGCCTAGTGGTTTAATCTTAAAGACATTTATTACCTGGCGGCACAGTGACTTAAAGGTTAGCACAGTCGCCTTGAACATCTAAGGTCCGGGTTCTTTGGCGTTCCCAAATTGCCCATAGTGTGTGTCCTGTGGGATAGAGCCAGGTCCCCCACGAACATTTATACAGTTACATGCTAGAGTGCCTTAGGTCAAAGCTTTAATTTTGGCAAAAATGGGTCCTCCAGTATAACTGAGTAACTTTTAATCCTAAACATTGTTTTAAAGCACTTTAATGAACATCTATCCAAGCTGATTACTCCAGTTGTGGTAGAAAGACACTGGTTTCACAATAAAACCGAGCTGCTGGCAACATTAGTTTTAGGGGTCACAGGGAAATCCTGGTGTCTAAATGAGGCTGAGGGTTCCCTCTTAAAACCCTAAAATTAGGATTTTGACAGAGTTTTCCAGGGCCCTACTCATGAACAAACTCACTCTGGCCATATTTCAACAACCGGACATGACACAGTAATAAACTTGTTTTAATAAAATGTTTCACAATATGTCCCTGAATGAAGGGAGGCTCAAAATCAAAAGTACCAGTCAGTATCTGGTGGCCACCAACTGCTTGAAGTACTGCAGTGCATCTCCTCCTCATGGACTGGACCAGATTTGTCAGTTCTTGCTGTGAGATGTTACCC
>JAQMYJ010000014.1:17604493-17619591 GCA_030014305.1 Clarias laeviceps | reverse complement strand
TCATATATATATATATATATATATATATATATATATAGAGAGAGAGAGAGAGAGAGAGAGAGAGAGATCTGAATCCTAACACGAACGTAAAATTCAGACCTCTGCTTAAAAGACCTGACCTTCTTTTATATTTTCACTACCTGTGCTCTACACCTTCTGACCAATCAGAACCAAGAATTTATCAGCAGCATGGGGTACAAAGGAATATTAGACTAATAATCATGTGCCATTACAGTATGTGACGCGTAAATCCTTACTTTTCCTGTAATGTGTATAAGCTTTTCATTATCATGATCATCATCTTCTTTGTTACCGTCATCCTCCTGATGATCTGCGTCTCAGTCCCGTCCAGTAGATACTGTCATTATTGTAACCACATGCTTTTAGTACTGACTCATTTTTTCTTTGGCGTCCATTGAGCTAAGCAGCTGCGTAGTCACCCGAACCCCCACTTTAGGCAAAATTGGGATTTCTCACCAATTTCATCCCTCGTACAGTCTGTATGATTGCATGGCTGAAGTACACACTGGTATTAGGAGTAATTTATTGGTAATGGGGATTTAGGAGAGCGTACGATGACGAACATTTGAGTCACAGAAGAGATGATGATTGGGGGCCAATAGTTCTGGGGTCAGTAATTTGCTGTCTGTATTTCAAGAGGAGACTCAGCATTGAATCCCACTCTAGTCATGATGACCACCCACTCGTCTCCAGTGCTCAAACATAGCAGTGTATTCTCCATTTTCCTTTCTTTCCTTCAAGCTTTCCTTCTACATCCTCCCTCTCTCTATCTCCTTCTCTCGTGCCCCGTTCCTCAAGTCTCCCTCGTCTCGCATCGTTTACTCCTCCTCTATCTCACCCACGCAGCATTCACGATGCAACAGGAGACGTGAGAGAGGGAGAAAGAATAAATCAAACGCAGCATTCAGCACTGCGGTGCCAAGCGATGCGAAAGGCAAAACAAACCCGAGTTCTTTTTTCATCGTAAGTCTGTAAATATGAGAAAGACTATTTAGAGAGTGAGTAAATAAACGAAACACAGCTCTCTGCACGAATCAAGCTCGTCTATATTAGGTGAAAAAGAGGTACAGGCTCTCTGTGATCTTGTTTGTTACAGCACGAGTGGTCGTGACGTGTGATCAATACGCAGCAGAGCTAATAAACAGAGCAGCGGTAAAGATTCTGCAATCCGTCCAGCTCCATCTCTCAGTCCGTCTGTTGTTCTGTCCATTTCGTGCATTCAGTAAGGAGACTCTCTGACTTTAAGATTGCTTCTGGGTTGAAGGCATGATATTCACACACCTTAATCAGCCTATCAGGCGTCATCAGAGTTCATAACGTTTGCGAAAGATGTTTCAGTCTATATAAAAATGTTTATGGCGTGTAATGGTGCATTCTTGGGAGGACGCCAAGGAAGAAATGACATTTTTTAATGGTGATGTGGTCTTGCAAACGAAACATCTAAAAACGATCTCATCAGTCCTAACAGCTGTGAATTTTTGGATGAATTTGTAAACAGTTTTAATTGGGAAAAAACGTGAAATAAATTAATAAATAAAAATTGTGAAAAGAGAAAAACATGTTTTGAAAGACTCACTCACTCACTTTCATTATCTATTCCGCTTTATCCTGTATGCAGGTTGTATGAGGCGGGGGAAACCCTGGATGGGGTGCCAATCCATCGCATGCCATACATGTATACACACACTACATACAATTTGGAAACGCCAGTCTTTAGACTGTGGGAGGAAAGCGGAGTACCCGAAGGAAACCCACCAAGCACAGGGAGAACATGCGAACTCTACCGTCTGACCCGTCTTTAAATCATTATTTGCACAACCGTCTTACAACCATCTTTAAATAATTGTTACTTGCACAAATCGAACATACATGCACATTACTTGATTACTACTATACTATTTTGTTTTTGCATTACCAAGTATAGTACATATGATGCTATTTACCCAATCCCTTTATGTACACTATACTGCACATACTCAGGATCCTCCCACCTTATTTAATCTTACTTAATCACAAGCAAAATGTTGTGTAATTACTGTGTGTGTACAAATGTTTTTATTTTTATTTTTTGGTACAGTGTTTTATGTTTGTCTGTACTCTGAGAGCTACAAACAGCTGGAACCAAATTCCTTGTGTGTCTCAACATACTTGGCGAATAAAACCCGATTCTGATTCCATGCACACAGACCCCAAGACGGAAATCGATTCCGGACCCTGGAGGTGCAAGGCGACAGTGCTAACCACTAAGCCACAGTGCCAGCACGATTATACAAGCTATAAATACTTTTAATTGGTTATCTTTTTGTCTGTTTTGCAATATTCTATCACAAATTTGTCAACTGGTACTAAGCTATGAATCCTAGTTCTGGCCCAGGTGAGCGAAACCGAATGTGATTAGAATGTTGTGTGCTCTTACTACTGTGGTGGACGAATCATAAATCCATTAGCTAACATACAGGACAAGTGAATGTGCTAATGTGTTGCCCGGTTTCATGTTTTGGCTGCCTGGAGACCTAATTGACTTTGCTAAGGATGAAGTAGCGGCTAACATGATGTAATGACGGGTTAGGTAGTTAGCAAATAGATACAAGCACAAGCCAACGTGCGTATAAATACATGTGTACTTTAAGAATCGACCAGTCGGGATCGTGTTCGAGAAAATCAATAGCCGAGCAGAGATGTCAAACAGGCGAAGAAAAACATGCTGGTGAGTTCTAGACTGTTTTCCCACCAGAAAAATCTGAATAAAAAAACCTGGACCATTAGGGATGTAAATCACCAGCGACCACACGATATAACACTATCGTGATACCGAGGTTGCCGATTCTGTTTGTATTGTGATTTTTTTTTGTGTGTGTGTGTGTGTTTGTTAGAATTCTGAACAAATTTAGCAAATAATTTGCTTCTATCACCCATGCAAGTGTTTTTTAGGATTATAGAGGAACTGCAACATATTGCCACCTTAAATGCTAACATACTGTATAAAAATGAAAATTTACTTTAGGAAAATCGATTTAGTCGTCGATTTCAGCGATGGATAAATTGCCACACAAAAAAATTCATGATACTCTAGTGAATCAATGTTTTTGCCCCGTCTCTAGTAACCATGTTGATCATATTATTTTGTGCCACCTTGTTACACTATTATACCAGTGTTGGCAAAAACAGTATTGGTGCTGATTCTATTTATATTTACAGAAAATATAGGTGGTGTGCACTTGCATGGGTTTTGGGATGAAGAAGCTGCTGCTGAAGTTTATGGAACATTGAAGTGACCAGTCTTGCTTCCCTAAAACTTTCATTTTGAGATGATTTTACATGTGCCTCAAAAGTGTCAATTTTTCTTAGCATAAGAAAGTAGTAGTCTCGCTTCAAACAATAATCATTTAAAATAAGAATGATTCATATTTCTTTATGAGAATTGATACTAAAATTGGTGTAAGCTTCTAGAAGCATATGACCTGTAAAAATCGTTACTTAATTAAGTGCAAAATTAAGGATTTTTTCCCAAAAAGCTCTGTAGTGTCCGTAACCATGTCAATGTCATGTTGCGATATCTTAACAATTTTGCATTTTAGAATAATACACTTTTTCAGGTTTATGTCTTTTCATGTGAAATCTAAATCGGACAAGTTTCACCTGAATGACAGTTAAGACTGTTGAAAGATTTGAATTCAAAAAAGTTACTGGTTAACACTTAACACTGGACCAACACCATGTTTTGGTCTGTTTAACCTTAATAAGTAATGAGAGACATTACACAAAGGAGAAACCTGGTGAAACTTCGAACTACATTGTTATTAAATCAATTATCAAAAAAGTAATTTCTGTGTTTACTAGCTTTGGAAAGCTAAAGAGGTAAAGTAGAATAATAAATTTGACCGAAAAAACGGTTGATACATATGCATTCCAATTGATAGACGTTTCTCTCCTGATTTTGTTTTAAGTTCTTCAGTCTGCTGCATCGTCAGGGTGAATTTATTCCCCCTGTCCATCAGTTGCCATGGTGATGATTTTCATTCATGACTTTGATGAGGCTCCTCCCCAAGTAGCCAACTCTCACGTAGCCAGAGAAGCACTGCGGGGCTGGCGTGCTGCCTTATCCACCCACACACACACACACACACACACACATACACTGTGCATACATCAGCACGCGACACCCGCATGCACACACACATACTCGCACACATTTGCTCATGCACACAATTTGCAGCATTTTCATTTATTCCCTCCTTTGGTCTCTTAAATCCAGTGTAGCCTTTCAATAGCAGTAAATCATATCAGCTAATATATAGTTCTTATACCAGTCTCCATAGATGTACATTAAATTGGAGATATATAGATATGACCAGTTTTGTCCCCCTTACATTTAGAAAGTGTCATCTATAATAGCTTAAAGTATTTTTGTATCAGTGCACACTAAAAATCGAGTTTGGATTTTCACATACAGTTTTCTGCTCTTTCAGTACCTTTGAGCTATTTATAACATTACCTCATGTGGATGGATGGTTCTGTCTATGTGCCACCTGGCACATCGGGTGACAGATATGCATCCAGCGTTTCTGAGGCAGGTATTTACAGGTCCGGCTGCCAGCTCGATGCCCAGTTGTATCAGAACATTTGGGGCTCAAGGACTTTGCTCAAGGGTCCAACAGTGGTCCAACCTGCAGCGTTTTTATTTTTTTTTTTTAGTTTTTTTTCATCTGCATATAATTCTGGTCTTCAAGATGGATAAAAATGGCATAGAGTGAGTTTAGAGTGGTAATCACATATAATATACTGTACATGACCAAATATTATGCACAAGTCATTATTGCCAAGTTACTTAACCAATAAATCCTTCTTTCTAATATACAGAAGAAGTGGATATGCGTCCTGAACTAGATGAAGAGATCGACTTCCTCTCTTCAATCATAACCAAACACAGGGAGTCTGAGATGAAACACACAGGTAACACATTTTATTATTTGAAATCCACTCATTATTTAATAACACCTTTGATATACAGTGCATATCAGTTATATTTAATAATTCAGATCATCATAACAAAAAAAATTTTGTGTGTTTTATAATTAATATTAATATTCATTAATATTATACAAAGATAACCTGAGTAAATACAAAATGAAATACAAGTTTGAAATGATGATTTTATTTATTAAGGAAGAAAGCTGCCCAAACCTACCAGGCCATCATCACATTTCTTTGTAAAGCTGAGTTAAATTTCTCTTGCCACGCCCACGTCTGATCACTGCCAGACCTGTTGAATCAAGAAAGCAGTGACAAAGTGAAGCATGCTAAAACTAACTGATTTAAGACATTTCAGATTGTAAGAATAAGCTATACAAACCCATCCCTTTCCTATGATGATTTGGTGCTGGCTTGTATTTGTACTGTATGTATCCTGTGTATTTAAAGATTTTTTTTCTTTCAGTGAATCTAATTGTGAAATAAATTCAACAGGTTAGATGTACTTGCCAAGAATTTAAAACTTTAAAATGACAGGTTGGATTTTATAATAATCAAATAACAGACTTATTTTAAAGGTCTCATATTTTACTCTTTCTTTAGCAAGTAATCATAGGTCTGAGTTCTTCCACAAAGAGTGTCTGTTAATGAATGCTCCACCTCTCAATACATTTTTTTAAACCTTAAACTCCCTTTATGTACCTCCTCCTCCAAATGTGTATTATAATGCGTATGCATTTCTTTATCTATAAAAATATACACTTGTTTAGACCCCATCAAGCCATGTATTTTACTCATGTTTTGTGTTTGTACCCATACACTGACTCCTCCGAATGTCTAAAAATGACTAAGACGTGAATTTTCATAATAATACAGTATTAGAACAGTATTATTATAACACCCTTGCATTGCTCTTTAGCACCCTCTCAGGTTGCCCCTCTTGTCAAAGATGACTCGTCACAGCCGAGAGGTCACCACAGAGCGGAATCCTCACCCAGCTACGATGTAGTTGGACAGCCTGTGACACACACTCTGACCACGCTGTCCACTACCACCAGCTCCAGTGCCACCAGCCCCAGTCCCAACACTGTCAGTCCTCTGATATCAGCCATGCAGAGCGCTCCACTCATTGTGCCCTACTCATCTGAGGACCACTCTTATATCGGTATGTCCTCTTTCCTGGGGTGGTGATGTGATGGTAGCAAAGTGTGATATTTTATGTAGGATATGATATATATAAATATATATAAAAACAGTGAGGTGCAGAAAATATATAATGAATTATTGAATTAGCCCTTCCTCAGTTGAAAAGTAGTGACCCTGTGTATATGACATGAAGATGCTATTATGTAAATTAGTGGGTGGGATCTAGTGGGTGGGATACACAGATCGTGACTCGTTGTGTTCTGTACAGTAGTCTAATGAATCAGACACAGATTTGTTCACACACCATTCTGTGCACTTAAAAGGATTAAGAATGTCTGTGCATATTAGTAACCAGTGGCCTGTTTGTCTCTCTCTCTCTCGTGTTCTTTCCTTCCCTCAGTTACAGCAGGAGTGTGTCTTCTGCTGGCTTCAGTCACTTTGGTTTTGGTTGGAGTGTGCTGGGTGAGGTAAGACCTCAGTCCTCACTCACATGTGCAAAATGAACATCCACAAAACAGCATCATTTGTTTTTTACGGAGCCAAGTGTGACTGATTAGATCAGTCAGAACTGTAATTGAACAAATCGAACTAAATGAGCTGCTCGCGTTGTGTTTCCTGTGACAGGATGCAGAGAGGAACTCGCCTGGCGCAGAAAGTGGACTACCCAGCCTTCGGGGTGATGAGCCCACATTCGTACGATAGCGCAGCTGTGAGTGGAAAAAAAAGCAAAGAAACAAAAAAAAAAAACCACATCCAATCACATGTATGTGCATTTGGTAAATTTGAACAGATTTGTTGATTTTTTTTAAATTTTATTTTATTCTGACATTGATGTTTTAGTGTGGAGATAAGAACCTGGCCCAGAGTGCTCAGATGTACCACTATCAGCACCAGAAACAGCAGATGTTGTCGCTTAAGTGAGTAGATCTACATCACCAGCCCAGCTGCACTACCTCGTATTTCATCTCTCATTTATATTCATCTAATCATATCCTTAATGGTATTTTGGTTGCTTCTATTATGTTCTGTGTTTCATAAATCCTCCACTGTCCCCATGTACACCAGGTGCAAGGCAGAAGGCTGTTACCATCAAAGCAATTATTGTTTGTTTGTTTGTTTTTGGTATAACAACATGATCAAAAGTGTATTACTTTGCTTGATTGACTTGATTGACTTGAATTGCTTGAATTGAATCGATGAACAGAGGTGGTACACAAAGCACACAAATCCTATGCTTGAGGAAAAGTAGAGCAAATCCTCTAGAGCAAATATCACTCAAGTAAAAGTCCGACAGTGACGTGTGTGTGTGCTTGAGTAAAAGTACAAAAGTACTCAACTTTACTCAAGTTTATTTAAGTATATAATGTACAGGGCTTTTATTAGCTCACAGTACTCTTTTTCATAGTAAATCTCTCTCTCTCTCTCTGTCTTTCTGTCTCTCTCTCTCTTTATCTTTTTCTTTTTCCCCTTCCCAATTGTGGAAAGGCTGTTTTCGTCAACTGCCTGCAACCAGCTCTGCTTCTGAGTTGTTGCATACAGTACTTTCAATGCATATCAGATTAGTAGTTTAGCTTAGTAGCTTTTTACTACTTTACCTTACAAGATGTAAGAAATATAACCGTTTAAGACACGTCTAGATAGTAAACTAGATCGAAACTTCTACCAGATCGAATTTGATCAAAAATCACAATGGCCCAAAGTCGAATTGAATAGAATGTGTCCTCACTTACTGTGCATCATGACAGTGAAACATTTTCATGCTCGTTTCTTCATGCATCTCCTTTTCTCTTCCTTGAAAGACTTTCTACTTACCTGTGATTGTTAGAAAGTGCTGACACACTAAGTATATCTAGTGCATGAACCTGTCATGCATAAAGGCAAGGATAGCTCAGTGGTTAAGGCATTGTACTACTGACTGGAAGATCCCTGCCAGTGTAGAGCCCTTAACCCTCAACTGTACAAATGTGCATTGAATTGCTGTTCAGATTCAAGAATTCAAGAAACCCCGCTGTGGTGTAAACAGGAACTCGTACATCATAATGTGCATTATTTCTCACACACAAAGGGCTTCTATTGTCTCAGTATACTACTACTAAAAATAATGTCCAAATATGTTGTTTGTTCTATTCAGGCAAAGAGATGACCCCAAGATCGCTGAATCAGCAGCGACCTCTGATGAGGAGAACGAGGATGGAGACTTCACTGTGTACGAATGCCCTGGACTTGCCCCAGTAAGCAGCAGTTCTGTGTGTGTTTGTGCATATGTGTGTATACACATCTTTCAAGGTGGTCTAACATAGGGCACGTCCCCGTAAATCAGAATCATCTAGTGCCGCCTACAGTGTCATTTTGTTGCGGTGTCTCACTGAATTTCGCTCTGTCTCTCTCTTTAGACCGGCGAGATGGAGGTGAAGAACCCTCTGTTTGACGACTCCACACTTCATCTTCATCTTGACCTGCAAAAAAGCTACAACTGAACCAGGACTGTCGGTGCACGATCACGTTTAAAACACATCCACAATCTTACGTCGAGGTCAAATCCCATCTCCATGAAAAAGAGGACGGGAGCTGGGAAGTTCAAGGAGGAAAGAGGAGAAGAGGAGTCGGTCTGCATTGGATTTGACTTCACACGTAGTCAGCAAGGACAGCTCCGGTGGTCCTAGTCGCTTCGCGTTTTTCAACCTTCCTCTCCATCCGTTGTTCTGTTTATTGACTGTTACGTTGTGTGTGTGTGTGTAGAAACTGGAAACGAGTTTTAACATATCCGCCTAAACGAATGATTTGCCTTTAAACATTACAGAAACAGCTATAGCCCTGTACACACATACTCTGTCCTGCATGGATTGAGTGTTTCCTCTAGTACTCACAGTCTACCTATGAAGGAAAGATATGCAGATGGCGATTTTCTAGCAGTATGTCTTTGTTTTATTTATTTATTTATTTAAAGATTGATTCATTTTATGATATGTTAATGATTTATCTCATTGACTTCTTTTTCACATAACCTTTTGCTATCCCTAGCCTTGTTGAAATTGTGCACTTTCAGAAGTTACCAGTGTACCATGGCCTTTACAGTATATGCACGAATCAGTATAAAACACAGACTGCATGTCAGTTTCCTGTTTTCCACACCATCCTCTCGCGTTGCAAAACAGTTCCTAGATCTAATCCTTGTATCCGATTTCACTCTGGTTTCTTAACTGGAAGGTTTCCTTAAGCTGAAAGGCTTTATACTTTGCACGTTCATTATTTATCCGTGCCCTCCAAGTGCAAGGTGGGGTTTATTGGAACCAGCTCTGGGCTCATATTGAAGTTTCATACAGTCAGTTATGCAAAAAAAAAAAAAAAAAACATTGTGGAGTGGCACTATGGTGGAGCGGGTAGCTTTAGGTCCCAGGTTCGATCCTGTGCTTGGGGTACTGTGTGGAGTTTCACACATTCTTCCTTTGAGATTCCTTCAGTATCCTCTGACCGCCCAAAAACAAGCCAATAAATAGACTGGCTACACTAAATTATCCTCAGTGTGCATGTGTGTGCTTGGTATCTTACAATGTACTGATATCCAGTCCAGTTTTCCAATGTTCACCGATCAACCAGTATAAAGTGGATACTGAAGATGAATATATTTTTAAAAAAATGCATATTATTCTGTTAAATTAAACAATAGTTGATCAATGGGTATGTCCTCTACTACCGATCAGGTTGTGAATTTGTATAAGTCTTCTGTCTTTGAGTTGCATTGGACAAATCCATCTGCCAAAGATAAAGTACTGTTCAAAGGTCTTGCGTCATCCCTCATTTCTTCACATTAAATTCAATGGAAATGATGTAAAGAAAAAAAAACAAAAGTTTTACTGCGCCAGGCTGCAACAACCTCATTTCCCCTCTCATCTGTTCCAATCACTCAGCATTCAGCATCACCAGTACTGTATACTAATCACCGGCCTGATCATCCGTCATCTGTACCAGTTTCTCACTGGTTCATGTTTAAAGTTAGATGGTTTTTTTTTATGATTGAATGATCCATAGGTCACTGCGTGGCTTAACAAACTGAAAACATTCCTCTGGAACTAGTCAGGTACAGGGACTGGACTGGAAACGAGAGCCAAAAAGATCATTCAGGAAGCATCAAGTGTGGATTAAAAATACAAGAAATGGCGAGGCCAGGAAATTGAGAGGCGGGCGCAAGACTTTTGTACAGTACTGTACAAATGTAAATAGATGGTTTCTTGAATGGTGAAACAGAAAAACCTTGTGTTGGAAACCCAAAGATACCACAATCATCCAGAGTGCTCGACTGATAGTGATTACTGAGGAGAAAGAATGGCATGCATACTCTCTCCCCTGTCAGTTACTGTGGGCTCATGTATGCAGAAGATCGCCTCCAGGTTGCTTACACTGCCCTGTGACGAACAGCACTGTCATGGAGGAAGAATAGAAAGACTAAACCAAAAGTGAACACTGTCTGATCCGGACTGGAGATGTGTATGATCCCAGAGCTCAGGTCCAATATCAAGTCACTATTCAGCCATTGAATCTGCCTTTTTCATTCGTACAAAATTGTGAATACTGTGCAAGGGAAACTGAACTGAACATATCAAACACGACATTGGATTTCAAGAGCTAGATCGTAAAAACACAAAAACACAGCCGTCCGCTCACACTACAAGTGATTCGCTGTATGTACCGAAAAAGCCACACGATATGATTTATAGACGTCATGATGTTCCTTTCTACCAAAGTAGAGTCAGTGATGGTATTTTCTAAAACTCTAGTTGTGATTTTAATATTTTCATAATTGTGCAGATATGAATAAGCCTAAATGATATAATGTAGCCTTTGTATAGTCTGTATTGGTCTTACTATGCATGAGCTGAAGCTATGGAATGATAAAGGGAATCCGTATGCATTTTCAGCGTTGCTTTGTGACCCTGAGTGTACTTGGGTGCCCTTGCTGAAATGTTCCATTTGAGCTGTGGTCCAAACAAATCTGAGATTAAAAAAAAAAAAAAAAAAAAAAACTGACACAGCAACTGTGAAAATTGGCCATCGTGCATTGAATGTGAGCTGACCACTGCTCGTCCATATGATCTGTGATGTGCCCTGTTGTATATAACTGCAGCTGTATATAGAGAAGACTTGAGGCCTGCCTGCTCAGTTTGCTGTATTTGTACAAACCCCTGTCATCTCTGCGGTAGATTTCGCATTGCGTGCTCGGTTGAAGTATTCGCTCTTTGCTGCTGAGTCTCAGGAAAACTGCCAACAGTAGCCAGACCTTCATTTACCTATATCTCCTTTCTGTCCTATTCGTAAGAAGAAGAAGAAGAAAAACACAATAAGTCTCATGATGGTCTTGGAGAGGCTTTCCTTCCTTCAAAAAAACAAAACAAAAAAACAAAACGGCTTCACGCTTTTAGTTGGCTGATTGTCATTTTTAATCGGGCGGAGAAAAGATAGCGAAGTGGCCTGTCCTTCTTTTAAAGAAGTCCTTTTTAAACATTATCTCCTGGAAATCTAGGTAGAAGCTGTTACACAGTGTTTTAAGTGATTTTCCACTTCTGTAATTGATACAGAATAGCTCAAAATAATCAAATAATTCATTCGAAAAAGAAATCCCAAATGTCTCCAGCCTACCCTGTTATCTAATAAGTAGGCTGTTAAACATTAAGGAAAGCTGCGTAACATGAATTCCTTCCCGTACACGTCTCGCTGTGTATGTTGGTCTTGAATTTACTGAACTCTTTTTTTTTTTTTTTTTTTTTTTCTTTTTCTTTTTTTTTTCCACCTAATGAAATTGTTTATCATGCATGTAAAGATAGGATATTATATAAAAGGGAAGAAATAAATATTTATATTATATCAAACTCTTGTGATGTTGTGTATGTTAATATACTGTATATACTTATGGGAATGTTTTAACAGTTAAATTTGGGATGTGGTTAAAATAATGGCCCATTTGTACTAACCCGACAGAAGGAATGCATCTTTTAGTGCTACATTTATTTGGGAGGAGGAAATCGTCATGTTTTTTAAATATTTTTTTGGAAAGACTTTCACAAATAATGCTTAATATAGATCAAGGTACATTACTGCAGCTTTACATACTATATCATAAACAGCGGGCGGCGCAGTGGCTTAGAGGTTAGCACTGTCGCCTTGCACCTCGAGGGTCCGGGTTCGATTCCTGGTCAGGTTCGATTCCCGCCTAGAGTCAGTGTGTGTTGAGTTTGCATGTTCTCTCTGTGCTCGGTGCACAGTCCAAAGACATGCAGATAGCAGTATGTGGATGGATGGCACCCTGTGCAGGGTGTACCCCACATCATACCCTCTCTTGGGATAGGCTCCAGGCCCCCTGTGACCCTGAATGCAGGATAAAGTGGTATAGATGATCATAAACAGCTGATGTAATGGTGTCAACTTAGTGCCATCTGTTGGTCAAAAGGAACAAAGTGCAGACATAAACTGCTTAAGACCGACAACTCAGTCACTCATCGTCTATACCGCTTTATCAAAATCATTTTCGCTGTACCTGTTTATGTCTAAGCCAGAATCTGTTATCCTGTATTCAGGGTCGCGGGGGGCCTGCAGCCTATCCTAGGAGGCTTAGGGCACAAGGCAGGGTACATCACTAGACACACATTCACACACTCATTCGCACACTATGGGCAATTTGGGAACGCCAATTAGCCTGACCTGCAGATCTTTGGACTGTGGGAGGAAACCGGAGTACCCGGAGGAAACCCACCAAGCACGGGGAGAACATGCAAACACCATGCACACAGAGACGGGAAGCGAACCCGGACCCTGGAGGTGCAAGGAGACAGTGCTCTGCTTAAGACCAAGAATCTTAAATCCTGACTTGGTCTAATATACTAAATGAAGCATTTTTGTGTTTGTAGGATGCATAATGGGATATACAGTATTGTATGTAGATAAGGGATTGTAATTTAACATGTTTAATTAATCTTGTGCTTGGTGCTTTAAAAAGAAAAAAAAAACATTTAATCAATTTTACTGTACATTTTGCTGAGCAGACAGCACTCTCTTCTCTAGCACCAAGCTCACTAACACTGACACTTTACTGTACACAGCATGTAAATTTGATTAATCAGAGCAGTGATACTTTGTGTTATGTAAACAATAAAACCGATTGTGATGTGTTGTTATTTAAAGTATATGGCATGATAAAGAGTGCAGTTATTCTGGCTTAGACATAAACAGATACAGCGATAATGATTTTGAGTAGACAGTAGAAGGTCACAGCAGATGACATGACTCGTGATAATAATAATAATAGTAATTTATTATTATTATTACAAATACACTGATGAATATGATTAGATAAACTGAACTTTAAAAGTACTTTGAGTGTTTTAAAAAGGATATAAAGGGGAAAGTATCGATGTAGCCAAATGTTTTACACTGGAGCCTTTGCAGTTACGCCCAATCCAACACACACCTGACTACCTAAACTAATCTGTCACGCCGGTTTACATACTTAGATATTGTATTCACCTTTCTTGTAGTATACAGTACCAGTCAAAAGTTTAGACACCAGTTTGGATTTATTTTCTACAATTCTAGATTAAAACAGATTTTTTTTTCAAAACTATAAAACAACATACAGCATTAGGTAATTCAGTAGGTAAGAATAAACAAGCCAACAAAGGGTGTAGTTTGCGAATGACATTCTTAAAGCTGATTGGACGACACATCTGCCACTAAAGATCAGTTGTGTTTTCTGATTTGCTATATTGTTTTCAATTTTGTTATTCTGTTTTCTGTGCTGTTATTGTTTTCGGTTTTGTTAATTTGTTTTGCACTTCTCGGCCACCGTACATATGCCTTCAGCATTGTTTAACAGTCTAAAAGAACTAAAAATCAGGAACCTTGGAATTAGGAGATGTGTCAAAACATTTAACTGGTAGTGTACATTTTATTAAGTCATTTTGTTTATTAATTCTGGACCTCAAAATTTGCTGGATTTATAATTTTCCTTATAAACAGGACATTCTTTGTTTTTCGATCAACTATAAAGATCATGAAGGGGCAATTAATTTTCACTGTTTCAGTTAATATGGCTGAAAATAACTTCATGCCTACCACAGTCACTGCTGTTTTACAGTCATTCACTGTATTTAGATTAACTAAAAGCATCTGTGATCAGTAACAGCCCTCACAGGCACATCTCATACATTTTCTATAAGTAATTTTGTTATCTCCAAAATGAACAGCTTTTCCCAAATCCCAGAGAAGTCAGCGTTATTGTAGCTGTGAACATACAGTATCCTTAAATCCCATTTCAGATTTCAGAAATTCAGTCTTCCAGGCATGAAGTCTGAGACAGTACTCTCTCCACCAGCAATTTAACTAATAATCACTAGCTACAAAGCCCCTGAATATTGTGGACTATATCCATTATAGTTTTAGTATGCATTATGTAAAGAACAAAACAATTTAAAAAATGGAAATATATATATATATATATATATATATATATTGGTGCATGGTAATTTAAGCAATATTGCATGCTACAAACCCATAACTCAACTCATCTCAGTCATGCCCATATTTACTATAACTGCATGATTTAAGGTTTGATGTTATTTTTTTACAACAGTTCTTTAAACAAAGATGAATAAAAAATAAATAGATAACAATATACATTATTGATCCTGAAGGAAACTTCCAACATCAAGTAGCAAGAATGGAAACATAATAGACTATAAACATGTAGTTGCAATTATAGATTGGAAATTGTGTATAGTGTAGTCAAAAATAAATAAATAAATAAATAAATAAATAAATAAAATATTAATAATAATAATAATAAAACAAAGACGACCATGTTACACCCAAAGTAACTGAGAGGAAAGATATATAATATATATATATATATATAAAATAAAGTATATATATATATATATATATATATATATATATATATATATATAAACATA
>JAQMYJ010000014.1:17580860-17593585 GCA_030014305.1 Clarias laeviceps | reverse complement strand
TGTGGCTTTTGTAAAGTATCGGTTCAGGCACCGGTACCGTTTTAAAAGTATCGATTTGGCACCGGTATCGAAAAAACTCCAAACGATACCCAACCCTAGGCCCACGTACAAAATTAACTCAGATCAGATCTAAAAAACATTATATTTGTGCATTTAGACATGTATTGGACTACTAGGATTACTAGCAAACACAGCGTGAGACATGACCAATGAAAGTCATTTACTGACTGTTACTGGAGAAGTTTATCAGCTGCCTTCTGACCATCATATCAGAGTGGGTGCCATCAGTATCACCAAATCTACTCACTGGTTAAAACCGCCCGGTTTATCCACAGTATATCCAGTATATCCACATTCATACTGACATCATAGGCAGTGAGAAATATCTTAAAAACAGTTTATCTGCTTTATTAAATATTTCAAAATGTGAGCTTACACTAATGTATTAATAAACTACAGTACAAAAAAATTAATAATTAAAAAACTATCACAACTTCAAATTGAAGCAGTCCTAAATAATAATAATAATAATAATAATAAATTATTTCATTATTATTATTATTACCTGAATAAATACAAAATGCAGTTTTTAAATCATGATTTCATTTATTAAGAGAAAAAAAAACTGTCCAAACCTGCCTGGCCTTGTGTGTAAAAGTAATTGCACATTAAACCTAATAATTGGTTGAGCTACGCTTGCACCAACTGCATTCAAGCGTTAACATGGCGATAACTGGCCATGAGTCTTTCACATGGATGTGGAGGAATTTTGGCCCAATTCTTCTTTTCAGAATTGTTTTCATTGAGCCACATTCTGGGGTTTTTGAGCATGAATGACTTGTTTAAGGTCATGCCACATCATCTCAAAACCTTAATTGTGTTAAGGTGGACTTGGTGGACTGGTGTGTTTTGGGTCATTTTCCTGCTGCATAACTCAAGTGCGCTTGAGCTTGAGGTCACAAACTGATAGCTGGACATTCTCCTTCAGGAGTTTCTGGCAGCACAGGATTCATGGTTCCATCAATTATGGCAAATCATCCAGGTCCTGAAACTGTAACGCAGCCCCAGACCATCACACTACCAACAGCATGTTTAACTGTTGGTATGATGTTCTTTTTATGAAATGCTGTGTTATTTTTATGCCAGATGTAACAGACACACACACACACACCTTCCAAAAAGTCTCATCAGTCCACAAAATATTCGCCCAAAAGTAGAGCAGAGCTTTTTTGATCTTTTTGGTCAGGCCAGGCTCTTTCTTATTGTTCATCAATGAACACTGACCTTAACTGAGGCAAGTGAAGCCTGCAGTTGTTTAATTGATGGACAAATATTCTCTCAATTTCAGTATTTCTGTGGGATTTAAATAATAACAAAAATTGTTCAACGTTCATCTGAAACAAAAAAGGGCAATGTTACAGAAACCACTGATCCTACACTATAGGTGGGCAGATTTGGCTCAGAGTTACAGATCGGGGGAGCTGTTGAGCTCTTGAACAAGACTGTTAACCCCATCTACATCAGAGGCGAGGTATCCTGGCTGAAACTAGGATATGCAGAAGAAAATAATTTCCAAATCACTATGCTTTAAGGTACATGTGATGAATTAATGTTTCCTAATCTTAAGCAGCTATAAGCAGCAGATAATGCCAGATAATTTCTCAGCAAGCCACATTAATATCTATGAAAACGACAGAAGGAAAACTGCTCTCTCATTTTATAGTTTAATTTATTCATTGTTTAAATTATTATTCAGTTAATCTCAGATTGTCTCGGATTGACAATTCTCCCCATAAACAAGATGTTCTGTGTTTTCTGGTCAACGATAAAGATCATAAAAGGCTTATCAAATTTCAGAATCGCAGGCCCGGTACGAGGTGAAAAACGTATTCTAGTCACAGCTGTTGCAGTGGTTCCAACTTCATCCACATCTAATGTTGCCTTATGCACAGCCTGAAATAAAAGGGAGGAATAAATCCATATAATTGAGTGAATAAGTCATGCTTTCAACATAGGTAAGGCAAATATTACTTAATCTTCATGTGGAATTATTATTTTTTTTTGCTAAAATTGATGATTGGTTTCTTCTTTTGTATAACTGCTTTAGATAAACACAAAACGACCTGCAACATGACAATGATCTCTCACTTACGTGTCATCTGCAGTTGGCAGTAAGCTTCCTTACCTCAGAAATTAATATTTCTTCATCAGTAATCCCAGTGAAGTTAGCTTTATCTGTAAACATATCCTTCATTCCAATTTCCTTCAGAATGTTTATCAGCGAGTAAGATGATTTTAGTGAAATCTTAGGTAGGTAGATTGCATATTTCCTGTAGAAAGAGATTAATATTAATAGGCGATTTTACTCGCTGACACACTCAGTTTCTATACAGCTTATTCTGTATAGAGTTGCAGGAGGCCTAGAGCCTGAAGAGGACTCGGGGCACTAGGCTGGGTACACCCTGGAGCATGTCACACACATGCTCACACTATGGGCAATTTGTACACTGGGAGGAAACTGGAGTACCGGATGAAAACCTACCCTTAAGCATGGGGAAAACATGCAAGCTCCATGCACATAAGGCTGGTCTCAAACCGTCAACCCTGGAGCTGCACGGCCACAGTGCTAACCACTACACCACCGTGCTGCCAGTATATTTAAATTATACTTGCTTATTTCATTAGCACATAGAGGTTTATAATGGAGCAAATACATACAAAGTTTGCTTATATTAAAAAAATAATAATTTCATGACCTTAATAACAGAAACGATAGACAGAGAAATAACACTTTTTATGAGTTGCTGAAGTGCACCATGGAGCTTATTTGCTTCAGAAAAGACAGTATATCGCCAAAAGTATTTGCCCTCCTGCCCATACTGTTCTACATTCATATGAACTTGAGTAACATCCAACTCTTAATCCATAGGGTTTAATATGATGTTGGCTCATCCTTTGCAGCTATAACAGCTTCAACTCTTCTGGAAAGCCTTTCCACAAGGTTTAGGGGTGTGTTTATTGGGGGGGGGGGGGGGGGGCAGTGGTGGCTCACAAGGCTAAGGCACTGAGTTACTGATCAGAAGATTGGTGGTTTGATCCCCAACTCCACCAATTTGCCCCTGTTGGGCCCTTGAGCACGGCAAGGCCCTTAACCCTATTTGCTTCTGGGGCATTGTATAAAGGCTGACCCTGTACTCTGACCCCAGTTACACTGGAATATGTGAAGAAGAATTTCACTGTGCAGTAGTATATGCGACAAAAAAAGGCTTAACTTAAGGTAATTTTTGACCATTCTTCCAGAAGCACATTTGTGAGGTCAGACACTGATGTTTGGCGAGAAGGCCTGGCTCACAGTCTCCGTTCTAATTCATCCCAAAGGTGTTCTATTGTGTTGAAGTCAGGTCAGTTAAGTTCTTTCACACCAAACACACTCATCACTTTATGTACCTTGCTCTGTGCATTGGTGCATAGTCATGTTGGAACAGAAAAGGGCCATATATATCTTCTTTTATTATTATTAAAGACAAAAAGAGCCAATTGCACTGAGGTCTGCTGAAATGGTCTTAGGTCTTTTAGGCAGAGACATGATCAAGAAACAGAAGAGCAAAGAGAACTACCATCTCTTAAGCAGTCTGGGTGACTTTACGGTAAGATTTTAAGAGAGAACCCACCCTCTAGTAAATATGCATATGATATTTTAAAAAGTCAACTAAAGGATGTCCAGGGGATTAAAAACAATGTTGCATGGTGGGAGTAG
Source organism: Clarias laeviceps (assembly GCA_030014305.1). Taxonomy (NCBI): domain Eukaryota; kingdom Metazoa; phylum Chordata; class Actinopteri; order Siluriformes; family Clariidae; genus Clarias; species Clarias laeviceps. The sequence goes on along the minus strand of JAQMYJ010000014.1, from coordinate 17,589,828 downwards.
CATCATTCTATGAGAATGTTTTTTTAGAAGCAGGGACTGGGAGGAAAACTGTTCAAGAACTTAGAAATCAGGAACTCCAATTAATAGATCATCAGGGTTTGCCCTCCCACCAGAGCCTTTCTTTAACATACAGTATAACAGGACAAGATACTTAAATCTGGCCCTACCAAAAATACATCATCAACAATGAGAAGCCTAATGTGTAAATGTAATATACTTGTCAGAGTGACATGAACTTGAGTTTCAAATTGAATAGAAGTTAATATTTTCCAAATGCACTGAAGATACATTAAGCAAAGACATTTAAACAATCGGATCTTGACTTTATGAACATTTCAAAATCCCACAGAATTAAAATAACCTTTCACTCATCTGTCTGTGCCAGTTGACCATGTGGTGTGGACGCAAAGCCTCTTGCAGGACAGTGAGATCTTTTGGTAGAGCCAGTATCATGGAGAATGACTCATTGTAATGCAGACGAAGGACGTAGGTAGAGATTTCTCTATCATAGTAGACATCAAAGTGATTATTCCCACGCATCATCTGAACTTGAACAGACATTTCTGCATTCACATAGAATTTTTCCTTTTGAGTTTTTTTGGGGTCAAACGGTATGGACCAATTCCCTAAAGAAAAAAAAAAAACTTCATAGCTGTGAACACAATTGGCATTATGACACAAATAAATCAACCATGTTGAATTAGCTTACCCTTAAAATATATATAGCTGAGAAGATACATTATGGTACGTGGATCCATATCTTTGATGAACTTTCTTATTTTGCCATTTGTCTTTTCGCTGACATATTTGTTCATCTGATTAGTGGTTTGTTTGCTTTTGGTGAAATCAACAGTGAAGCCATCACACAAATAGAAACGCCTCATTTTCTCCAGAAATTCCAGATGAGGTTTAAAGGTGTCATTGATGTAGACAGCAGTGCCCAGATTCATGTCGACCCCTGACCTCTGATTGAGGTTTAGCAGGAGATCGAGGAAGGCTTGGTGCATCTCTTCGTTGGTGAAGACAGAACTGTTGAACCCGAGGCCAGTGAGAAGCTGTTGATGAGTCTCACCACCTGCTCCTAAAGACAGCGCGGCCAGTGCTGTGGACACACTCAGTGGAGAGAAGAACACGTTCTGCGACTGAGCACAAGAGACAATGATTTTGTACAGACGGAAAGCAAAACCATTGTTCATCTCGCTCAGTGCTTTCATGTAGTTTTCCCGGTCATCAAAGTCGGACTGCTGTAGATCTTCGTGTGCATTGGTGTAAAGTAACGGCAAGGAAAAGCAACACCAGAAGCACAGGACACTCCACGCCATGGTACTGGTTCTGTGAGATTAAAAATGAAGGCTTAAACAACAGATCTTACAACATTTTTCTCATAACAGATAACAGGATTCATGACAAATTTTATGTATTAACCACAGATTAATGGTTTAAAATTAAGCATCAGATTATGAAAGATTTCTCCTTTTTTTTTAAATTAGAATTCTGACTTTTTTTTCTGTAAGATTATCCAGGCTTTTGAAATTTTTCTCAAAAGGTTTTATCTGAGATAAAAAAGGGGTCTGGCTTCTGTGAATAAAATCCGAATTCTGAGGAAAAAAATTCTAAGATTAAAATCAGGACTCTGAGGGGGAAAAAATTAATTCTGAGATTAAATTTAAGACTCTAAGGGGAAAAAAAAAATCTGAATCCTGAGGTAAACATTAAAAAAAATAATAATAAGGGTTTTGAGGAAAAATAATCAGAATTTTAAGGTAAAAAAAGAAATCAAGATTTTAAAGAATAATATTCTGTGGTAAAAAAAAAAAAAAGAATTCTGAGGGGAAAGAAGTCAAAATTCTGATGAGAAAAAAGTCAGAATTCTGAGGGGGAAAAAAGGAATTCTGAGATTAAAGTCAGAATCTAGATCTAATAAAATGTCTGTTAGAGCCAAGAACTTAAAAAAGGTGTTAAAAAAAAAAAAAAAATCAACACTCACCCAAATATACCAATCTTCCCCAAACTTTTGTAGCGTCTTGCTTTGGTAATAGCGTATCAATCGTCGGCTCTGTTTATGTTTTAGCCATAGTCTGAATGAAATCTAATCATTAACAGACCCTCATCAGTGCAAACAGACCTGAAGGTAAATATATTGATTGTATGAATGTTAATAGTTTACAGTGTTTAGCAGTTCTGGGTCTGGATTACCATGAACACTAAATTAAAATCAGTTGCAGAATTTTATATGAATAACATCATTTTGAATTAGGATTCAAGAAAATGCATGTAATAGTTCAGTCTGTGGCGTTGCTAGACACATGTGGAAGGAGAGGTATGGTTTTTTCTACACCATGTAGATGAATAACATTGACTCTACACTGTAACACTTTTTTTTTTGGGTAGAATGTGTTTTGGAATTTATCCCAAGTATTTTTTGGAGGGGCTTTTATGATTATCTATAATTATTTGCTCAGGTTTATCAAACTGTTAAGTGCTAAAGAACAAAAGCAAAACCCTCAACTGCTTCCTACTAGAACAGTACTTTCAATAGTCACAAAGCAGCTTTACAGAAATCCAAATAAACTTTCTTTAGGCTGCTCTCATCGAGAGGTCACCACAACAGGCCATCTGATTCACACACAACTTTGGAACAGGTTTACACAAATAAAGATAAAAAAAAATTGAGGCTTAAACGACAGATCTTACGACATTTTTATCATAACAGATAACAGGATTCATGACAAATCTTATATATATTAATGGTTTAAAATTAAGCATTAGATTATGAAAGATTTCTCCTTTTTTTAAATCAGAATTCTGACAAAAGTACGGATACCCTGCCTGACGCAAACCTATCCAGGCTTAGAACTGGCACTGCATACAGTGGAGAGTAGTATGGGGTGTAGCAACCACCAACAGTGGGGCTCAAACCCGGATCCTGAGATCCCCAAACCAACAAATAGGCCTGTAGCCACCTGAGCCACCACTCCCACGAAATCCAAATATAAATTTTAAAATCATCCTAATGAGCAAGCCAGAGGCAAACGTGACAAAGTAAATCTCCCAGAGAAGACATGAAGAAACCTTGAGACAATCCAGACTCATTCTCAGCCACACTGGATGGTGCAAATGTGAATATATTTCTTTTCTTTAACTATATATTATAGCATCAAATGCATACACTCAGGGCCAGAAAATCCGGGGCCCCTAAGCAGGATAAGTTTCAGGTGTTGTCTTGTCGTGAAAATATACATCCAGCTAACATATGCCATAATAAAAGTAAGATTCACTTATTTGTTACATGTACCTTTACGGCACACTGAAATTATTTTTATCTCCCAGTTAGTCAGAACGCAGGGTCAGGCAGGACACAGCACTCCATCGGGGCTTTAACAGTGGCATCTTTAAGAAGCTGGGGCTTTAACATCCAACCGTCCGATCAGTAACCCAGAGCCTTAACCAACTGAGCCACTGGTGCCCCTTTACACATTTTATTTTCATCTCTGTCAACATGAATTCTTCTCACTACTAAATAACATATACTCACTGAAAACACTGGCAATAACTGTGTTGCTCCACTAGATGGCACCAAAGCTTCAGTATTAAAACATCCACTCTTGCCATAGCAGAAAGCTAGATAGTACAAAATGTTCTAGTAGAGTGTAGAGTCGTAGTACACTGGAGAGTGACATTCAAATATTTTAAAAGGGTTTATAAGCAATACTTTATCATCAGAAATATAACAGTAGCTTAATAATAATCTAGTACAAATAATATAAAGCTATGTGTCAGTAATAAGATGAATCTACTGTAATAACATCCTTATAACAAAACTTTAAAGTCTATACCATTCAAACCAGTGAAGTAAAATAAACAAGCCTGATGTGCACAATCAAATCCAACCATAATAAATAAAACATTTTCAACAAATATAAATAAGAAATAAGAATTTCTAACATACAGGAATTGCATAAGAATTTATAACCTTTTAAAGTTCTTAGCGCTAACAGACATCTGATTATATCTAGATTCTCAGAATTCAGTTTTTTACCTCAGAATCCTGATTATTTTTTTTCCCCCATCAAAATTCAGATTTTTCTTCCTCAAAATCCTGATTATTATTATTATTTATATAGCTGTGTGCCCTGCGATGGATGGGCACCCTGTGGGTATACCCTGCCCCGTTCCTCAAGTCTTATGGCATAAGCTCCAGGCCCCACCACAAGTCACCACCAGTTACCACCTGGATTTAGCTAAGCAAATAGTTGAAAGCTGTCCATTGGATTATTACTGCAGTGATTGATGGTTCAGCTGGCAACAGGTTATTTAACCCTAACTGGTGCTGTGAGTAGCTTCTCATTTCTTACACATCCATGTCAGAAGACATTGTGGCAAATTATGACAATAACTGTGGCAAATATGTTACTCTTTCACAATGGTCAAATTATTGTCCCGCATTAAGCAAAGAAAATAACGAAGCAGATTGCTGAAACTGTTAAAATTGAGTAAAGAACTGTAAAATGCATTATTAAACCTGGAAAGATAGTGAAGAACCATCATCTTCACAGAAAAAAATGTGCTTGTAAAAATTTTTTAATCATCACTTTTTTGTTGTCAGTACTTCGCAAAATGAGATCTTAAAAAACAAAAAAAATAGGTAGAACTCTGTGTTATTAATAACTATGTTATTTGTAATTTGCTATGTAGCATAACAAATGGACTTTGGAGCATTGAACAAAAGGACATGTAGTCTTATGAGTCTAAATTTACTTTTAGAGTGATGAGAGCATCAGGCTAAGATATTGCATGTTTTTTTTACTACCTTTAGTATTTTATTAACTAAACATATTATAATATAATAATACATAGATGATTTAATATTATTAATCTAAAATTGTTATATTGTCTCTCATGCAGCACTGTAAGACCCGCCAGATAGCAGCTGGTTACATAAGGACCCACTCCATGGGAGAAATTAAACCGGATCAAAATTTAAACTGACAAGAACAAAAAGACTGAAACCGATTGAACTTTAGCTATAAAAGAAAAACATTAAGCTGATCACTATGTACAGCCACCGTGCCGCCAGATACCTAGGTGCCGATTCGATTTATGTTGAATCGGCACCAGAAGCGATTTTGTAAATTGCTGTAGAATTTAATGGATCAGTGTGGAGATACAGGAACTGAATCGCTTTTCCTCCACCATCTCTACAAAACAATACAAATACCAGAGGCCAGAACAACTTGATTGAGGTTTTAGCTGAAGTGTTACCAACGTCGGCCTATGCAGACAAATTTTCATCCATTCTTTTGAAATGTTTCAGGATTTTATTTAAAGAAAGCATGTATATTTTCTGCTAACAAATTCAACTGAAATAGTACAACAATCTGGTAAATACTGTACAGATATGCTGTATAAGAACATAAACTAGGAAGGAGGTTTTATTGTATCTTTAAGGCAATTTTCAAAAGAATAGGAACAGTTTACACAAGTTGATTGCCTCAGCTTGGCTCGATCCTGAAACCATAACATAAAACAGGCAATACATGGAATAGAATTGAGCTTAATGTGAATGTAAAGTCATACAATTTTAAGAAGAGTTTAAGAAAATAGAAAAAGCTATAGTGTCCTTCCAGTCCTGATATACTTTAAAATATTAAAGGAGCTAAAAGTATCAAAAATTACTGAAAGATTATACATACAGGGAAAAAAAGTATAAAAGTAGTGCAACAAAAGCAGAGGAAGAAGAAACTATTAAACATTTCTGGACACAGAGACAAATACATAAACACCCTTTCTTGACAATACACACATATATACATGCAAAAAAAAATGCATTTCAACATCAAATAATCCGAGCCATTTGTTTTCTGCAATGATTAGGGAAGAGGACACTTCTTATTCTTCTTCCTTTTCTTTTTCAGTGTTCTGCTTCTTGGACACCTGAAGGTGGAATTAGGACATTTTATTCATTTAAAGCACAATGATATCAACGATGTACAGATGAATACACTGCCTGGCCAAAAACGAAGTGGCCATTTCAGAGGGGTCAAACTACTGGGCTGCATTAAGGAAAAAAACAACAACTGAGAAGATTTGAAAATACTGGACCCTTCAACACATTATCAAAACCTTGAATGATTGTGCTGAACCTTCAATTTTGTGAAAAGAAATGTGATCAGAAAAAAAAAACATGAATGGAGATCACTTAAACATTTAAAGTTGCATGGTAAAAAGATTTACAGTAAAAACAAGAGCTATGTTTAATAGTGGAAGTAAGAATATTTCCATACACACACAATGTGATTAGAACTCACAGAATTGGCACTAAACAGTTATGTGGCCATTAGAAAATCACTTGTTAGTGAGACTAATCAGAAAAAAGGGCTTTAACTTGCGAGGAAGCATAGAGAGATTAGAATTTGGAGCAATGGAAAAAGGTGATGTGGTCTGTTGAGTTCAGACTGACTCTATTCCAGAGCGATGGGGGTGTCAGGCTAAGAGGGGAAGCGTAAGCAATCACTTTCTTACATGAACTGGTCACCACATTGTGTTATAATCAAAGCTAAAGGCAATTCAATGAAATCTTACAGTGCAACTTTTTTCTTGGCCATACAATGTAAAAGAACTAACATTATACCGAGTTTGTTTTATTATTTATTAATAAAATTAATCCACTTTCAAAAAAAATATTTATAAGGAATTTATTTGTTAATTGTGAGAAAAGTAGTTTCAGGAAGCTGATTTTTTTCCCCCCTCCTATTAACCAACAATAACTCTAAATTAGCATGCCGCAAATATTTCACTATAATTCAATATAAACATATTAACTGATGGAAACTGAAAATGGTACCTTTGAAACAGATGTGTTTTTCTTGCACTGTCGACCATCTGCTCCTTCTCTGGATTGAGGCCTCTCATGGGAAAAAAAAAACAAGAGGTCTATGATCATGTTTATGGTGAGAGAAAATACTGTTTCAGTGGAAAATACTGAAATGTGAGATTAGAATGTGTAGCAACGAAAAAAGGTCATGTGGTCTGATGTGCAGCTATTTGGATTTGGGTTACAGTATGCCTCAATCTAACCATCCCAGTTTTACCAGACAATCTATTTAAAAAAAACTTTTTTTAAAAGGCCATACGTTTTAAACAGATTGCTTGATATATTGTGTGCACATCTATACCTTTAGCATTCCAAAAGAAAAACATTAACACTACATTGCTCCTTTGTGCAGTCAGTATGTTTACATGATGTCATACAAACTAAACTTCTCACCAGCACACCCAGATAATGTGGTTGGGAGTCAAAAGTTCTCATATGCACATATATCAGACACAGAATTTAGCCGGATTGCTCAGCGCATGCACCACAGTTCCTGCCTAAGACATGACCTGGAAGTCGAACAACACAAGGGATACAAAATGTACAGTATTGTAAAGTTGTCCCATGTTTTCTTCGCTCAACATGGTACCAGTTTGCCGCTAGCAAAATAACTTGTTGACTGTTTGGTTTGTGACATAACAGGTCAACCGGAAAAAGGGCCAATACCAACAAGCTGAAAGGAATCATATTACCACCTATCATAGCGGAGTTGGGTCATACTTCAATAAATCGATTTCTCTGCCATGCTTTTATATTAGAACAAGGTCCAATTATAGTCCAATTAAATGGACTTTTCAAGCTATAACCATAACTAGACTTAACTGTGCATATAAACATAGTGAGTGTCACATGGGCCCCATTTGCACAAATCAACAACTCCCATATTTTATGAGACAATAACACTTGTATGTGCCATCATATATGACATCATATAAGTGCAAAAGTCTTAGGCAGCCTGTGTTTTTTTTCTTTCTTTTTTTGCACAAACTTTGTTAAACATGTTTATTTTATGGCTTTATTATTAAATCAGTGCCAAAACAAACAAACAAAAAAATATTTGATTATTATTTAATTAAATATTTCCCCAAACATTATTATTCCAGCAAAATATTTTAATCTTACAGGAAAATATCTGTAGGCCAGAAAAGAAAGCAGGATATTATGTAAAAGACCACTTTTCAGACCAAAGAAATATTTGCATGCATGGAAAAAAAAAGGTGTTGCGGCAAACTCCTCAGAAGGACTGTGGCTGGTTGTGCAGGATGGATCTTCAGTAAAACTAAGCAGCTAATTTCCTTATAAAACTGCACAAACTGTACACAAAACTATTTAAAGTGTCCTCACACCAATTATAGACTTTGTTCTCCATTACAGATTGATAATTGATATGTGGTTAAATAAAGGTAAATCAAAAAAATAAAAAATAAATACAGTTTACTGTTTTATATAGTATTTTTAGAAAATTAGTAGAAAATTTTTCTTATGACATCATGTCAAACTTAGGCTGTCTTGAATGCCCTTTGTTTGTCCTCTTTTCAGTTTTTAACCTACATGCTTGAGGTATCTATACAGTACAGGTTGTAAGTTAGACCAGCCGTGCTGCGTACTTACCCAGAAAACCCTGCAGTGGAGGAATTGTAGCCTCCGCGAGGAGGATCTAAGTGAGACTGGTGAGTCTCGATGCCTTTCCCAAACTCACTCCTGCCCTTTCCTTGCAGCTCTGCATTGGTGTTCTTCTCAGTGGAGGAAAGATTTTTAAAGGCGGGTGGCTTCAATTGGTCCATAGAAGACATGCTGCTCGGCCAGCTGTGAAGATTCGGCATGAGGAAATCTTCAGCAAGATCTGCTGTATTAAAGAAATAAAATAGTCAGTCTTTGCCAGAGATCAGCTGTTTCCATATAGATCATGAACTAATAATGTACAGTGGAACCTTGGATAACAAGCATAATTCGTTCCGGAAGCGGGCTCGTATTCCAAAACACTCGTAAACCAAATTTTATTTTCCCATAAGAAATGATGGAAACTCAAATTATTCGTTCCACAGCCCAAAAAAATAAATACATAAAAATTATTAATACAAAATATAAAGTAAA
>JAQMYJ010000014.1:17546446-17561316 GCA_030014305.1 Clarias laeviceps | reverse complement strand
ATAGTCTCTATCAAATATTATATTAGAACATAAATTCATAGGTTTATGATTTACAAATTATAAAATTGCACCAAATGAATTTGATTATAAAATAAATGTGCCACAAAATAAACATTATATGAGAATTAGTATTACGTGTCTTAATTTTCGTGTATTAATTTGTCACGTCCCTAGGGTTAATTATAATAGTATTAATATATTTGATAAATCAAATTCAAATTTTATTTGTCACATACACAGTCATACACAGTACGATATGCAGTGAAATAATAATTTCATAATATAATAATAATATAATATATTTGATAATAATAATATAATATATTTGATAATAATAATATGTATTATTGATTGTGGTGTGCTAATATATTTGATAGAGATTATGGGAGGGGGCAATCCGTGGCAGGGGGGCATTTTAGCGCATAACTTGTTGTTGGTCTTTCGGCTGCTCCACAAACACATTAAAATAAATAATTATACAAAAACACTAAGTTGTGCAACTTAACTTTCACGATTAAAAGTTTCTAAATCTACAGCTCAGGCATAACATACTGTAAGCCTTTACTGACAATTTCTATCGTTTTCTCTTGATGGTTTCTTCATCTCTTGGCTCGCTGATATTTTTATCGCTCCGTCCCATTTTGCAGCCCTCAACAGGACGCTCCCTCAAATCAATACACAGCTAACGGTTTGCGTCTCCTTCCTCTTTTTGGGTGACGTAAGTGCTTCTTCTTCGTCTGTGTTTACTGGCGGCTTGCATCCGGAAGCGCGCCGTGTCACGCCAAGCAAATAATTGCGCAAAAACATAACGCAAGCTTTTTAAATTAATCAAAAGAAGCTTCGAGGCAGAAGATTTTGCCTCGATCATTTTCTATAATCGACTTACTCGAGTTACTCGAGGAAGTGTTTCAGCCCTAATCCTGTATATCCCGGGCTGCAGGGGAGCCTGAAGCCTATCCCAGGAGACTTAGGGCACGAGGCAGGGTACATCCTGGACAGGGTGCCAATCCATGACATGCCAACTTTACAGTTTTATTATATGTATAGATATGGAATCAAATCATACACCATGATCAGTGTCAAAGCTAATGTTCGAACGTACCCTGTCTTTCGTGACACTTTAGAGTGTAATAATTGTTCACCACTGATACCTGCCTCTGTGATCCGTCTTTAGGTTCGTCAGCTGGAGAGGACAGTGGGGCTGAGGGATCTCTCCATCGTGGAGATGGAGAGCAAGATGAGAGAAATGTCGGCTGCCACTTATGATGGTGTTTTCGTGTGGAAGATTTCAGACTTCGCCAAGAAGAGGCAAGACGCTGTAGCTGGACGGGCCCCCGCCATGTTCTCACCTGGTACTGATACAAGAAGTTCATTGTGTTTGTTTGTTTGTTTGTTTTTTTACATCTTAACTGTTGTGCTCAGACTGCCAATTGAAATCCATTCCTTTTTATCTTCTGTCTAGCATTTTATACAAGCAAATATGGCTATAAGATGTGTTTGCGCATCTACCTGAATGGGGACGGGACGGGGCGCGGCACTCACTTGTCTCTGTTCTTCGTGGTGATGAGGGGACACAGTGATGCCTTGCTCAAGTGGCCTTTTAATCAGAAGGTATTTATATTTCACTACATGTGCACCTGACACGTGGCTCAAAGGCGAAATGTGGGCAGGATCAATTAATTAATCTGTGTGGTTTGTGTAATAACAGGATTTATGATGTAACTGTGCTGATTCATGGTGCTTCACACCACCTGCTGGTGATTTTATTTCATGTGACAGCATGAAATGTTTATTTATTTATTTATTTCTTAATGGGGTCATTTTTGCTTTGCGTAGCCAATTTAAATGTTAAAGTAAGCCTAATCCTGTGCGTGAACACATGGTTCAATGTCTGGTTGATTGATTCACATAGTGGTTTTGATATAAAGCCTTGTCCCTGTAATAAAGCAGCTTTTTTTTTTTTTTGCATAAAGAGAACAAAGCTATAACAATTAACTCCTCGCCTACAGGTCACCCTAATGCTGCTGGACCAGAATAACAGAGAGCACATCATCGACGCATTCAGACCAGACATCTCATCCTCGTCATTCCAGAGACCCGTCAGTGACATGAACATCGCCAGCGGCTGCCCCCTCTTCTGCCCGCTCCCCAAACTCGACTCGAAGAACTCCTACATCCGCGACGACACCATCTTCATCAAAGCCATTGTTGACCTCACTGGCCTTTAAGGCTGTAAGGCAGCTCTTTGCACTCCTCCAGCCTGCTGCGGTCGGTCTTCAGCGCCGTGCCGAGGCCTGAGACCTTTAGCAGATCTCTGACGGGGCGCCTACGCACCCCTGAATGACTCCCATTTCTAGGGCAGTGTTACTTTACATCGCTCTACATTAATGTTGCCAACCCAAATTGTGCCTGGAGTTTGTGCAGTTTTGCTGTAATATAGTTGGAAAGTTCTCTCCTCCTTTCCCATAGCGGGAATAGCTGTCAGCAGTGATTGTAATGTAACTATCGGTGCCTGTTGTGGCACTTCTGCCTTTTCTAGAGATTGAGAGAGGACTTTTACTCACAGGTTAGGAGTCATTTCACTTTCAGGAGCTTTGCCTGTGCTGTGGCCAATGTTTGGGGCTTGGCTTTTACGTTTCGGTGTTTGAACTAATTGCGTGGGTTTTTTTTTTTGTTTGTTTGTTTTTTTGTTTTGTTTTTTTGCATAGACAGACGTGGAGTTTCAATAACAATGAATAATGCTAAAGAATTCTTTTGCTCCTATATAGTTCCTTAATCTCGCTTTATCTACTATCTAACCACTCTGCGTGTACACATCTTCTCTCATCTCCTCTATGTACGTAGTGGTGAACATTGCTTGGATTCCACGAAGTCCGAAAGCGCAAAATTTGAGATTCTTTCGGCCCTGCTTGTGTTTGAGGTATGTGTATGTGCAGGTCTCCTGTTTCCTTCCTTACCATTTTTCGGTGTTCTTTGCTGTATTAGTTTGCATGTTGGATCTGTGGAAGATACATTCAAGTTAGCAAAAGAGCAGGTTTGCACCTTGAACCTGAGAAGCGAAGGCAGTTTCATCGTAACTCCCTGTTAGCGGAAAAAAATACCAACACATTCCGGTGTTAGTTAAACACTCAAATTTTTTGCCTCTCATGCCTCAGTGTAACCCATCATTTCACTACGACCAGAAAGGATCATCCCGAGAGCAAGGCAGCAAGGCATCTGGGATTTACCTGAACACACTTAACTGGCAGCTTTTAGCCTAATCTGAGTGGAGACGTAGACTAGGACAGAAACTCGTGCTTTCTTGTGGCGTGAAAGGGCTGGCGTGTTGAATCGTACTTTGGTGTTTTCTCGTTCTGAGTGTTCTCTTGATGTTGTGCTGCTTTGGGCAAAAAGTGATTAACGGCCCTCCAACTATAACGTACTCTGTTAACTTAACTAGAATTAGCCAAATGGGACTATTCTTTAGTCACTCCTGTTTTGTCGCTATACTATAAAACTTCTCTATGGGTTTTACACTTTGTGAACGTACTAGAAACATGTGGTTGTTAAAGGAGCTATGTGTCGTGTAAGTGGTAATCATAAATCGTTTCAAAAGATTGCAAGCATTAAACAAAAGTCACGAATTTACATTCGTTACCATAGCTCCTGTTGTCCCAGGCCACTTTGTAAAATTTGTACAAACGAAAAAGGATTTGCTCTCAGCATCAACGTTTGTCATTAAACGCCACGGTGCACAAACAGGACAAAAAAAATATCGGAAAAATGATTGACTCAGATATTCACACATTTGTACTGTGGATGACCGGGGCTAACTCTGGAAGCAAAGGACTACTAATTATTAATTAGTAATTACAACTGCTAATCCTACCTGTAGCAGCTTTAAGCCATTTTTAAGATCGGAAAGGTTCCATAAAAGATAGCCCGACCTCGTTTTTCTACACGCGATCACCTCAAGAGAAGCGGTAGTAGGGTTTTTTATTTCTTTTTTATTTTTTGATTGTTTTATTATTATTTCTTTTTTTTTTTTTTAGGAACCACAAAGAGCGTCGCTACACCTATACAGTGCATGACTCTTCCATCCTAAGGGCTTACAGCATACAGTACGTCTTCCATATGAGGTTTCCGCTCTGATCTTTTTCCTAGAAGGAGTCTGAGATGCTTTTTATTTATTTATTTTTATTCACTTATGATTTTCTTTTTTGAAAAAACAACAACAAAAAAAACCTAAAAAAAAAATGTATGCCTTCATGCCACCGAAGCACCTAGACCCAGCCTATTTTCAAACCAGTTCCGACAGACATTGAAACCTCTCTGTGCATGAGATGTTTCAATAAAGAAAAAAAAAAAAAAGAAAAGACAAACACACATATTGTAAAGTATTGGTTTACTCTGTAGACCAAGATTTTATTTGTATTGCTTTTACTTTATTATCTGTTGAAATGCGGTATACGACGGTTATAAATGTGAATGTGTTATATTGCTTATTTAAGTATAAATAGATATACTATTATACGGTGCACACAGTTGTCCGAGTGTACGCTGTGCATATAACGAATATTAACTATATATCTAATATAGATTCTATTAAGTAATAATATATGTACTATTTCCTGTTGGGATGGTTTAAAAATGTGTTCGGGCGCTTTTTTCATTTCTTATTTTTTTTTAAACACAATTCTTTTTTTTCTTTCTTTGGGCTTCAGCAAGTTCTCCACTTTTGTGTCATCCTATGAGGAAACTAGTCTTTTTCAAAAAAATTTTATTTATTTTTTTAAAGTCACTGCAGTATTTATTTAGCAGTCAAGGTTTTCTCCAGCTTGCTCGTTTCGGTCCAGTGACATTTCAGACATTTCAGTGCAATTAAAAAAAAAAAAAAAAAGAAAAAAAATTGTAAATAGTTGACGTGCCTCTGTAGTATAGGTCATATGATGCATCCTGTCTCTACATGCCAGCTTAAGCAACCAGTGCATGCTGCAGATGTGCTGTATTGTGCGTCATATCTATAAAGCTTTCAGTTATTTACACGAATAGCATATATTACACTTAAAACACTTTGCCTTTACAACTGACAGTACTATTATTTGTTTGCAATGCATACATTACAGTTTAGCTTGTGCAATTATACAAGTGACCTTCCTATTGTTTGAGTGAAATCTAGCGTGTTCATCCGGATGATGGGTTGAATTTTCTTTTCAGTCCGCCAGCTACTAGGCCTTGCTAGACACTACATTTGCTACATTTGCAGGAGTTCGCCTGCAGCCGTTTAAATGTAAATTAACTTCTGACCATATGCTATACTGAAGTGACAGTATTTTCTTATGTTTTTACATTTGAATCGAAGCTCTAAAGTTGTTTCTTAGATTACTTATCTACAACTTGTAATTTGTGTACATTTAATAACTTGTGTTATAATCCTTGTAAGACATCTGTCTTGCAGTGCCATAACCTTTCTAATGCAGTTTCCTTTTGAAAAAAAAAAAAAAAAAAAGTGTGAAGGCCTGCGCCTTGCAGTGATGTGTAAAGGTACCGTGATTCTTTTCTCCCTTTATTATGGTTTAACCCCCTGACATCTTCAATAAATGCTTTTCTGACCTCACCGTGATGAAAGTGTGCTGCCTTGTTTTTTTCTAGTCACCACATGATGGCACTAGCGCGGCATGAATTTGCATGGTATTCATCGTCCACTCCACTGCTCTAAAGAACAGGCATCATACATACACACACACACACACACACACTGCTCTAAAGAACAGGCAAAGGAAAGACACTAAAATGGCCTATGCAGAGCTGATGGCTTTCACAGAGTTCACTGAAGCATGCTCAATTTACTTTGTTCAGCTTAGCACTTTTCTTCCCGTGAGGTTCTGCTTCCATTCAAACTGTTTCATATTTTAACCATAAATTTAGCTCAATTCATTTTTAAAAACCCTGCAAAAGAAAGCCCTCATAATACTGTCAAAAAATATATAAAAATTAAAAATGATGACTTCATAATGGAGGCTATGGCTAGGTTCACACTCCCGGCCGAAGTGGCTCAAATCTGATTATTTTGCTTACGTGACTCAGATGTGAATTGCTCCATTCTGATTCCTTTGGTCAGATTGGATTTGCATGTCATGACAGTTTACATTCATAATTACAAGTGACTTATTTGACTAATGTGGATGCGTCTGTCCACTGAAACTGCATGTATGTACAAATAAATACATTCTTGCTCATGTTATCCAGGTTAAAACACCTCATATTTGACACCTGTGCTGCTCAATGCGTCCTCAGTTTGAACAGAAAGCAAATTGGGATTTATGTGACTTTTACATCAATACAACACAACACTCACGGCGATTTGTGCTGGGAAAGATGGAGGGTGATGGTGAAGGAGGATTTCATTGGAGGAATAATTAGAATTAGGGTGAGGTGTCGCTTTAGTGCTGTCGCAGCACACTGGATTGACCCTCTGCTTGTTTTTTTTTTTTTTTTTTTTAAATGTCAGAATTCTGAGGTCAAAGTAAAGAAGTTGACAGATGATAACGCAGATGATTGTCAGATCATGCAGGTCAGTCTGGATTTGCTCAGTAAATTGGATATGGGTCATTTTTGCCAGAAACTTAAGACTTTTTAAATCTTACTCAAAAATTTATTAATTCATTCTTTCATTCTTTATACAACAGGGTTGCATGACGTCTGGAGCCTATTCCAGGAGACATCAGGCATGTGACTGGGTACACACTGGACAGGGTGCCAATCCATCTCAGGACACACACACTCATTCACACAGGAATTGTACCCTCGACCCTGGAGGTGCCTACCCTCAGTGTACGCAAATTATTTGTCAAGAAATCTGCTTTCTTTGCCTTTAGTGTCTGCTGTCACTTTGTGTCTGACCTCCAATTACACTAATCTTTATCCAGCTCCTCTGTAGACAATATCAGAATGTTTGCCTGTACTGAAAAAAAGCAGAATGTTGTTTGGGGAGATGCTGAAAGGTTTAAATGCCCCTGTAATTCCGTCATGTCAGTTACAAGTAAACAGGGTTGTTTATGAAATAATAAAACTATGAAATAACACACATGCAATTAGGTAATTATGTAACAACAACAAGTTGCAAGAATAGTATTGTCAAGTGCATTTGCAAAACCCATAAAGGATCATGATGATGAAACCGGCTCTCATGAAGACCTTCCCAGGAAAGCAAGACCAAAACTTGCCTCTGCTGCAGAGGAGAAGTTCATTTAGAGTCACCAGCCTCCGAAATCACCAATTAACAAACTAGAATTAAATTAGAGCTATTATGAAGGCTTTACAGAGCAGAAGTAGCAGATACATCTCAACATCAACTGTTCAAAAGAGATAATTGTATATTTTGGACACCCTTAGCATTGCTTTACAGTGTAGAAAAATTTTTTTTTGGCGACAACGACCATGGAGTTAGAAAGTGATCCAAAACTTTTGAGCGGTATATATAATGGCAGTGAGTGACATTCATATTACACAAAGTAACAAATCAGTCAACTGTCTCAAAAAAGCATGTTTTAATGAGCACAAGTTAGAATGAGCACCTTCCTCATTAATAACTGACTAATTTGGTTCCAAAGAAATCAGTAGCATATGTCTGACATCACCTAAGAGAAAACTGAGACAAAATGTCAGCCAAAGTGCAACAATGATGTCATTTCCCTAAGTACATTTCAAAACATTCGAGCACTTATTTATTATACACTGTCTAGTTAATTGAAGACCAGATACCACACACGTTCAACATGAAGCAGGTCATTGTCTGGATTCAGACCCATGCGTTTATCCCATGGGAATACTGCTGAAGGTTTTCAGGAAGTGGCAACAGACAAAGTTTGACAAGCTTAGGTAGCAGTTTTAAAAGGTGAGAGGTTAAACATTACCTCATGGTGTTTAGGAAAAGAGACTGGGATTCTTCACTCTTTACTCAAAGGTTACTGCATTAGTCAGCTGCTGAAAGTCATCTATAATGAGTGTTCCAGTCAAACCAGGGCGAGTGATTAAATTTCTCGTGAATAAAGGTGTAAAACCGATTGACATTTACAGAAAACGTCATGCACAGTATGGCGATGGGACTCTTAGTCACATTTGAATGGTGCAAGGGTTTTAAAGATGGCCGCATGTCCATAAATGACAATGGTGGCCAGGTGGCTCGGAGCCCAGTGCGGTCATTACCGTGAAAATTCAGCGAGTGGAACAGCTGATTCTTGAAAAATCGACGGATAACTTGTTGCCAACTTGCGCAAGGCATACATCTGTCTGTGGGAACTGTTCTGCAATAATTTATGAACACCACTTGCACATTACGGGTACTTGTCTAGTTATTGCCACATCTGCTGTATAATAAGCCATTTCCACATATTTGGGATATTAAGGGAGTTCCTGGGAGGCCAGCGTTTCAGACAGTCTGATCATGGCTCCGGCGTACTGAGAAAACGTTCTACCTTGATGGTTTCCAAGCACTAGTGAAACACTGGGATAAGTGCATTAGTGTAGCAAGAGATTCTATAGAGAAATAAACATTGTTTTTACTCTAATAGCTGTTTCCTGTTATTCTGAACAATCAAAAGTCTTGGGCTTGAATGCCCCTTGAAGAATGAGGTTGAAAGTACACAAAGACTGATTTGAGCAATGCATAATCAGTTTCCCGTGGGAACTGATTCCATCAGATTTTACCACGTGCATCAGAATCATCGGTGTTTTTTGGAAGGATGCTATTTATCCCCAAATTTGGCTTCAGACACAAGCTGTGAGACTAAGTCATATGGAAGATAACCTCCACAGCAGGAGGGCTTTGGTATTTATATTAAGCTGGCTTATGGTGCGTGCCATATTTTTTCTGCAGGGTAAATCTGTAGCGCTGTATCAGAGTGCACAGACAGCGTCTAATCTGTGGATTAACATGGGGTTCTTTTGGGGTTTCTCTGCATGCACCACAAAGCATGTCAGTAGGTAGGATGGGGCTTTTGATATACTGTAACATGCACTCATATCAATTACTAGAGGTTGGCTTTTTAGGTGCGTAGTAAAGGTTAAAGGCATTAAATGTGGCTTAGAAGAAATGTTAATTTGTATTAAACATCAAACACACATACACATATGAATACCATTAAGCTACAAATGGCATACATACTACCAAAAGCTATGGAAAGTCAAATGAAGTGGTGGGTCTTTTGTCTTTGTTTAAAGACTGCCAGAGGAAATTTGTTACACTCCCTGGGTGCCATCAGGTAGCTGGTCTGGTTTTTGGCTTTGTTTTTGGATTCGCTCTAAACAGCGAAAGGAAACCAGTGGAGAGATCACAGCAATGAGTAATGTGGGAGAACTTGGGATGATTGAAAACAAGACATGCAGCTGCATTCTGTATCTGTTTTATGGGTGTAATGGCACGCAGGGGAAGACCTGCCAGGAAAGACTTGAAGGTAGTAGTCCAGTGTCGGGATGACAAGGGACTAAGCAAGTCCCTGAATGTCCTAAGTGGAGAGAGATGACCAGGAGAAACCGACATGACTGAGAAAGGTTAGCAACATGGAGCAAGAAGAATAGTCCAGATCTAAACCAAAGGTTGCATACATCTGCAGTGTGTGTGATGTAAGAATTCCACTGGGGGATCACAACACATGGATACATGTTACAAAGCTTATTACCGGAATATACAAGGAAGGATAAGCATGAGTAGAGAGAAATTGGAGGAATACCAAATACTGAGCCTTGTGGGATACCGCTGGAGAGTCAGCGTGGTGCAGCACCATCACTCCAGTAGAAGACAAACCATTGCTATGCTCCTAATTTCAGGATTTGTAAGGATAGAGAGGATTGTCTTGTCTTCAATCATAAAGAGTTGTATAGGTTAGGAGGGATGGTGCTATTAGAGAACCGAAAAGGAAGGGAAAGATCTTTTTTTTTTATTAAAAAGATTGTCAAGCCATCAGAATGTAGGATGTTAGGAGCTTGCTTCGATATTTCCTGCTTTCCTTATGTCAATGTCAAGTTCTCCACTTTCACATGGGTGTTAAGTCTCACCAGGACATGGAGGAGGGTAGAGTAGGTCAGTGGATGAAAAAAGTAAGAAAGGTGTTGGTGGTTGATTCCATTTGTAGTGAAGAAAATGAGTCAAGGTCATAAGGATTTATTAGGATGCTGTAATCTAGGGAGGGAGGAAAGACGGAGTGAACATTGCATCAAGTGGGAACGTGGTATAATTGTTTGAAAAGCCAGACAGAGAAGCTCAGGTCCAGAATGTTTCCTTTTATGTGTCACAGGAGGGCAGTTGTTGAGGGTCATGTCCAAAGAGCACAAAAGAGGAAGGAGGCAGGAAGAGTCTCCAGAGAGAGTGAATGCATTTCTGTCAAAAGGCAAGACTGGTCTCAGTAGGATATCTTTCTAGTTTATAAGGTTTATTAGGGGGTCAGCTGATATATAACAACAATATTAAGATGAATGGGGAAGTAACAGTAACAGCTTGGAATTGAACGAGGAGAGGAAATGAGTCAGTGCAGGAGGTGTGAAGCTTTATTTCCAGGACAGAAGCAAGCCTACACTTAGTGGTTCATAGTAAATCATTTTTTAAATAAAAGCTGATCCTCTGGTTTTACCTGTGGAATGCCAACAATCAAGCTCTGCTGAAAGAACCTATATGAACATTTTACACTATATGGACAAAAGTATTTGGCCAAACCTGCAATGACATCGTGTCTAAATACATATACTTCAATATGGAGTTGGTCTCCCTTTTGCAGCAATAACAGCTTTCACTCTTCTTGGAGGGCTGTCCACAAGATTTTGGAGTGTTTCTGTGGGAATTTGTGCCCATTCATTCTGTAGAGAATTTATGAGGTCAGGCACTGATGTTGGACAAGAAGGTCGGGCTCGCAATCTGCGTTCCAGTTTATCCCATACAGTAGGTGCTGGATGGGGTTGAGCTCGGGCTCTGTTCGGGCCAGTCAAGTTCTTCCACACTGAACTCATCAAATCATGTCTTTATAGTCCTTGCACTGGGAAATAGTCATGTTAGAATAGAAAAGGGCCTTCCCCAAACTGTTGTCACAAAGTTGGAAGCATAGCGTAGCCGAAGCATTAAGATTGCCCTTCACTGGGAATGAGGGACCTGATTAAAACAACTGAATTCAATAATTAACAGGTTTGGCCAAATACTTAAGTCCATATAGTGTATCTAGCATAGCATTAATATTGTAGTGTAATAATTGTCACAGACATACAAATACATATTTCTGATAGCACTGCATTACAAAGTGAATTATGGAAAATGTACCTGATGGCTTAATCAGTTCCCACTTTGTACATTGTCAAAGAAATGATGATGCCAATTGCGGGCATTTACAAGGAAAGTCAATTTTAATGATTCCCCTAATGTCAAACGTAGCACTATGTGCACATGGAAAGCATTAAAAATGTTTTGCAAAAGCAATACTCCACTCATTTTATATACAAATGATACTAATACAACACATCTCCCACTGCAAATGGACAACCTCTCTCCATCCCTACCTCTACTCCCCTGAGAGGAACACTGGTAAAACTCATTTCTCTCCTCATTCTCCAGAAGTCTGATCTCATTTTAGGCCAACTGTCTCCTGGAGGCTTTCATTCACCCATCATGCTCTCGTTTCCCAGAAGTCCCTTAGCCCTGAGGATGGCTGCAGAGCTTCAGCACTGCTTCTCTGTGAGTAAACAGCCACAGATCCCATGGCAACACAACACTGTTGATTTATGATGGTGCTTTCCACAGGTGAAGATTTGCTCCCATGTCTGAAAGGCACCCCCTTTTTTTTTTTTTTTTTTTTTTTTGAAAAACTAGCAAGTTTTTGTCTGTTATATTTATTTAAACTAAGCATTAGATTGTTGTGGATTTGTTTGTCTGAATGTGTTCATGTTTATGTGTAAAACCTTTCTCCTTCTCCTGCAGCACAGAGGGTGGCCCAAAATCATCTTCTATCTTGGCGCAGTCTGCTTTATCTAACTACGTGTTGAGCTGAATGTAAAAATGTTTCGCTCCCTTGCGTCATTGTGGCAGGAGCCTGCTGGAAAGTGTGCTTAGTTTATGGCTCCTGGTAAGAGATGTTTGAGCACTGTGTTAGAGGAAGGTGGTTTTTGTACCAAATGGATCTACCTGCTGAGAGCTGGTACTCAAAGCGAAAGGCGCCGTGCTGAGAGAGACTAAACTCTTTATCCCTTGTCTTTTTCCATGCCTTTGATCATAGTTTTTAATGTGTTTGTGACTGGGAGCTCACGTATGCTCCGTGGAAAATGTGTGTGTTCTGCTTTTTCTGTTCTCATCAGACTATTGGCTAATGTAATGCCAAAGTAATGTCTTAGTCATTTAGACCTATTACAATATGCTCGATCTCATATGTGAAGGATTTGTATACATCTAATAATAACTGGACTTAGTACAGTTATAAAAAAAAAAAAGCATTTGAAAGCCATTACTTAAAAAACTTAAATACAAACATACTGTATATAAGTTATAAATGACGGTAGTTTAAAGTAGACAGTACTTAAATAGTTTGACAGCAAAACGTCTAGAACAGAACATTTCTGTTTCATTTTATATACATACTGTATATTTCGTTTGGAAGCTTTGATCTATCACTGTTTTACTTCTG
This sequence comes from Clarias laeviceps, assembly GCA_030014305.1. Classification (NCBI taxonomy): domain Eukaryota; kingdom Metazoa; phylum Chordata; class Actinopteri; order Siluriformes; family Clariidae; genus Clarias; species Clarias laeviceps. The sequence goes on along the minus strand of JAQMYJ010000014.1, from coordinate 17,548,678 downwards.
TTTTTTTTCTGCATTTGAGATGTATGATGCACTTCAGTATTTATGACTGTAATATTTATGTAAGGAAATTAAGCAGACAAATAATGCTAAAACCCACAGGAGATCATGTGATCTTTTTGGATGAACTAGAAATTAAATGCACACGTTGCTGATGCGTTTGGTAAGCCTGGTTATATTTGCTGTGTCTTATTCTTCAGTTATGGCGGCAAGGTGGCTTAGTGGTTAACACTGTCACCTTGCACCTGCAGGGTCCGGGTTCGATTCTCCATTTGCATGGAGTTTGCGTGTTCTCCCTGTGCTTGGTGGGTTTCCTCCAGGTACTCTGGTTTCCTCCCACAGTCCAAAGACATGCAGGTTAGGCTAATTGGCGTTCCCAAAGAGGTTCTACCATGGTTGTAAAATTGGAATAAATACAACCACTGGCCACCATAGTCCTTAGTTGTATTACAGAGGTTTCTAGATGAATTGAGGGATTCATCAATTGGGATTTTTAATCGTATGGGTGCTCACTGTGGTCTCACACTTCCAGATACGAGGGTTTGATTCCTGCCTCGGGTCTGTGTGTATGGAGTTTGCATGTTCTCCTATGTGCTTGGCTGGTTTTCTCCAGTGTACTCCAGTTTAAAGGCATGCAGATTAGGTTAATAGACGTTCCCAAATGTATGCCTGTATTACCGTATTAAGCGATATGAAGGACTAAATATGAACTTATATGCAGTTTTCCGATGCCCGATCAGACCGTATACTGTGCATCCCAATAAGGTGACATTGGCAAAAACCAAGTGATGATGCAAGTGGTGATGCAAGTTGCTGCCATGACTCATTAAACAACACAATCAAAGCATGAATTTGCTGTATTTTTGTTATTAAAGCCTACCCAACACTATTATTGAGACTACATTGCATATTTACATGGCCACAAACACAACTGTAGCCTGATTTATTCTTTGGGACAAAAATGTGGCAGGTGGAATTATAGTGTTTTGCAAAATTACACAAAATTCACATTGATGTAACCAAAAAAAAAAAGAAAATTTAATTATGGCATTTGTGCATTTTAACAACCTTGTGACTCGAAACTATGCATTGAATATTTTTCAACAGCTTGTAATACTTCTTTCCTCATCTTTTTGTCTCAAATCTGCCAAAATGGTGCGAGGCAGAAGGGGCCCTATTTTTCTATTATTATATATAGATTGTATCAAGTGACACAGGACACTTAAACAAAAGAGGAAAAGCCAGTGGTAAATGTTATTCCAAGGGGGCCCCACAATATAATGGAGGGACATTTAGGGGTGGATAAAACACTAGCGACCATTAATCAAAATCCCTTTTGAAAAAAGTTGTATGGATCTTGTCGGCCCATTAAATTGAACTGCACTAGGGTATTGCTTTGTGCTTGTTATGGTGGACAATGCAACATGATACCTGGAAACAGTGCCTTTTCAGAACTCATTTTGCAGAGGCTCTCTGACACTTCTGGCTGAAAGAAGAAAATACATTAATGTCACACACTATTTGAACTAAAGGGAATTAAAGGGATTCGCAGCAGCATTTACCACCCACAGAGGGAAGCTCTGGTCAAAAGCTTTAGTCAAATGTTAAAAAAAAAGTTGTTTATCATGCTATTAGTATTTGGAACAAGTGGCTTAAGCCACTGTTATTTGCATTTTAAGACACCCTGAAAGCTTCCCCCTGTGGATTATTGTATGGACGCAGGCCTCGTGGCATCCTAGATATCATTAGAAGAACCTGGAAGAGTGTGACTTCTTCTAGCAAAAGTGAAATTCAATATGTTCTTGATTTGAGAGCAAAACTTTTCACACAGGAGAATTTATTACAGGGTCAAGATCATGCCAGGTGTATGTATCACTACCCATGTTGAGCTTCTAAATTACTTGTCAAGGATCCTCTGAGGTCACACTGCTAGTTGGAGCCAGCTACTATGAGGTTAGGTGGTTACAATGGTAACGGGCATTGGTGGCTCAGTGGTAGGTCTCTCACCTGCCATGTGGAAGGCCCGTGATTGATTCCCAGCCAATGCCCAAACCCCAGCCACTGGATGCAGTGCCTGTCTCAAGCCCGGATAAGAAGAAGAAGAATGTTCAATTATTTGTCACATGTACTTTACAGCACAGTGAAATGTCTTCTTCGTATATCCCAATTAGGAAACTGGGGTCAGAGCGCAGGGTCAGCCAGCTTACAGCGCCCCTGGAGCAGATAGGGTTAAGG
>JAQMYJ010000014.1:17526289-17546346 GCA_030014305.1 Clarias laeviceps | reverse complement strand
CCCTGGAGCAGATAGGGTTAAGGGCCTTGCTCAAGGGCTCAACAGTGGCAACTTGGCGATGCTGGGGCTCGAACCCCTGACCTTCCAATCAGTAACCCAGTAACCCACAGCCTTAACCGACTGATCCACCACTGCCCCATAAAATGGCAGGGTTGCATCAGGAAGGGCATCCGGTGTAAAACCCCCCGGTGGGAGCTTAAGGCAATGTCGACATTGGGGTAACTAAGAAGTGCCACAGCATTTGAAGCAACCCGGTGGTCTTAGTACCCAATGCGGTGTTTAAATTTGACACATAACCAATGTAGCCTGTAGTGAAAACTGATCAAACAGTTAGTTGTATCATGCATTTGTTTAAGAATGGACTTGACAAAACAGATATTGGCAGATTCCCTTAACTCAATATTCAGGATTCCCATGCAAAAGTTTGCAGTTGAGTGGGTGTACAGTTAGTGCAGTATCACGGTTTTCACTTGGTGCATTCCAAAATTACAGCCTGTCCAAGACTTAAGACCAAAAAGGGGTGAGGTAGTTTCTGGGACTGGTAATTCCTGGAGAGTCAGTCTCAGGCCAGACAGCTCCCCAACTTGAGTTGGGTGTTCAGGATATATAGCAGCAGGGTGTTGGTTGAGTATCATCTTCAGACAGAGAGTTGTGGGTGAAGCCAGCAGCTAATGCTTTCTACCTGTGCCTCATTATGAAAGCTTATTTATGCATGTTTTTCGTTTTGTTGACAAAAGATAGACCTGTGGTGAAGTCTACAAGTACACCAAGCACATGTGAATGTGTGTGCTGAAAAGCAAAACATGGATTCACAATGTAGACTAGAAGAAAAAGTACTGGACTCACCTCAAGTTGACACTGACACTACTTCTAACTGCTATCAGATGCTTTGTCCACACTAATAGAGATTTATAGAGTGAACATTGAACGCATTGTTGCTTCCAAAAATGTTCGCTCTACAAGTGACATGCTTTTCCTGCCAAGTTGCAAAGCGGCTAAATATCAACACTAAGTGACGGTACTGGCATTGAGCATGCAGAGGTCAGTGATACAGTAGAGAATACAAAACAATAACTCTTCCATGCAGGAGAGTTATGTTTATATTATACACAGCTCTGTTTAATTTTACAGTTGAGTGAAAGCAACTGTCACATTAACTTGCTGTATTTTAGGATGTGTTAGAGCCGGGATCATGTGACAGTCATGGGCTAATCATAGAATGATCCTCATCAGTTGAATGATTTCCCCATTCACTCCACAATTTACATAAGCTATATAGGTGTTCTATAGAGAATCTTAAATAATATGTTTTTGGGTACATGCACACACCTGAGGTTGGGTTTGCCTTGAGCCCTGCTTGCTTCAGTGATGCTGCATTTGCTGCTGCCAATCATTACTATGAATGATGAGGTCATCTAGATATGCATGGATGAATTGTGCTGTGAGGTGCTGAAACGTCACTGAACAAACTGAACAGAAGTATTTTAAAGCCAATTTACAATTAAATCCACAAGCTGGAAAAACGTAATGATTAACTAATTATTTACCTAGTATATTAAATAATACTAACAATTAATTCTAGGTTTGACATGTGCTTCTTTATTAGCACAAGTTAAAAAAAAAATGAGGTTGTATATTAAGATATTAGTAGTGAATAAAAACAAATGATAAGCCAATTTCCAGCCAATACTGGAGTGATACTATTCAGGAGTGATGGTCATCCAATATTTTCACATTAATAAAAGTTATTGTTATTTCAGCTGCATATTGGTCAGTATAATGGAGTTAAAATAAATCAATTGAATTAATGATAATAGTCTCAGATAATAAATTAAAGTGGACATTTTAATTTAACAGTATTTAAATCAGGTACAGTAAGTAGTGTGGGAATTACAACACTTTCTCACTCACTTATTCATCTTCTATACCACTTTATCCTGTATTCAGGGTTGCGGGGACCTGGAGCCTCTCCCAGGAGGTTTAGGGTATGAGGCAGGGTACACCCTGGACAGGGTGTCAATCCATTGCAGGGCACACACACACGTACAGTACACACACTACGGGCAATTTGGGAACACCAATTAGCCTAACCTGCATATCTTTGGACTCTGGGAGGAAACCCACCAAGCACAGGGAGAACATGCAAACAGAGACGGGAATCAAACCCATACCCTGGAGGTGCGAGGCAACAGTACTAACCACTACACCACCGTGCCGCTACAGTATTTTCTATGTCACATTTTTAATTCCACATCCCTCTAACCCTAACAACCATGTTAAAGGACCAAAATAGAAATTGGACAAACTACCAAAACCATGAAGTAAGTTGCAATTTTTAATACTTTGTTGTAAATCATTTGCAGCTTAATAACTTGCAGAAGTCTGGAGCCCAAACACATCAGTAAACCCTGGGGTTCGTCCCTGGTAATGATCTGCCAAGCCTTTACTATAGATGTCTTCAGTTCTTGCTTGTTCTTGGGGCATTTCATCTTTAGTTTGGCTCTTAGCAAGTGAAAAGCTATATACGTATATAAATATATAAGTACTTATACAAAGTAAAATGATTAAAATCATTTGTACAGATCCATTTACCTTATTAATTTCATGTAATATCTTTCATAGTTTCTGTGCATATTTTGAGTGTTTTTTTTTTTTTTTCAGGTCAGGGCTATCATGACAAAAAAAAAATTATTGCTTTTTCTCCCCAAAAAAACGTTTATTCTCTTGGTTCTGACTTTTCTGTTCATTTTCAACTTTTTGGATAGACATACTGTAACATAGTAGTATATTTCCATTTTTCTATTCACAATTATGAGGTTGGGCCAACATTTGCACTCAGTTGTACATATTGAAATATTATGTGAGGGGCGCACAAGTAAATCCAAGACTTTTTTGATAAATGAATGTGTAAAACTGATTGATAAGACTTCAAGCTTGAGACTCTTGGATGCAGTGAAACATTGGACTGGTGCAAACCTTTAAAAGAAGGCTATACATCAGTGGATGATGATCCCGGCCAAGGTGGCTTGAAGCCGAGTGCAATCGTACCCGTGAACATTCAGTGAGATTCTTGAAGATAGACAACTTGTAGAAGAAACACATCTGTCTGTGGGAACTGTACACACAATCATTTACCAATACCACTTGCACATTACAGGAACTCAGTTGGGAGTTATTACCACATGGCCCATAGAGTTCTGACCTCGCTCCAAGCCATGTCCACATTTTGAGGCTGTTAAAGGATTTCCTGGGAGGCCAGGGATCATGGCTCAGGCATACTGAGAAAACGTTCTACCTTAGTGGTATACAAACACTAGTGAAACACTGGGATAAGTGCATTAGTGTAACAGGGGATTACAGTATATAGAGAAATTAAGGGACTTTTTAATCTCATAACTGTGTTCTGTTATTCTGCACAATCAAAAGTCCCCGCTTGACTTGAACAACCTATTTGAATGTAGTTGAATGCAATAGACTAAAATGCTGGTCATTAAACCTGGTTTTGTCCAAAGAAAACATGTTAGTCACAAATCATGGTTTCTTAGTTTTTCTTGCTTCAGCATCCATAAAACTGTAATTAGTGTAGGAGGCCGAGTCTATAGGAAAGAACTGAAACTCTTTCATGTGGCATCCCTCAAAATCCATCACATTCCACTGAACTCATTTCATTTCTTCGGTCATCCTCAGGTCCCATGAGCTATCTCGTGGTATACACGTGGAAAAGTGGTGAGAGACAACCCCACTGGGACTGATGAAGTGTGTTGTACTATAGCCTTTGGTTAATAATCACACTCTGTAAATCAGTTACATCATGGTGGTCTGGGTTGGTGGTGGAACCTCAGCAACTAATGAAAGACTGTAATCTGATGACATTATTCATCGAGAGCAAACAAAGCAGTGAGAGTAAACATGCATAAACAATAATTATATCAACTTTTTATACTGGGAATTTTAGCATACTGCTTGAAAACTTAATTTGACTTTAAATATGCCCATAATAACAAAGATATACAGTAGATCCTTGTACTGCTGTTTATTTTTTCATATAATATACACTCATAGCACTGACTAAGTTTTGCCATTATATTACATCTCTTCCTGTAAGAATCATTAAGAAGAAATGCGTCTTGGATCCTTGGAAAGTAATGCTGGCTGGATTTTCTGCTGTCTCATGTGGGTCTACTTTTATGGATCCACATGTTCCATTAAACCAGGCTCCCACAGAATGAGACTAACTGGAAAGGATGGAAAAAATGTTAAACATAGGAACCAATAGTATGGTTTGAACTTTTCAATGAGTCACACAAGCCTAATCAGTGGAACGTCTCTCCCCTTGACTGCAGTTTGTCTCGGGAATAAAGGCCAAAATCAACTTCCAAAACCTGTTTTAAGGTAATTTCGTTAACTTATGTACCTGTATGATTTTATATGCTTTAATCTGCCGTCCCTTACAGCCTGAAGCTGCGACTTCTCTGCTCACATTCTACATCCCAGCAACTGGGCATGACATGAGTGCTCACGTTGTAAGTTTTAAACGGAACACATGAATGGGTTTCGTGGACCTGCTCGCACTGCAAGACATGCCAGAAATCCATCAAAAACCAGATAGATCCATCTGTCCGGAAACCAGATTACAGTACTTCCCTTTTGGGTGATTAATCCGGAGCCAAGACCCTGCTCACACTGCACATTAAATGACAACTGATTCAGGCATATTATAAAATTAATCTTGGGTGAGTGATTTGTGGGATAAGATCAGGCTGAATCCATGCAGTGTCTTTCCAGCTATTAGATTTCCAACAAGACCATACAGGCATTCTAAGAAGTAACTGTAGCAACCATAGCAAAACAGGAAGCACAACACTCACTCACTCACTCACTCACTCACTTAATCCTGTATACGGGGTCACAGGGGCGCTGGAGCCTATCCCAGGAGACATAGAGCACGAGGTGGGATAAACTCTGGATGGGATGCCAATCCATCGCAGGGCACACATACACAATTTTGGGAACGCCAATTAACCTAAGCTGCATGTCTTTGGACTGTGGGATGAAACCAGAGTGCCTGAAGGAAACCCACCAAGCAGGGGAGAACTCCATGCACAGAAACCTGAAATGGGAATCAAACCCCCGACCTTGGAGGTAAAAGGCAACAGTGCTAACCATAACGCCCATGTTAAAATAATATCAGTTCCATTCTTAAACCTTTTCTTTAGATATTAATCCCCACCTTTCCACCCCAAATCTTGTTTTATAACTGTCCAGTCTTGAGACTAGCTATGATTAAAATCTGTGCTCCTAAGATTTACTACGACTTTCTAAATCAATAAATTGAAGGATGACTAGAACACTCAGTATAGATTTATTACATGAACAAAACCCAATAATATTCTGACTTGGAAGAGATTATTTATTTCTGACCTTATGGTTATTGAAGACATTGAGCTTTTCTTTAAAGTTGGTTTGTTCTTTTTCAGTTCCAGTGGTTTGGATCAGTCCAATAAGCCAGACAAATAGGCTAATAACTGTAGGAACTCAATAATGATTATAATAACTTCAAAAGTAGTGGGTTGTGGTTTCTACCACTGTAGCTAAACAAACCAAGTGCTGAGCATTATAAAACCCTGGGGGTACACCATACTCTGAGAACCACTGTCTCGGAATATTTTGTCTAGATAAGTCCTCTGCTTTCTAGGGTTCATCTGTAGAAGAACCAGATGTGATTAATCAGAAGGTACTTGCAGTTTCCCAGCACAGTCAGACAGGTCAGAGAGAAATGATCCAACATATAAAACAAACCAAAGGTTGAAGACGTTATTCAGCGAGAGGTCAGTAAGGTGTTAAATTGATGTTGGTTAATTAAAAGAGACTGGTGGGAGATGAAATTGCTCCTGGAGAGGGAACAAGGTTTGATAGGATTGCTCAGTATAGTGGGAGGTGAACTAATTACTGGGCTCATTTTAAGCAAGGCAGGTTTGTAGCAAACTATACATATACAGTAACCATATCACAATGTTCAATATTCTACAATATTCTATGTAGATTTTTTTTTAATTATTATTAATATGTTCAGCATATCATTTAACACTATTCTGGTCTCTAAGTTGCAGAGTCTTTCACAGATACTGGGTACAATGTCCAGTCATTCTTCAATTTATTGATTTATTGGTCCAGAGAGTTCAGCCTGAGTATGATCCAGTCCCCTGAAGGAAACTAGAACACCTACAGTAACAGGCACCTACATGGAGAACATTCAAAACAGTTCACAGATGGAAATCTGAGCCCAGATTTCAGGTTCTTTAAACCTCAAACCCATAAGCTGTGTGAGCCAGCAACACTTCCTGATGTACCATACTATAGCCCATTACAGGAAAAATCTGGCTTCATCCAGTGTCTGACCAGATCCACTGTCTGAACTTCAAAGTAAGAAGAATTGTGTTTTCATTTCTTATCTCCATGGAAGAAAAAAAAGATCCCTTTTTCTTCCACGAAGGAACATTTATCAAAATGATGAGCCCAGAATACGGCCAAGTATAAAATCTGCATGTATTTATAGTAATTTCATGAAAGTGGAGAAAAATGGTGGGGTTTTTTTTACATTTACTCCCGTCTGGTGTTACCTACAGTGTAATGTGCCAAACACTACAACAAATCACATATGATTTGCTCAACGAAAGGCATAATTTGGGAGAAGGAAAAAACATACCATGCTTACATGATGGAAAGTGAAATATGACTGTGGTCTATTTGAAGTCATTGCTGAGGATGATGTGTGGCTTGGACACTTACAAAAAAAAAAAGATTTAAAAAAGTCTTACTTTGCTTTATATCTCAATAAATCTTAGACACTAAATAAATTGTTTAAGAATTACATCTATAGAATTGAACTCTAAAATGGGTCGGGGATTTTTTTGTTCATGTTCATGATCAATTCTATCAAATTTAATTGAGTCTAATTAATTAATTGAGTCAAAATGAGTGAGAGTGTGTGTTTGCATATGTGTCCTGTATTCTGTTTCAGAATGGTCAGGTTATTGTCCTGTATTAATTAAAGAAATACACAGCATAAAGAATGTACTGTAGCTCACTGGAAAAAGGTTGCATGGTGTGACAAGTCCAGATTTACCCTGTTCCAGATTAATGGATGGATCAGGGTAAGAAGAGAGGCAAATGAAGTGATGCAGCCATCATGCTTAGTGCATACTGTACAAGCCTGTGGGGGCAGTGTTGTGATCTGGTCAGGTCTAGGCTCAGCAATGCTGCGTGCCAAAAAGTAGGGCAGCTGACTACCGGAATATACTGAATGACCAGGTTTTTCCATCAATGGTTTTTTTTCTTCCTTGTTGTCACAAGCATGTTCCAAAATAACAATACCATGATTCATCAGCTCCAAATTGTGAAAGGGAGCATGAGACATCGTCAATACCAGATCTTATTCTTATAAGAATTTGTTTAACTCTGGATGGAAAGAAGTGACATGGTGGTTTAGTGGTTAGCACTTTCACCTTGCACCGCCAGGGTCTGGGTTTGATTCCCACATCAGGGTCTGTTTGCATGTTCCATGGTTGTTGCGTTTCCTCTGGGTACTTTGGTTTCCTCCCACAGTCCAAAGACATGCAGATTAGACTAATGGAAATAAATACAATGGAAATTACCATTTGCCTTCACAGTCCCTAGTCGACCTACAAAGGTTCCTAGATGGATGGATGGGTAGCTGGAAATAAATGTTGTGACATTGCATGAACTTATTTCCACAGTGAATGTGCACTGTAATCAAAGCAAAACACGGTCCAACAAAATTGGAAAAAGTTGGACTGGCAATGTATGTTACCTAATGTAGTGCAAATAATTATTTATGCAAGTTACACTGAAGAGGTTTAATAACTACTAACTACTAGCTATTTGTTGTATTAATATATATATATAATTATTATTATTTTTTTATTGTAAGAAATGTACCTCAAATTCTATAATGACTCTAAAATTTATGGCTATCGATTATTTCTTTTCTAAAAGATTTTTTTCCATACATAATAAAGTAAAATGTTTTGGTGGGGGGAAACTAACTTTTTTCGCACCCTACTACACTCAAAAAATTTCATCCCCAAGTGTAGAGTTAAGGGCACTCGGCTTCCACCGAAGCCTCCAAGTAGAATCCCATTACAGAGATTAGAACTTGACCATTTTTTAAAGAGTATCAGATAACCCACACTTTTTTAAAAGTACTTCACATGATGCACAGTGTTTCATGACTGATTTAGAGCCAACATAAAAAAGGTACTTCTGCACAAGAAGGGGCTTTGAATTGAAGTGTGGCCTCTGACATCAAGTCGCATGATCTTCACTTGTAAATTTTACACAAGAGGTTTATAGACATGTCTCTTGGTGTGTTTCACACATTTCTCACACACAGTGGACTTTGCACATTTTATGCATATGTTTTGATTTTCACATGTGATCTTTTTTTTGTTCAATAATACTTCAATAATTCCTTTTTCCATGATTACTGTACATATCGGCAAGATGATTTTGGCTATATGTTTACTTGAGTTCGATCTCATCCTGAAACGCACTTTGTTATTTCTGTTGTCTTTTTCAAGTTCACCTATTATTAACATAGTTACAAGTGAAACGGACTTACAGTATGATCACATGGGAAATGTGCACAGTTTCTCCATAAGCCTGGCTACCATGTTGATACATTAAAGAATATAAATGGGAACAAGAGATAAATGTTTTAAGTTTTAAAAGTTCTTGTATTTGTTCTTCTAGACTTTAAAGAAGGCTCTAGATTCCAGAAATCATTACATATCCTCATAAAACATAAAAGTGATGTAAACAAGCACTTTTTCAAAAGAAGTTCATTATTTAGTTTATAATGTAAAAATGTTTCATGTGGTTTAGCTGTTATTTGTTGATATTTTTGTTTTCCAATGTTACTAACAGACCACATGATCCTAAATATCCTTCTGACATGTTCAGGTTTGTTAGAAAGAAAACAATTTAAAAACTGAACTTTCTGCTGTTTTACCATAAAACCTAAATCATCCCTCAGACATGACAGTTAAAGGTTCACCCGGGTCACTGAGTGCTTTATGGATGTGCCCCTTACAGCCTTTCAGAGATCTACCTATAAAGTGTATTTTCTTTCAATAAGTAAATGTCTGAAGAAAAACAGTCCTTGAATGTTCAAGTACGTTTGCAAACTCAGAAAAAACAACAACTTTGCATCTAATCCTGCTTGGAATTGGAAGACGTCCTTGCGCTCCATTGCGTCTATAATAAACCCGTTATTCTGTGGTTCTTCGGTGGGTTTGCAACCTCAAGTCTCTTTTTGAAACGTTTGCATCCTTTAGATGTGGAGTGTATGTCTTTCAGCTGTTCCGACACGCAGACTTTATTTTCCTTTCGCAAGGCAGCGGTTCCCCTGAGTTATGAGGGCCTCTCGTAACGGCCGTGTTTTTCTTGTCAGTGGCTACTGTTTTCGTTCGAGGGTCTACTTTTTTTGCTGATCGAGCATTTGGACACACATGGCCGCTTAAACCCAGCTTCTGTCTTACACATTTGCAGCTTTCGCAAATCCGCCCTGGAAGATATAAGGAAACAATCAGCCACGGAAGAGGTCAAGTTTGTCTTTCATTAAGGGAATGTCTCAAACGCTGGGTTTATCACAGGCCCTTTTTACGCTCACACCGCGACAAGCAGACTGCCACACAGATGTCGGCGCTTTGTCGCAAATCACAGCTGGTCGACTAGTGCGGCATTTGTTGTTTTACGGGTTAAACCACAGAAAAGCATATGCTGTCTCTATGGATGTACTTCACCGGAAAAAAGAAAAAAAGAAAAAAAGAAAAGAAAGCTTACGGTTAAAGCCCAACATATGTCTCGGCTTCAGAGGCACTTGACAAGATAATGAAAAACATGACAAAGTAGGTCAGCTAAAGAATAACAAGCACACTTTTTTATTTTGTAGAATGTATAGGTCCTGCCATGGTTCTGAAGATATGTCAGAAAATAATAAGAGAGCTACACAAAGGTCTTTGTCTCAGGAGACAGGTGAGGGCAAAATGGAGAAACACGACCCACAGGATGAATGGAAAGCATGGCATGTTTAGTATCTGGGTTTTAACCGGGTAATTACAGCAGTCTTTTAAGATTATTACAGTACATCTCACAGTGTACAACCTGATCCCAAGAAAATCTTAGCTGAACTCTGTAACTGACTCTGAGACTACATGTCCTCCATGTCAGATTATATGATGGAAATGATCTAACAATAGAAAATGATTAAATCCTGCTCACGTCATCAATCAGCGTGATCTGGGCTCATGCCAAGAATAGGTTCGCACAAACAGAAACTTTCTTAAAAGCGATCTTGAGGGAATAAAGAGTTTTAGTATGATTTGTTTATGTTTTGGAATTACTGTGCATGTTGCTGTCCAGGTGGATTTTGTATAATCCATGCTGTCCTTCTAATATATAGTAGCCACGCTCACATTTGTAACTTATTAAAATGTATTAGTATTGGAAAACGAGCATTCCTCACGATCCAGGATGAGCCACCCTAAATCATTTGTGGGGAAGGTTGTTACAGTATATCTGGTAAGATGGCAGGATGAACAGTACTATAATGTGTCTAGGGATGAGCTGACAGAGAGGTTATCTGTACAGTGCTCTGACCAAAGGCAGACAATTTAGCTTGGCTCACAGCCCCAACCATGCTTTTGCCCTTAGCCATGGTCCGTACTCAGCACCCCATAGAGGTCAACCTGGCAATCTCCACCGCCCAGGTCCCTGCAGAGATCGACAAGACTACAATCTTTCCATTGTAGAGGTTTGGTACAAATATGCATCAGTGACGGGCATGCGCCTAAATCTTTTTTCACCCATTGCTCACTCCTTAAGGGCACAAGTCTCATGTTCATCAAATTACTTTCATTTATTCATCTTCGATACCACTTATGGTGATACAGGGTACAAGGCGGGGTACACAGGGCACACACACTGCAGGTAACACTTAGCCTACTCTGCATGTCTTGACCTGTGCAAGAGAACATGCAAACTCCCAGACCCAAAGCGGGAATCGCCACAGTGCCGCTGCATATCATTTACACTGCGTATCTATTTTTTTTTCTCTCCAAAGGTCTTAATTTAGCCATAAAAAGTTCACTTTTAGCCATTTAGACAGTTTAAAACTCTAAATGCTAAATTCTGCAAATAAAATTCAGATTGCACCATATAATCCAATGAACAATTCACTTAAAAGTTTTATTTGGTCATCTTTTTTCCTATAAAGATAAACATTTAGCAGTAGCTGTAATACATTCTTTCACCACATTTCTGTGACATAATTACACCTCTTTAAGGATCAGAAGAGAGATTTATAGCTGGCATCCAGCTTTAGCATGGAGGATCATTCATTGCAGTCATAATGATGGTTATTGGCAGGACCCACTTCTGCTCAGGAGTGGGTGTAAAGGTTTTTGGACAGTTACACTATATTATAACAGATGGCTCCAGTGAAGGAAAAATGCTACAGGTCCCTTGATGATCCTGCAGAGAGAAAGGTAGGGGACTGGACGTTTCTGACATGTGGTGAACTCAACATGCCCTTCTGTAGCACGCTATAATAAACTGGGGAATTCGAAAGGCCCTAAACTGTGAGCACTGCACATGCTGTTTCTCTTAGTGTTTGGCCATGCTACGATTCATGCAACGCTACTATTTACTTTTTTGTGACATTTCTGACTAAAGCGTAGAAAGCGTGACATTAAAGCAAATCACTGCCTGCTTCAAAGACATAAATGGAGAAATATTGACTGTTCAGTCACTGATCTGTGCTGTGCTGATGTGTTCATAAGCCCTTGGATGCGCTGAGCTAGAAGAGTGGTGAGGAATGCTGAATACTTTTAAGTGTCATTAAGGCCTAATGGTATGGCGTGTTGCTTTGTGCAAACACACATTTTGGAACATCGGATTGTGTTATGACAGCTGGTTGTGATATTGAATAGGAGAGCTAAAATATTTTCACCGTAGTAACTGCTGTTACTATTATAAAACCATTAGGCAGCCTTACAGCATAGGTTATAATAGGCATGAAGCTATTACATTACATACACTCGTAAGAAGGCAGATCAGTAGCATAATTTGTGCTTTACATTTCTACATCTGTGATCATGAATAGCAAGCAGAAAACAGGAAAGCTGTGCGCTTTCATTTACACTGCACAAAGCTTAAAGGTCTGTCCTTCTTCTTCTTCTTCTTCATACAATCAGTGCTTTGTTCACTTATATTAGTTACTTCTAACGTTTACTTCAAAGACATTTAGAAACGAAAATTAATTATCCTCCTCATTTTGGTTTATTGTTTTCAAGACTGTGTTTCTCTTGTGTTTACTCAATCGATATTAATGATACCTGTATGTTATGGATGGGGCAGTAAAGTGAAAAAAAAAAAAGACTCACATTGGACTTATCACTTGACATGACTGTCACTAATAGTCTGCATGAATCTACAGTAAGGGCTTGTAAGGAATGAGCTGCAAATACATATTAACATTGATTATCTATTATATACAAGTATACTGGTGACAGGATCATGGACACGGAGGGCTCATTTATGCCTCTGGGGAACAAAGGCCAGCCCGTCTAGTCCGATCCCACTGAAAAGCCAATGCAGCACAACTCGTCAGTCAGAGCTGGTCATGATAGAAAGGCACCAGAACATCCAGTGCACCACAGCCCACTGCGCATGGGCCCCAGTAGGCAAAGAGCCCATGGCTGCCAAACACCTCTAATCTCAATATGATAGCGCATGCATGTGATGTGCCGAACAAACATGTCCCAATCCTGCAACCCACAGCACCCAAAGGATCCGCTGCCAACAACCTGGAACCAGCCCCGCAATCACACCCCCCAGAGGCCTTCCGAAGCCAGAGCTACCTATGTGGCAACACACACAATACTGGGCTTAATGTTTTATGTTGTGTCATGGCAGATCATTGGACAGGTTTTTTTAAATAACTGCTGGTGGTGCTGTAGTTCTTGTTTCCACATATGTACTAAATTCAGACAACAGATTTGTTAACAACAACTAAAATCATGAGTAGGGTAAAAATCTTTACTCTTTAGCTTCTTTAAAATGTCATTGTAAACTTTGTAAAGAATAAAAGTTTATTCACTGGAAGGCACTCTGATACACTTAGATGAGTCTAAATTATTAGTGCTATGAAAAGGATTTATCAAAGGAAACTCATATTCATCCTCCCACAGTCCAAAAGACATGCAGATTAGGTTAATTGGTGTTTCCAAATTGTCCACAGAGTGTGTGTGTGTATGTGTGTGTGTGTGTGTGTGTGCGTGCACCCTGAGATAGATTGGCACCCAGTCCAGGGTGTACTCCACCTCCTGGGATAGGCTCCAGGCCACTGTGACCCCGTATCAAAGATGAATGAATGAATGAATGAATGGACTCATTTTTCTTAGTACAAATGAATGAATTGCATACAAAACGTAAAAAAATTTTTTTTTTTAACGTAAAAGCAGTGATGGAATATGAAAAATAAGATACATAAGCGTTCACTCAATTAATTGGTAGTAAGTCATTTTGTAAAAATATTTAGTAAAATATGCTAGTTTACTGTTTCATGTTATTTATCGAATATCCAAAAAAAAAAACATTTTCATTAACAAAACCTAACCTGCTGACCTCATAACTGGCACCCTGTACACTGACCCATGCCATATGCTTTATTTTTTTTTTAAAGTTGGAATGACACTCGGCAGAAAGACAAACAAAGAGTGATGTGATGGATTTCCCCCTCTGACTCACTGTTTCAACCCCCACATTTCTTCCAGTAGCCGGAGATCTCTGAAGGGAACGAATGTATCTGCTCCACTGAGAGTGAGGAAAGGCATGACCTCACTCTGGTCTGTAGACCTCGCTGCTAATGGTGTAGTTCCCGGACTCATATACAAATGGAAAACACATTGCAACTGAATGATTAACTACACACTCCTGGAGAATTACTTTGCCTATTTTGGACAATCACAAAATGAGGTGTTTATGTCATGCAGTTGCTTCTGAATGCCTGGATGATAGAGCTGATATGGCTATATAAATACACATAAACCTTCTTACGTCCTTCATGTCATTCCTCAAATGCTCTCAAGGATATGATTTGGGAATTTCATAATGATTCTTAAGAAATCACTTATGCTGAAGATCTTATTTCTGAGCCCATAAGGGGTCCAAGCACAAAGCAGAGCAGTTCCTAAGGGCTTTGCTCACTAGCAGATCTCTGGCACTTCTAAGATTTGGATTTAACCTTTTAGTCACAGCTATAGAAAATTAGTCTTTGCTTCAGATGCTTTGCCCAGATTTCAAAACAGGAACTTTGGAATCTGATTAGCCATCTGTGCTTTTTAAAACAAGGGAGCAAATGTTTAAACATCATGACAAGAGATTTTGAGAGCAAGATATAATCAATGGAAAATATAAAGTTCAAATGATCATGTCTTTTAAAAGTTAAGATACTCAGCACTGTTGGTCAGGGGTGTTGGTAATGTCCTAATCTGTTATATTTTTTAAGAAGTATTTACATCTGGCAGACGCCCTCATCCAGAGCGACTTGCATTTTATCTCAGGGTTAAGGGCCTTGCTCAAGGGCCCAATAGTGGCAGACCAAGCAGTGGTGGGCTTTGAACATGGGACTTTCTGTGCAGTAGTCCAACACCTTAAACACTGAGTTTTTATTTTTTTTATTAAAAAAATAGTACTAAGTAGTTATTTTTTAATAAGTTAAACATCCTGCTACAGGGGTAACAAGAAACAAGTTATACAGCAACTTGTATAATGGATGCTCCATATATACCCATTTGTTCATGTAATTTTTGGAAGAAGTCTTGGTGCTGCAGGGTTGGCTAGGGATGGGTGTTGGGGTTTGAATCTCACCTCCTATCTGTGTGGGTGGAGTTTACAGTATACAGTATGTTCTCCCTGTGTTTGCTGGATTTCCTCTAGGTGAGCAGGTTTCCTCGCATTTCTAAATTGCCCATAGTCTATGATTGTGTGTCCTGTGTAGGATTTATCCAAAATGTACCCCACCTAAGTTCCTTGGGATAGGCTCTAAGCCCCCTTTGACCATACATAGTAGTATAGATAATGGATGGAAGAAGTCTCACTCTGGTCTCCAGTCTCCAGTGTCAGCACTTCTCAATAGTCAGAGCTAAAGATATAAGTCTTCTGACATGACAAAGTCTTCAGGACGACTATTATTATGGCAACTGGCTTAGCTGGCTTATTATGGTGGCTTAGTGGTTAGCGCTGTTGCCTTGTGCCTCCAGGGTGGGGGTTTGATTCCTGCCTCCGGTCTGTGTGCATGTTTCGAGTTTGCATGTTCTTCCTGTGCTTGGTCGGTTTCCCTCCGATGGAAGGCTGATTGGCAATTCCAAATTGCCCATAGTGTGTGAATGAGTGTGTGTGTGTGCCCTGCGATGGATTGGCTCTCTGTCCAAGGTGTACCCCGCCTCGTGCCCAAGGTTTCCTGGGATAGGCCCCAGTGACCCTATACAGAATAAACAGTATAGAAGATGAATAAATGACTATTATTAACTTATTGTAAATTTTATAATAATAATAATAATAATAATAATAATAATTATTATTATTATTATTCTGTCTAAATAACTATAAACAGATAGTAATGTAAATTTGTAGTCCTTTAATAAAATGTGCATTAAGTACTTTATTGCTTACTTAGAATTACTTTTTTTTGAAAAAGTAAGTGAATATGGTTTAATATCAACACATTTCTGCTGCAAAAGAGGTTCTTCATTTTTTTTCTTATGAAAAGTGCAATACATTAGTAAAATTTGAAATTTTGAAGAGGAACAGTAGCCACTTTTAAGCTCCCAGTTGACATATTTTACTAAATTCAGATCCAGAGACTTTTACACAAATCCTACACATATTTACAGTACTTACTGCCTTTTTTGTCCTCCACTTTCAAATCAACCCCATTTGCAATTATTTTTTTCTATGGTAGCTTAGGAAAATTTCCATAAGGAATCAGATGCAAGGATTTTATTTTTATATGTAAGGAAGCAATGAGTTTTCCAAATATATACATTACTCATGCGGAAACGGATGTCTGGATCTATATATACTATCAGATTTCTGTATCATGGTATGTAAAAATGATAATCAAATAAACCATAAATGTAAACTAAAAAAACAGCTCCAGGCTCCAGAATGGAAAGTAGACTAAACATCTTCAGATTACCAATCAAACCATTTATGTATCGGCATCATATACTGCAAATGGATTTCCAGTTTATCTAATGTTGACAAGAACACAATGATGGAATTGAGTTATTTTTCGGACTGTCTTTGTTGCGCACCTGAGTTCCATTACCTTACATGAGTTCCCATTACTTGACTTTGTGGAAAAAGTGCCCATTTTTTCCCAGACATACAGGGTCTGAAATGTGCTTTTGATTACAACCAGATGTAGTATGACCACCAACAGACTGTGATAAAAACAAAAGTGGATCACAAAAATGGTGATGCAACTCATGCATAAGGAATGATTGGTTTAATTTGTTCCTTTTTTTCCCCTAATGAGTGAGATCATACTGTTTTTTTTTTTTTTTTTTTTTTACATATTGGTAGTTGCTAACAAAATCAATGTAAACATTTACATTAACATTTAATATATTGAACTATACCCCCGGCCAAAGCTTTCAGCTTTCAGTCTTTCATATCTTTGGTTTTCCATTCTCTCCACATTATGTTAGTCCGAGATATAATGTGACTCAAAGTTGAGCTGTTGTGAATCTGCAGAAGACCTCATTAAACTTTGTTTGCTGTCTGTATTTGTTCCCAGAAAGGCGAGTCCTAAGCTCTAGCAGAAAACAGTATTGATTAACCTTCATGCACTTCCTTTACCGCATCCCATCATGCAACTGCATCATTCTTTCACATTCACAGTTCCCCTACTTGGTTTGTTAACAGCCCCACAGTTGTGCTTTTATACAGTTTCAGATCTGAAACAGGTCAACTCCAGATGAAATCACTTTATTTTTTTTTCTGTGTGTGAAATAGCTGTGCATATGTCTTCAGGTGACTGGGTTCGTAAAACATTTTGAACACTTGAGAAAACATTTAAAGCGGTTTTCATGAAGCCGTAAGGAAGAAACCATCTTGGAGCTATTATTCAGAGCCTAATCACCAATAATGACAGTTTCCTTCAAACCTCCTGGAGGGATGACAGGAATAATTCAATTTAATCAGATACTTATTTCTCTGTTGGTGACTACTGATGTACTGCTGTACATGTGTCCAATGCGAAAGTGCCAAAATGTGCAGTTCCTTGAATGACCACTAGTTCTACATGTGAGTCCATCCCCACAGACCCACTTGTTAAAATGTTCAACTTTACAATAAAAATAACGTATTTACAACCTGGAACAAAAAAAATGGTGGCACTTGTAGTGTGTGAATGTTGACAGGAGGTCCTACCATGATCGTAAAAGGGTGATTACTATGGTAATCACAATTTGCCTCCCATGGTCCCTAGCTGGACTAGAGAAGTTCCTGAATAAATGGATGGTACAAAAAGTAGTTTGGGTCTTAATAGCTAGATTTTCTATTCATGATCACATTAGCCACCTTAACATTTTATCTAAGCTAAAGCTAACCTAGCTGGCTTGTGGTAACTGAGGTAAGTAGGCGTGTTTTCCGAACAAGCGTCAGGCACCGGTCGCTCTGGCCATTTTCCCATTTATGGATTAACTGAGGTATTCGACGGAGTCAGTTCTGCTGATGAATAAAGCTCCTATAGTTGTGTTTCAGAACTGCTCTTTAGGTTTGGCAGGTTTTTATACAGTTTATCATTGTTGCCTGGAGATTCCAAAGCTAATTATGGTCTTGTTCAGTCCCTACTTAAGGGCAAGTGTAACAGCTGTCTCCTGATGACAGGGTGAATACTTCTCTGTTGTGGCACTCGTAAACAGCTTGCTGACTGGACAAGCAGTTTGGTCAGAATATCTGGGGGGAAGTAATGCATCTTTGATTCTTTTTAAGTTTGGTTGATCAATAAGGTATCACATGGAAACTAGCGTATTCTAACATTTACTTTGATAGTATGAATGTTTTATAAGTGTGAAGACGATATTCTGAGTCTGTCTGTTGATTCAGGAATTGTTTTTTTCCCGCAGTAGTGCACCCTGACGGCAGCAGAGAGATGTATGGCGCCTGTGATTGAACACACGGTTTCAAACCTATTGATTGTTGCTATCCACAAGAGAAATCATATGCAAGTCTGAAAGTTGAAAGAAGTAAAGTCATCAAAGTATAATATAAGTAAATAGCAAAGACTTTGCTTTAATACCAATGGTGATCAATGTGGGTAAAACTGGTTTGCACAGTATTCTTCCTGCTTAGAAGGAATGTAGTATCTCAAAAGCACATAAAGCAAAGAAAATGATGGGTTCTGACTTTAAAGTACATTTCTTTTTTCTCATTTTCTAAAATGTAATATAATATAATTTTACTAAATACTGTACACACCAATCAGCCATTAACATTAACACCACCGCCAGATGAATTGGATGACAGGATGATGGGCATCCATGGCCCATTTACATACGTGGGAACCAAAGGCTAGCCTGTCCGACCTGATTGCACTGAAAAGCCAATGTAGCAAACTTGAAAGGCTGGCCCCAATGTTTCTCAGGGCGCAGGGCTTAGCAGGCAAAGAGTTCAAGGTTGTTGACCTGGCCCTCAAATTCCCCAGATTCCAATCCAATCAAGCAACAAGTCTGGTCTGGGCTCACCCCACACCCTACAGGACCCAAAGCCTACACTGCTAACATCCCATTTCCAGACCCCCAGAGGTCTTGTGGAGTCCAGAGCGGCCCCGGTGGCACAAGGGAACCAAAAAACCTAATTGGTTTTAATGTTAATGGTTTTAATGCTATGGCTGATCGATGTATTGTAGTACCTTATTTCTGCTCTAAACAGTCAGAGCCTCGGACAAGGGCTGCTGAAAATGCTGCATAAATAGCCAGTCAACCTTAGAGTGGGAATCCTTTGTAATTGATTTAGAATAATGGAAACCGGACAATCAGCTGGCTGATGATGTCACTGGGGAAGCTCTGACCTCAGCCATACTGAACAAAGCCAGAGTGGAATAAGCCAAGCAGCTGCAAACAGAGTTCACTGATGTCTCAGATGTCGATTCCACACACACACACACACACACACACACACACTAAAAAGACCCTAACTACACTACACCCATCTCTTCACTAACTTATTATTAGTTTATAGCTATTATTTGTCTTGTCCATCTAATTTAGCCATTTTCAGCTTTTTGATACAATATTAAATTAACCTAACTCCAAAGCACTAGCTAGCAAAACAGCCTTGCATCGAAAAAATCAAAACTGTCAGCACCAATTGGTTCATATCCATTAGGCCTATTTCATGTAAATGCATTTGTATAAAATGTCGATTTTGCTGATAAGATGGTTAGCCAGATACTTAACTAGCTAATAACTAACTTTTAGAAAAGACAAATACATAATTTTTTGACAAAACCTCATTGCTTTTTGATACACTTTGTCTATCTGTCAACAAGCTTTCACAGTCCCTGACTAAAAAGTGTTTTAGGCTGACCTGCAAGCCATGAATGCACTAATGTCTTCAGTTCTTCATCAGCAGTGAATGTTCATCCTCGTAGGGCTGCTTTCAGGGAAACAAACAGGTGTAAGGCTTTTTTTTTTTTTTTTTTTTTTGCAAAGAAATTTTTGTAGAGTGTTGACAGTGTGGGCAGAATTGTGCGGACATGCATTGTCATGCAAGATCATGACACCCTTGGATAGCAGTCCTCTGCGTTTAATCAGAAGTTTAGGCTTAAGCTCTTTAATAAGCATCCACCATAACGAGCACTGTTGGTTGTTGAACCTTTTTCCTGATAATGTTCCAATACTGGCCCTTGAGAATCCCAGAAAACTGTAAGCATCAGTTTTCCAGCTGATGGTTGACTTTTGAAC
>JAQMYJ010000014.1:17468478-17494409 GCA_030014305.1 Clarias laeviceps | reverse complement strand
TAACTCTCTCTCTCTCTCTCTCTATCTATATATATATATATATATATATATATATATATATATATATATATATCCTATTACTCTATTATATATATACATTGTATATAAATAATACTCTGCACGTGCAAATACCTGCTGTAGAGTAAAGATGTCTTTTAAACAAAGTCATACATTGGCGTGATGACCCTTCGCTTAAAATATAGTCTCAGGTACAATTGTGCAGTTTTTTATGGAAATTAGCTGCTTAGTTTTACTAACATGCTGCATAACCAGCCACAGTCCTTCTAAGGACTTTCACGTACCAGCTTCTTTTTTTGTTTAAAACCCAGAAGCTGTTTTTTTCCCATTTTGTCTGAAAAATGGTCTTTTACATAATATGCTGCTTTTCTTTCCTATTTTGCTGTAAGATACATTTTTTTGGCTGAGATACTACTGTTCGTACAAAAACAAAAACTATAAGGTGCCTAAGTCAGTTGCAGAGTACTATTCACCGATCAGCCACGGCATTAACACATTAACATTAATTATTAGTTATATACCAGTAAACTGGTGACAGTATCATGGGCACCCAAGGCTCACACATGCCCGGAGGGATTAAGGGCTAACACCATCCAATCCAATGCCATGGAAAAGCCAATCCAGCACAAATTACAAAAAAAACAAAAACAATGATGGCCACAATAGAAGGGCACCAGAACACCTGGTGCACCACAGCCTCCCTGTGCACAGGGCCCAGCCAATGAGCCCAAGGCTACAAACACAACCTCCAGACTTCCCAGATCCCAATCCCATTAAGCACCCATGGGATGCACCAGACAAACAAGTCTGATCATGGAGGCCCCACCCTGCAACTCACAACAACCAAGGATCTGCTACCCACGCCCTGAGGCCAGACACCACAGCACACCACTATAAGCTCTGCAGAGCCATGGCCAAAGGGGCCAGAGCTGCAATGGTGGTGCAAGCAGAAACCCAAAAACTAGGTCGTTTTAACATTAATGGTTTCAACATTATGGCTGATTGGTGTATGTGCATGTCTCAAATAAATGGCAAAACATTTATACAAACTTTTTAGCCAACTATAATTGTACCTTACTTTGGAATATAATCATTAAAATAGTTTATACATAATTTTATATAATTTTCTGTCATTCAGTCATTATGCAGACTGTGTATCCTTTGTGGGGTCACAGGGATCTGGTTCATAATGAACTTTTTGATGAAGTTGTGCTGTGGTTGGAATTCAGCTGGATTCAGTCTGTCTGGGTTTGGGGTTAGAAGTCTGAGACAGCAAAGGAAGATTTGAAGGCAGTAGCCCTAAACACTTTCCCATGGAAAGACAGGTCATTTGTGATTAACAGTTATTGGTGCAATGCAAATGTCACTGCTTATGTGTACTAACCAGCTCTATTACGAGGTTCGACTTGTATGAGGTTTGTTCTTCCTTAATGAAGTAACTCTTAAAAATTGCTGTGTGGTTTCCTATGAATTGGATGATAACACGCAAAGTTAAAACTTATCTAGCGAATATTTTGAGGCGTACCTCACCACAAACCGTTTTCACATCATGTTAGAAAAACCCAGAGTTTCCATTTATCTTAAAGTTTTCAATTTAGTGAATTGTTTACGTTGCCATGGAGACTGGGTGGAGATTGAAATGATGAGAGATGTCCAGGACTGGAGATTTTCAGGCACGGAATGTTTGACGTGCATTTGCCATTGGATTTCAGTAGCTTTGCAAATGGGAGTCTGTGATTCTGACTGCTCATTAATATGATCTATGGGACTTTCTAACAAATACAGCCTCAGATGACCTTTTATGAGTTTATTTTAAGTTGCCTGCTTCTGGCTTGTGTAAAATCTAAATTACTAACTTGTGTTAGTAATGTGCTGCTGCCCGATCGTGACACACTTACCCTGCTGTGGCTCATCTTGCCCTCCAGATATGCCTGATCCATACTGATGCTCTACTTCTGCTTGAAGCTTCTGTACTTTCGACACACTTTCTCCTCTTGTAGGTCACCCGACATGGATACTATTACAACTTAAACTCCACAAAAACACAATCTTGGTAATCTTGGTGCGTCGGATAATCTCATTCTGAGACCTAGTGCTGTACAGTAATTATATATATATATTATAAATACTGAGTGTCCTGTGCTCAACTCAGCATTCATATACTGTAAACATCCATTCAATGTACTTAGTACTGTCAACTTTAGTATACAGCTACAAAAAAGTAATGATTTTTAATCCCACTCTCCAGTGTCACCCAGAAGAGGATGAGTTCCATATTTGAGGCTGTTTCCTTTTTTGACGTTTCTTTCCCATGTTATCTCAACGAGTTTTTCCTCACCGTTGTTGCCTCTGTTTGGATCATTAAAGACCTAAATCTTCCTCCAGATTTCTCTAAAGCTGCCAAAAGTTTCAAATTAAGTTCCTTAGCTACATTATTCTAAAAGTGGAATTGCAAATGCATATGCAATGCATTCTGTAAATACTAAAAAAAAAAAAAAAAAAAAAAAAATATATATATATATATATATAATTTTTTTTGAATAGACTTTTTGCACCCACAGTAGTATGTTAGGGGTCCTCAGTTTTCTGCAAAGTTAACCAGGATAAATGTTTTTTTTTAATTCGAAGCCTTTGGTTACATCTGAGTAGTTAAAATGCTTCTGTTCACTTCAGACTTTAACCCTCTGCTTCTGTTGCCATCGAATCATTAAATTGACATAAGTGAGTCAGTTCCACTGGTTCCACTGACATGCTCAAGTCATCATGTCTTACAGATAAGGTGGCAGACTTTGGATTAGGAGCAATGGATGATTTTTTTCCCCCACTCAAGTCTTGAAGTAGTCTATTTTGTTTAAATTAGCCGTTCTATTTTTGACTATTATAAGTGGTTTGAGTCTTGGCGTGAACCCTGTATTTATGCAAATATTGATATTTTAGTCTCGTTTTTGACACATCTCTGCCTCCATCTTGAGAAGAATTATTAACATTTCAACAGTTTTTCTGAATGTATGTATTACTGTCTTGAACTGCTGCTTTTCTGTTTTCTGTGGTCTGCCATGGTGTTTATTATTTGAAATGAATTTTTGTAGGGACAAACAACTTGATTAAAACTTAAATTAATTTAATGACCACAAACACAACTGCATACTGCTGATTTATCCATTGTGATAAGATGGATTTACAGCATTTTGAAAAAAAAATAATAATTCAAACAATTTTGACAAAAAACTTTGGCATTTCTGTGTTTTTTTATCACCCTTGTGGCTCAAACAAACCATGTACAAAATATTCTCTAACAGTTTGCATATAAAATACTTCATGTTTGTTTGAAGAAAGAAAAACTCATTAAAAAAAAACTGCAAAAACAGAGTTCTCATTTTGCTGTCAGACTGTTTATATAAAGATCATGTTTACATCATATGTTTTGGATTATAACAAATTCAACACAGTTATGGAGGAAAAATATCTTCAAACCCAATGTAATATCTAAAGCTGGGAACTTCTGGCTTGATTTAGCTGTTGTAGACAAACTCTGCACATTGTAAAAGAATTCTTTGATTGTGAGATGGGATTAGTGGTCTTAGACCTCACTATAAGATGTTTAGTGCCGGTTCAACTAAGGACAGCCAATGAACAAGTGCTATTTGATTTAGAATTTTTAGTTTTAAATTAAAGTCTAAGTCTATGTCTAAAAAACCACCTACTGTATAGGGAAATTGAATAATTACTAAATTTATGAGACAACTACAAATATGGTAGTGAAAACACAACAGCAGACTTATTTATCCATAATTATTAAGGCAATAAGGGAATAGGAAATCAGACATGATAATGGTAAAATATTCTTATTGTCTCAAGATTGATTTGAAAAAATGTTTCGTTTGATTCACGGCCATTTTCTGCAGGCGCCTGGATGGATCCTGGTCACAGATCTGCTTGAATCACAGATCTATCATTAGAGGATCTTCACTGTATAATCTGACATGTATAAAAAACACATGTAATAGCAGCCTTTAATCGAACTCAGCCAAGATTTTTTATTTGCATCATGTCATACTGTGTGCCAAGTCAATCCTAAGGGACTGCTGTAATCACACAAGCTTGCCTTCGCTGGGAAAACTCTTCATTGTCAAGCACATCAAAAGCATGATCAAAATACAATGTAGTGTATGATTAACAGCCTTATAATGTTATGTTTCTGAAATAAGTCATAACCCTTACAGCATCAGGATAACCGAGATGTAATTTAAATAATACAGGGCATTAAGAACTGCCACTGGATTACAAATGAGATTGTATTTTATTATTTAACGTATCAGAATTAAGTATTGATCTGTCATCATTTTCTGTTCAATTTTCATCAAAGTGAATAAACTGTTTTCCCCCTGAAGTTTAGCCTAGACGAACTTCGATGCAGAAATAGGTACATAAACCAGAAGAGATATAAAAAGATGGCAAGGCAAATATGTTATAAGCTACAGAGCTGTCAGTTCATGTGTGAGCATTTTTAATATACAGTATGTAGAGAGAGAGAGAGAGAGAGAGAGAGAGAGAGAGAGAGAGAGAATGCAAGCCTGCAGGAATGAGCAAGTGTAAATCTTACCAACACCTGGTAATGCCTAGGCACAAATCCCCCCTATACATCACACATTTAGCATCCTAAAGTGTGCTCCAACTGGGAGAAGCCTTGTAGACCCACATATAGCCCCTTAGGGGAAATAAGACATTTAACCATCCAAAAGAACCCATAAGGAACTGCTTATTCTAAGAGTGAACAAAGAGCTTTAGCAAAATGCGGCATGAAATCTTTCCACAAATATGTTTTGCATAAATACTTAGAAATGTTCCAACAACTGTCACATTTATTCTTTTTACAGCGAAATGCCGATACAATACTGGGTAAAAGTCTTGAGCAACCCCTCATTTCATCATTTTTTGCTTCCATAGAGACAGACTTTCTTGTATTTTAAATACAGCCTAGAGAAATAGTTCTCCAGACTTCTTGATGGACTTTTTTGGCTCTCATGTTAAGTCCAGTCCCAGTATGTGACCAGTTTCACAGGAATATTTGTATTTGTTAAGCCACCCAGTGACTAATGAATCATTCAAGCATAAAACATAAATTTTTTATATGTCAGGTGCAGATGAGGACAGATGATCAGGCCGGTGATTAGTATACTGGTGATGCTGGTGTAGTTGGAACAAACAAGTGCGGAAATGAAGATGCTGCTCACTCACTCACTCACTCACTCACTCGTCTTCTATACCGCGTTATCCTGTATTCAGGGTTGCGTGAGGATGCTGCTGAGGAAAATAATCAACAAATGATTCGGGGATTATGATTCGGCTTGACGTATAGCAGGTCCAAAGAGTTGTTCCTTCACCAGTCCCTCTCTGTTTTGTTTCTTTTAAAGTAAATAAGACTTACTAATAAATTGCTTCATGTCTGACAGTCACAAAGCTTTGAAACTGGAGATTCCATCCAACAGTGCAGAATAAATTTTTCCATAAAGTGGAAAAACAAGTTTTGGCCTTTTCTTTTGTTTATGCGGCACATCTATCATACAAGTCTCTGACTAACGTGTTCAGTAGAAATGATAAAGTGAGGATGATTATTTACTAGCATTAGTACCCAACGTTAACGAGAAAAGAGTTTATAGAAAGAGTTAAAAGGTTAAAACGAAAAATATTCTGATCTGCTTTAATGTAATTAGTGATTTTATTTTTTCAGGTTGAAGCCCACGTACATGTCTGCCTGGCTTTCTGTACGGCAGAACTCTGTGTCTAACTTATTAATACAAAGAAATCACACTTTGTAAGGTTGAATATCTTACTTCCTGTTTACGCTAAGTTGTACTTCTTACGTCATCAGCCAAATACACTCCCTGTTCGGTAATCTCTGAGCGAATCACAGATGAGAAATCGAAAAAGTAGATCGGATAAAGATAAAGTTTTGTATTTTATTTCTCCAGTAGGTTAAAATTTTCACTTACAGTATATCACTTCAGCGTTGTTATTTCAGCCAAAGTGACAATAGGAACTAATCCTAGTAAAAATATTCAGTTTAGCTTTTCTAATTAATATCTCTTGGTGCAGGTGTGTGTCTACATTGAGCAAGTAGTTTATTAGTAGCATATTTTAAAGTAGATTATTAAATCTGACACATAACTGTTCATAACATTGCTTTTACTCAACATCTTAATTTCTAAATATTGCAAAAGTTTCAGTAAATTCTGTCAAGTGGTCGATTTAAAATGCGCCCACACTTTGACGATTGTGCAATACACTGTCAAAACTTGTGCTTTATATTCTGGCACAGAACTACTCATAACGTCCCTTCTACTCAACGTTTTGATTTTGCATGTTTAACTTCATAGTAATACCTAACGAAAGGCAAAGTTTCATTAAATTTTGTCCAGCCAGTTTCGATTGATGCTGTGGCAAAATCTGGCTGGACAGACATATAGACAGACAGAAATTTTTCTGAAATGTTTCAGGTCCTCCGATGTATGAAACATAAAGATATCATTGAAAGAGCAAGTTCTGACCAATCTACAGATAAAACTTTTCTTTTATTTATATAGACACAGAATAGAGCTGTAATGGCCAACCCAATCTTAAGATTTGCCTCCATCATCTTTGGTTTCATTTTTTTTTAAACATGATTAGTGATAAGAGTATGTAACAATAAAAATCAGCTCTATTTAATTTCACAATTCTTCAAATGTATGCATCATTTAGTGGGTCCTGCAATTGCTGAAGTTTTTACTAGTTAGACACTTTAATGAAAAACACATCAGTGATGCTTTTGATCAGCGGGTGAGAACCGGCAGTGACAGAACTGTGAGAGAATTGAGAAAATTGCTTTCCTCATCCTAATTTCTGTTTCTAATAAAGAAACATCACATTTTCTCTCGACTTTTTGTCACAAATGTGCAAAGGCGAACTGAGGTTAGTTTTAAAACCATCAGCATTTGCATAAAAGATGAAATGTGGTGGTTGTTAATATTCCATAAATGACCAAATATGATGATTCCGTTCACACTTTAACACATAATGAGCTTAATACAAATACAGTAGATGAGACGGAGGCCGAAACTCACCAGGGGAATCTACACACACTCATGTGGCTCATGGGTTCCTAAAGATAACAGTCAGCTGAAAGCCTGAACTTAGCTGCTTCAGCAAGCTGTTCACCAGAGACCAGAGATTTTTCCAAAGCATTTAACTGCATTACCCCTGCATTACCATGGTATGCATGCAGGTTACTGTCCTCTGGGACAAGGCTGAGGGGGTTTGTTATAAACCAGAGGAGGGGTGGGTATTATTACCATATCATGTTTAAAAGGTTTTCAATGTTTGCAAACACTCATCTTCGTCATGTTAATGGTCTTCTCACTCTCTATGTCTTACTTATGTCTGGTGTTTTTCCCCCTCTGGCATTAATGCATGAAGGAATTTTTTTTTTTAGTCTTTTTCATGTGTGTGCTTTGAATAAGTATGAACTTCCTCTGGAAGGAATTGTTGAACGTATACAAGCAGCATCAATTAGATGAAAGCTAGATCCATGCATGCAGACATATACAGTATAAAGACCATTTTTGGCTACATAATATTTTCTGACATATGTTCTGAAGCTTTGGGGTTCTGAAGCTGTTGGAAGGCATATTTAATAATGAATAGCAGATTCAGTTGTTTTACATTAAAACGTCTTTGGTTACAATTTTTTGGCCCTTTTTTTTTTAAACATTGCAGTTCATTTATTTCTCATTTCCAAAGTAAAAACCAGTACATGGTAAATGACGGGCTTGACTGCTCTTTGAAAATCAGTTCCCTATGAAATCAGTTACAAGAGCATGTAATGATATGTTGCTACTAAGTAGAAAAAAAAAAAAAAGAATTGCTCACCTGCTTATTCCACTATAATGAACAGTTGAAATGGGCAGGTTACCGTGTACTGTCTGTGGAAATGATGGAGGACCATTGATTGAAAAGCGTTTTCACGTAATGCTCATTCTTGTGAAGATTACAGACAGCAGTAACATGCTATAAAAGATTAAAACAGATATTACTCCCAGTAAAAAATATAATATCATATAAAAAATAAGATCATAAAATCATTATTATGGGTTATATAGTAGGAATGGGGTCACAAGAAGCAATAATCTCCCTCTGTGACAGCTTGAAAGCTAATGGACTCATGAGCTCCTCAGCTACTCAATGTCCAAACCACGTTTCTTGCAGACATGAGCTATCGCTTGTAGGCTGATACAATGGAATGACCAATGACTGTCAGAATCAAGGAGATAATTGCATTTAAAGGTGAAAGAATGACATGTCTTTGTAAACAGAATGCCAATTTAAAATAGTCATCAGAAAATTAGTTCTATGCAAAGTCAGTCCAGGTCAATACTGTTTACAGAAATCCAGCATCTCGAATGACAAGTTTGTCCAAAGTGGAAATGGAGAATTGGAGTGTCTTGCAACAATACTAGAGACATTAGGCTGAATTCAGCATGTGTTTTTAAATGAGAATGAGCTGTTGTGCACGCAGCAGGTAATACCTGGACAAAAGGAACTAAGAACTAACACTCACTCATTCTCTACACTGATTATCCTGTTCAAGGTCGTGGGAGGCCTGGAGTCTATCCCAGGAGACTCGGGGCACGAGGTAGGGTACACCCTGGACGGGGTGCCAATCTATCACAGTGCACAAAAGCACACACATACTCAAATAGTCACTCACACACTACAGGAAATTTGGACAATTAACATATTAGGCAATAGGTATTTGGACTGTGGGAGAAAACCTAGAGTGAATGTAGGAAACCCACGGTGAGAACATGCAAACTCCATGCACACAGACCCATACCAGCAAAAGTCAAAAAAAAAATATTTTGGGCTTGTGCAGGTTTTACATATTGATATTACATATTGATATTATTTACATATTGATATCATGCATATTTTACTACATTAAGTTTGTGAATATCCCAATTTTATTTAATGAGTTTACCAAGAATACAATTTTTTCATTATTTATTTGAAGAAGTCTTCAACTTCTATGTTTTACATGAGTGGAAATGAATGCCCATCATTTAAATATGTTGATATATGAATCTGGAGTTTGCATGTTCACCCTGTGCTTGGTGGGTTTCCTCCGGGTACTCAGGTTTCCTCCCACAGTCCAAAGACATGCAGATTAGGCTAATTGGCTTTCCCAAAATGCCCATAGTGTGTGAATAAGTGTGTGAGTGAGTATATGGGTGTGTGCCATGTAATGAATTGGCAGCCATTCCAGGGTGTACCCCACCTTGTGCCCTAAGTCTCCTGGGATAGGCTTCAGGCCCCCCGCGACCCTGCATACAGGATCAAACGGTATAGACGATTAGTGAGTGAGTGAGTGAATGAGTGAGTCGAGCCGTCAAGTGGTTACCACAGTAAACCATCTGATCCACACAACAACTTGGAGCAGTTTTACACCAGAAGTACATGTTTAAAAATTCTTCACTACAGTTAAAGTGTAGTATAAACTGTAATCTTTACATAACCCATGAGAAGGTGACACAGGTGTCACAAACCATTTATATGTTCTTTAAAGTCCCTATTCAACTTTACCCTTAACTTTAACTCTTGACGTCCCTACATGACATCTCATGCAGATCCTGGTGCAGTCATGTGAGAATCTGTGAACTTATGTATCCATGACATAATTTCCAAAACAGTCATGTATCTGGGTAGCACATGTGACAGAACTGGCTCATTAAAAAAAAGCTTGTATTTTGTTACCAACAGTAAAAAATAAAATTTCATCCTATTTAACAATTCTAATTATTTAATAACATCACCTGTTCTGACTGCATTTCTTGAACAAATTGATTGATATAAAACAAATGTAGAAAATATAGCTGTGACATATGTCACATGGGGCTTTTAACCCTAAAATTGTTTGTGAAAATGCCACGTGAGCATTTTTTTAAATGCGTTCCATGTGGTCTATTTGGCCTGTGTTACAGTATTTCTAGCATCATTTCCCTTTAAGCAGAAATGGGTCTTGTGTAAAGTATCTACTACAAGAGAAGTCTACAATAGAAAGAGACAATCTCTTCAGAACACACATTAATTGTAAGTACTTAAGGTTGATGAGTGCTTCTTTCAACAATAAACAATTACAGTATTAGAAACATATTTATTCTTTGTCTCTGAAAAGTTAGAATCTGATGCAAATTTGTCAAAGGCTAATGGTTTGCTTTCACAATATGATCTACAGTAATAAATACAAATAGTTTCTAGCAGCAGATTAGGTCATATTTTTAGTCTTACAAATCTGTTAATTTGATTTGATTTGTAGCTGTTGTCAGACACTAAAAAATACTTGGTTTATGACTTCACAAATATATAATTAGTAAAAATAGTGGAATGAAGCGATTACAGTGGTCCCTCGGCATATGAATTTAATCCGTTCCGGAGACAAGTTCTTAAGATAAAATTTCATATTGCGAAACGCATTTTCCCATAGGAAATTATGTAAATGCAGATAATCCGTTCCAGCCACACAAAAATATTACCAATATTACCAATTTCCAACAATATCATCATATTTTTTTCATATAAAAACAATAAAACATTTAGAAAAGACATGTAAATGAAGTAAAAATTATGTGCGCACACATAATGGCATGATGAGGGAGAGAAAGAAAATGGATCTTTAACCTCTCTAATGAGACTTTCTTTTGCTTTACACGCACGCACACATGTTATAATTAACAGTACATGCGTAATGTTATGTCATTTTAAACATCACATTATCGCCTTGGTAAATGCTTATAAGTCATTCGAAATCAGCGTCCGTGTTGTTCTGTTCACAGTTAACATGAGCTAGGCTGAATCCCAAATCCCTTTCTATCTCCTGATCAAGGGCAATACTTGGTGTATGGAACAAGGGATTGTACTCCCTACATAGTGCACTGGCTGTCCATTTAATGTTACTTTGATTGACCCCCAGATCAGTTAGTTAGCTGAGGCTATTCTAAAGCAGAATAAATGAAGACATAAAGAGAAACAGCTAAGATTTACAGGACTGTCCAACACTGTCCATGGTTTGTTCTCTACAACTTTTGGCTACATAGTACGAGTAAGAATTTAAAACTACTTTTAACCAAAATAAACATTTGTAGCACTTTATGATCAAATGTATTCCTGAAAAAGGGAATTATCAGTGATTTTGCTTGTTTAAATGACCAGCTTTATATAACAGTGACTAACCAACATACTATTAAAAATAGTAGCAAAGCAATCACATTACCATAACCACAACCCTATTTATATAGTGATGCTGGGCAGATTTTTGTGTGATCCTCTTGAGTTAGATTTCTCACTGGTCACAATTCCATTTGGCTTCCAAACTGAGGAATTTCATTAGCGTGACACATAACGGCTACGTAAAGCCACTGAATACACACCACCCAGCTGTCCGTGTGCTCCCCACTGGGCACTGGCATGGACAGAACTCATTTGGCTCCGGCTCCTGTGAATCAAACACAGTATGCATGGAGAGAGGTTTTCATTTTTTCACAGTCAAGTGCATTTGGCAGCCAATTACTTCCCAAACAACACCTTTCGTAGTATATTTTTTGCTGTGCCACTATCTTTTTTTTCAACAACAAAACAAAACCAGGTCTCACCTCAAGGTCCTTGGGGCTCAATTAAAGACCCTTTTTTTTGTATCAATTGGTGACTATCTAGAGTCTCGGCAGAGCATGAAGATGTTTTTGCTCACCTCTTTTAAGAGAACGCCGGCAGCCTGATTCCATTTATTTTTTTCTCTTTCTGCATAAACTGGACCATCAGCACTTTTCGATTCTTTAGAATAAACTGTTTGTATTAGTCAGCATTGTTCAATGTGCTATGTAGCTGAAACAAGACAATTAATGAAAGTAAAAAACATGTTTATGGGTTAAAAAAAACTCTACTACTTATTGATAATCTAGATGAGTTGGTTACGTTAGTTTAGCCCTGGTAATATTGTCTTGAAGTTCAGTCTAGACAATGAATTTGAATTCAATTTATACTCAATAGCATTGTTGGGCGTCAGGTCTTACGCAACCATTCTCGCATTACAATTGTTCTTCACCTTGGCAAAATGACCAAATGAGCATATGCAGGAGCAAGACCCTACGTGGTACAATTGTGTCCTCGTGTGCTTGGCCCTGTGTTTGGCGTCTGTTCTGCTTCATTCAGTAAGTAATGCTAATGCCTAGACACTGGCTAGTCTTCACTGCAGGCCAAAATAGGATTTAGCGTGACATGGATTCATGCCCTCTTCTTAACAACAAAGGGATCCATGGCTACTCGACTTTCTTTTGGCAATCGTAAGTGGTGCAATCTGATCTGTTGTAGAATTTTCAGGAATTATAACAACACACCATAATTTTGTTGGATTTTTAAATAAATGGAAAGCTATTATTATCAAAACCTACTGTAACCCCGCTGGGTGTTGGTGCAATTTCTCATATAAACTTCTCTCCCAGTCAATTTTCCAAATCTCATAGTGCTACACAGTTGGATATTATCATTGGCAGCACATCACACTGTACAGTATTTCCTCAAATTCTCTTTTCTTACCTAGACCACATAGAAACACTATATCTTTACATGTAAAAGGCAGTGACAGACACATCACTCCAAACTGATTTGCCCAGTTCTGTTATAGCTGGTTTGTGTTCCCATGTGCAGTTCATGTATCATGCTGCAAAATAAAGACATTTTTAAATAAACCACTAAAAAGTGTCCAGCCTTACGTAAAAAAATTAATCACTCTTAGGCATGGTGTTAGAGAAAAATAATCAGTTTCAGGGTGGTGTGACGTGGCCCCATGAATGGCAGACTTACTCTTATTTATCATTAAGAACACATCTTTTGGTGTCTGTTTCTCCTATAGCACACATCAAATAATTCCAACAGTGAGATTTATTTTTTAAATTAAAGAACAGAACACATATTAATGTCATCTATAGTGCTTAATCCTGTATACAGGGTTGCGGGGGGCCTGGAGCCTATCCCAGGAGACTTGGGGCACAAGGCAGGGTACACCCTGGACATGGTGCCAATCCATCACAGGGCACACACATACTCTCACTCACAAACTCATTCACACACTATGGGCAATTTGGGAATGCTAGTTAATCTAATCTGCATGTCTTTGGACTGTGGGAGGAAACCAGAATACCCGAAGGAAACCCACCAAGCACAGGGAGAACATGCACACAGAGGTGGGACTCGAACCAGGCTGGGAATCAAACCGGGATCCTGGAATTGCAAGGTGACAGTGCTAACCACTACACCACTGTGCCGCTCTTACATTGACATGTATAGTCAATAATTAGTTATACTGTAGTGATAGTGTGGAATATCCATGAAACCAGTATTTATCACTTATGTTCTAGCCACCATGCTCTTACAAGCCTTTCTGTCATTCTGTTTAGAATTTACTGGATGTGCATTTGTTTCTATTCTAGTCCTGTTTCCACCTGTTTTGTCATTGGGATATTACTCAACTGTGTCTGTGTTGAACTTTTAATTACAGTAGCTGGTCTATGGGTGGCACGGTGGTGTAGTGGTTAAAATCTTCGCCTTGCACCTCCAGGGATCTGGGATCGATTCCTGGCCAGGTTTAATTACCGTCTCTGTGTGCATTGTGTTTGCGCGTTCTCCCTGTTCTTGGGGGTTTGCTCAGGGTACTCGGTTTCTTTCCATAGTCCAAATACCTGCAGATTAGGCTAATTGGCATTGCCAAGTTGCATGTAGTGTGTGTGTGTGCACGGTGATGGATTGGCAACCTGGCCAGGGTGTACCCCACCTTGTATCCCACCTTGTATCCCATCCAAGTTTCCTGTGATAGCTCCTGGCCTAATGAACACCTTCTTTCTGACCAATAATAATTAAAGTGTTCTGATATAAATCTATTATTATTATTATTATTATTATTATTATATCACCACCTGAGCATGAATAGCAGCAGGCTTGTTTGAGTTTCATTAAAAGGGTTAATATAATTTTCGCGTTCCTTTTCAACAAGCTTTATGAAATAATATTTGCCCTGATATTTGAGAAATGTGGTGACATTTTGTTTCATAAACTCAGACAATGAGACATGAGAAATGCAACAGAGACCAGACTAGGGATTAGAGACAGCAGTGATAAAAAATACTGGGTCTGGGAAGAAAAATAGGTTCAGATATCACAGATAGATTCATGCTGAAATTAAATTTTACAATGTGACTATACTGTACATGCCCTATTTCCATTGCTCGGTCATTGGACAATGTATGAATCCCTGAAGTGTAAAAAGTAATATTGTGAGGACATTTAAATAATTGAAACAGACTCGACAAGCCGCAGGAGAATTTGATGTAACCCCATCAAACTTGTGTTTTATGGCCTGGTACAAGGGCGCAGCTACAGGAAAAGTCCCTTAGTCCCACCTGGGGAATTATGAATTTCAAAAATTACATTTACACGTATGGCATTTGACAGAAGCCTTTATCCACATTTACTTACGGTACAAAAGTGCTTTAAAGTCACTGTAAATACCTCCTAATACTAAGCATACACATTTGGCAGACGCGCCTATCCAGAGCATCTTACACTTTTATCTCATTATACATCTGAGCAGTTTAGGGTCTTGCTCAAGGATCCAACAGGGACAACTTGGTGGTTGTGGGATTTGAACCTGGGATCTTCCAAATCATAGTCCAATTCCTAAACCACTGAGCTACCCCTGACCCAACAGTGTATTGTAAAAAGATACAGTAGCTTCATTCCCTCATTTTGAAGTTGTGCACACAGTCTAAGTAACTTTTGTATGCATGTTTTTTGAGTTTGCTTGCTTGTGTACTAAACTGTGCACACAATTATATGATGTGAAAATAAGTTCTAATCACGCCGGGGCTCATTTCCTGGTTATCATTTTCTTTTCACCAGCCACAACCTGTCGTACATTAATAACAATATGGCTAAGCAGAAAATCCCAATTTGTATTATAAAATAAATTCAGCCCAAATATACTGTACATTCCTCTTAGACTCCCCAGTTGCCTCATGAGAAAGGTTTTGCCAACAGTACATCAAGAATAATAAAGTTCAAGTCAGGATAAGAATACACTCATTACCACCTTGTTGACTCGCAGGTTTAAGTAATCACTTTCCCATGTGTGTCTGCACTCCGCCTTTCATCTAAGGTGAGTAGAATGCAGGAACGGCAGATCATTTAACCACAATCAAAACTGCTCACAGAAGCTGCGCTAGTTCTTAACCAGAGGCGATGGAAACGGGTCTGTTGTTGAGCTCTTCATAAAGGTGGGACTTCAAAAAGCAAACCGTTGTTGCGGTTGAAATGAGGCAAACAGATTATGTGACTCTACCTACACTTACTGTACATTTACAGGGGTATTAGAGGTATGTCATGTAGGTCCAGGAGGTCCATGAATGTACGACTTTTTTTTAAATGTACATGACTGTGCTGGAGATTATCATCAAATAGTATCAAGGTGGTTATTTAGTTGTCATAGCTTTAATCCTAATTGAATGACCGAACTAAAATGGAAGATGTTAATCTAAAACATAATAACTATAAAACAAGCATGAATAATGTTTCTTTTTATTGTAATTTAAATAAAAATTTAAGCTGTGATAGATAGATAGATGGATAGATAGACAGATAGACTATATTACACTATAAAAGTAGACTTCACAAGCATATGAATGCAGTCATATTGGAACTGCTTCAGCATACGAAGACATTTTAGACAATTTCATGCTCCCAAATTTGTGGTAACAGTTTGGAGACGGCCCCTTCTTGTTCCAACATGACTGTGCACCAGTGCACAAAGCAAGGTTCCTAAACACATGGATGAGAGGCCTCTGAGTGGTGTAATGGTAAATCGCGAGTTCGATTCCTGTGATGCTTTTTTAGTCTCTCGACGCTGGAGGCCTTGAGAGAGCTGATTGGCAGATTGGCAGAGCTGATTGAAGACATGGATGAGAGAGTTTGGTATGGAAGAACTTGACTGGCCTCTTCTGACCTCAACCCGATAGATCACCTATGAGATGAATTAGAGCGGAGACTACAAGCCAGGCCTTGTCCAACATAAGTGTCTGACCTCACAAATGTGCTTCTGGAAGAAAGGTCAAGAGTTGAAGCTGTTATAGCTGCAAAAGGGGTGGGGCCAACATTACTGTATATTAAACCCTATGGATTAAGAACTGGATGTTATTCAAGTTCATATGCATGTGAAGGCAGGCAAGCGAATACTTTTGGCAATATAGTGTAGATAGATAGATAGATAGATAGATAGATAGATACTTTATTGATCTGGAAGGAAATTTCAGATATTATGGATAGTAACACTACAGGCTTATAGTTGCAACTGTAAAGAAAAACCACATAGTACACATGTGGGAGATGACCAATACCTAGATAATAGATAAAACAAATATAAACAATGTGGAGAATATGTGCAAAATATAATCAACTCATGAGGAATATTGAGTGGATAGAAATACAACTCGAGTTACAGTAATTAAAAGGTGACAGCAGTGCAAAAAGTGAGTGACTGAGGAAATAAAGGTCAATGCAGATTATGATACCTGATAAGTATATACTATGATTGGGAACATTGTGTCTGTTATGAAGAAGAGCTACAGTACATATTTAATAATGTAATATTGTCCCAGCTGTTCTTAAAATTAAATCTGTCTGGTGATCATAATGAGGTCCTTGGCTATGCTTTAATTCTGGAAGGAGTTACTGGAAGCAGAGACGCTTGCGAATACCTGCTTTAAGGGGTTTTCTACAGAGCAATATAAAAGGACATGAAAGAAAAAAAA
This sequence comes from Clarias laeviceps, assembly GCA_030014305.1. Taxonomy (NCBI): domain Eukaryota; kingdom Metazoa; phylum Chordata; class Actinopteri; order Siluriformes; family Clariidae; genus Clarias; species Clarias laeviceps. The sequence goes on along the minus strand of JAQMYJ010000014.1, from coordinate 17,477,505 downwards.
ATACATGGAAAAGAAAAAATGATCCTTCAAAATATGTAGATGAGAAAAATAAAATATTGTGAGATCTCACACAGCCCTTTTAAACTGTCCTGAAAAACATGATTTAAGAAAGCCTTCATGATCCAGGTTCCTAACCAATAACAGCTCACACTAGCTTGCTAGCTAAAAGTTATTCATATATTCATTCAACTTCTATATAATTTATTCTGTGTATAGGGTTGCATGGGCCTCAGATCACCATGGAGCTTTAAGAGCATGAGGCAGGTTACACCGTGGATGGGGTACCAATCCATTGCAGGGCACACACACAAACACACTATGGGAACACTGTGGGAGGAAACCGGAGTACCGGGAGGAAACCCACCAAGATTGGGGAGAGCATGCAAACTCCATGTACAGTACACACACCCCGAGGAGGGAATCAAACCCAACCCCTAGAGGTGCAAGGTGAAAGCGTCAAGCCACCTTGGATGCTCTCGCTCATCTTGAAGAAAAGTTTTGTTTTGTCTTCTATGCATTTTTTCTACAGTTATATCTCTCATATTTCTTCCCTTAAGTGGTTTAGCAGTTTTCTTTGACCTGTAGTAAATTTCTTTCAAATACAGCATAATCGCTACAATATCGGTTTTCACCATATGGATATACCCTTTACACAGAAAGACACAAGCACCCCAACACCATTTGTCTTGAAACATGAAACATCGCTTGCGTCAAGCATAACTATATTTCTTTGCAATATTCAGTGTCTCATCTTTAGGCATTTATTTGGTCCTATACAGTATGTACCGTACTATACGTGCGTGCTGTAGTCTACATGCTCACAGCGAATTGGAAAACATTCTGAAGGACATCAGCTTTATTTTTCAATAGCTGGCCACATCCCTGTTTCATGTAATAAGCAGCCATATGTCTGCCTCCATCTTAAGGATGCCCAGGCAGCCGAGGTGATTGTGGGGGGACAATCACCCAGTCAACAACCTCTTATTTCTTCTACATGAGTGATGGAGAGAAAGACAGAAAGCGTAGTGGCAGCGTATAAGCAGAGGATAATATTTCTGGGCTCAGTGATTTACTACCATTCACTATTCAGTGTGTAGAAATGCTGTTGCAGTGCAGGTGACTGTTTAGCAGAGGAGAAAATGATTGCACTCTCTCTCACTCTCTCTCTCTCTCTCTGGGTTATTAGAGACAGGACGCTTGGAAGACACATGACTATCCATCTATCCATCCGAACTGTATTACATGTCATAGAGCCTGTGTTGATGGCTGAAGGCATCATCTTATCTTTGATTATGCTCTAGTGTTCTAGGGGTCCAAGCACTGATTGGAGTGCTGGGTTACAAATGGAAATCTCAGACTATGATGATTTCGAGCGAAGACTGCCCTAAATATTCTTATTTATTTAAGACGTACTGTATGAGACACTTAGGCTGGCAGAAGCTTTAGGATAGTGGTGTCTCAGTCTCTTAAGTCACAGTCTTAGTCTTAGAGGCACCCCGGGTTAACTTTTTATGGCAGTTTGGAAGTTTGACTCAGTCTCCGAATTAACATAATCAACAACAGTTGTATTTTGGTAACCTCGATAGCACATAAAGCTCACATTAATTTTCAACAAGCACCACATGGAAGTGTATAAAATGTCTCCATGGCATTTTTCCCTTGAAAAAAAAAAAAAAGAGAGAATTTTTTTCACAGTGTCTGCAAGAATAAGTACATGCTGGGGTGTGCTTTTATTGGTTGATCTTACACCTTGAGTCTGGAACACTGTGGTCTTTGTTTTGAATCCTGCCCAGTGGTACACACATCAGAGGTTACGGGTGGAAACGAAAACAAGAGGACCACCATGCCCATTCATTCCTCATGATACTCCTTCAGCATTTTAATGCACTGGCTCTTTTCAGTAATGGACTTTGCAGGCGTCTAGAGCTTAGACCCACAATGGGATTGTGAGTCTGCTGTGCACGTCAGTCACACACGAACAAATCATGCAAGCTTAAGCCTTTTAGTCATTCTTCATGCTTTAGAGAAAATATTAAGATAGATGGAGGACAAGGAACAGATATGACAGACTTGCGAGCGTGAGACCGGTATAAGTCTTAATGCATTTAAATTAAAATAAAAGTTCCACAAAGCAATTCCACACCATAAGATCAGACATTTATTTTAGATTTTAGTATAATATATCCATGGATTGGCCTGTAAAGCAGCTCAGCAGTTTGTTTGTCAGGTCTTATTTTGATGGAAAATCTTAGATCTGGTCAAGTAGACTGCTGACAAGTGCTAAGGAAAAAGTGAGAGCCGTAGGCATTAATGTCAACTGTGCTCAATCAACCTTAATTCCTGTTGCCAGGCTATCATTTACTCTGCTTTCCGAGGAGTATTTATAGGCTCCTAGTCGTTACGGTACTTTAGTTCTTATCAGAGTTACTTTCTTTAATTTCTAAGACTCCTTCGGTGGGTTCAGGCTCCCATTTCTCACTCTACAGGTAACCACAAAAAAATGACCTAGTACTGTTGCTTGTCTTTGATTTCAGTGTAATGCATAGCAATAACTGATGGATAACTGTATAGTACAGTATTGCAGTGTGCTGTATTGCATCTCATTTCTCAAGGATCCCACAGTTTGGTCCCGAGCTCAGCGGAATTTTTAATGCTTTCCTATGTCTGCATGTGGGTTTCATCCAGGTTCTCTGGTTAACTCTACATCGCAAACACATGTTCCTGGATTAGCTGTGCTAAATTACATCCAGGTGGTAATGTACAGCATGTGTTTATAGTAGATTGAAGTCTCATCCAGGGTGGATTTCCACTTCATGCCCAGTGGTCATGGGAGCTTCTTCGGATCCACCACGACACTGATCAAAAAATTTATGTTTATTGAAGATGAAGGACAGAACAAAATATTAAATAGTATGCACATTAATTTCCATATTTAATAGCTGTCCTGTAAAGCATGAGCGATTCAGTTGTGCCTATTCAGCATAAATACTAGATCATCTTTTTTAGGTCTTTATGGTAACTTGGAATAAAAATATTGTTTGAATGTTATTTAAATAGTTTCAGTTAATTTCATGATCATGTACATTTATGAACTGAGCATTTGCAACGATACAGATTTTTGTGAAGGATAGCTGATTTAAATTGAATTTGATGATGTGTGCTGGAGCACAGTCAGAGAAATCTATCCGGTTTAATTCATTTTTTCGCTGCCACAGAGATCTGTGCAAATTGCCAGTTATTGAGGTGACAGGGACAGGCCTTGGGCTGTAACCCAGCTGGACTGTGTGTGTTATACTTTTGGGCTAAAATTTAGGAGTTTCCTTCCCTTTTAAGCAAACCTCAGCTTTAGAAACTAAACACTCTTAAATTAAAGAGGTGCTTTATGAGTGTGGCATTTTGAAGGGCAAATATCCTGTCCTGTGTCAAGGTGATGTCATGAAATAACAAGTTGGTCATGGTAAGAAAACGTTTTCGGCTTACACGTGCACCGAGAGATCCATCAACATCGGGGCACAAATATATCCAGTTTTGTTAGTCTGTTATGACTAGTCCACAGGGGTAATGGATATGAAATAGAATTGCATTTGTTTGGGTGCGTTGTTGTTTTCGTGCCCTTGAGAGTACTTTAGTTGAAAGCGGCTTGCTCTGGTAAGTGTGCATCTCAGATTACACTGATTTTTGGGCGCCAGCACTTTTGTGTTCCTTCCATAAAATGTTTTCACCTTCATTGAAGAAACACCTTTACAGCAACTCACATTATCTTACTACTTACAAGCCTCAGCCTCACAAGAAGTGAAGGTTCTCATACTCTTACACAAAAGATCCACCATCTGAACCGATGGCCTCCATCAAGGCAAGCGCAAAAGTAATAACATGTTGCCTTGGCAACCATGCTAGGTGCTATATCGCACTGTAATTGCATTAGCAGCAACATCATATTTTTTAAAATTGAATAACTGACCGATAGTTTTCTGCAATAAATTTTCATTTGCGCTTTTCCCCCAGAGTTGGGATATATAGCCTATATATATATATATATTCTCCTATAGGATGTAAAAAATGATTTTCAACTGGATTTTCGTCCTGTACCGTAGAGAACACTGAATTGTACACATTCTTTAAAATATCCTTCCTGTTTAGGTTAAGTTACCTCAATACAAGATGTGAGCGTTTATATTCATTAACCATGTCTGTATGGTTGCATTTGCCAGATTATTGATCCTGATTGATCCATATTCAGGCACTTCCTGCATTTTATCACCTGCACTCGTTCCGTAATAACACCTCCTAGACTTCTTAAGCTGACAAACTGTGTTTCTAAACTGACCCTTTTTAGTTATTTATTTACCGGCATTAACCTTTTCTTCCTGTCCTGTTTTGCCAGGGTGGTTGAGCAACAATCCCTTAAAACTTGAATTTAGTTTTAATGGATTGTTACCCCTTATGCAAAGAAAATATATTTCTATAAATATTAACTGTCAATATATTAAATGATTTAGTGTTCTAATCTACTGGAAAATTGAAAAGATTTTATAAATGTTAATATTCCTCGTTGCTACACTACCTGATGCTAACTAATAATTACCAGAAAAAAAGATATTCATATTCAAAAAGAAATTCACAATATACAGAATAATATATTGTATTAATATATCACAATATATTGAAAAATACATAAGGATTTGCCGCTTTTCATATGTTGAGAAATATATTAAACTATATTCAAATGTATATCTTAACGTATATAATTTTATATTCAACAATATACTTCGTAATATATTGAATTTGATTGAATATATCTAAGGCTGTGGTGCTGTAGTGGTTAGCACTGTTGCCTTGCACCACCAGGGTCCGAGTTCGATTTCCGCGGCCAGGCTTGATTCCCGTCTCTGTGTGCATAGAGTCTGCATGTTCTCCCTGTGCTTGGTGGGTTTCCTCCAACAGTCCAAAGACATGTAGGTTAGGTTAATTGGTGTTCTCAAATTGCCCATAGTGAGTGTGTGTATGTCTGTGTGCCCTGCAATGGATTGGCACCCTGTCCAGGGTGTACCCCGCCTCATGCCCCAAGTCTCCTGGGATAGGATCCAGGCTCCCCGTGACCTGAATACAGGATTAAGCGGTAATGATGGTGAGTGAGTGAGAGTGAATAGACTTATATGGTTTTTTTTTTTTTACAATATGCTTATACTTTAATGTAGTTTGAACAAAATGCACTTTACAGGCATTAATCAGAGCATGTGTATATAATTCTTAAACAAGTTTCAATAATTTCAATAGAACAATTATAAGTTTAAGTATAATGTTTTTTGTATTCATTGCAATATATATACAGTATACATACATGCACTAGTTTCTTATATATGGAAATGTATTATTTAATATACAGTATTGCATTATATTTAAATAATATTAAATATATATTGCCATATATTTTTTCCCGTAATGAATATTACCAGAAATAGATGAATATACACCCCTCATGGAACAACAGTCCATTACTGTGTCCAGTGAAAATCCAAATGCAGTGCACATCCAGATCACACCCACCTAAGGGAAATTTAACACCATTACCAATCCAGATATCTTGAGGAGGTGGAGGGAAACCTGACAACCCAATGGACACCCAACATATGGTAGAGCAAGTCATCATTCAAAATCGAACCAGGGACTCCTGAGCTGTGATGCAAGAGTGCAAATGCTAGAGTAACTGACAAATTTGCAAATCAACTGTACATCTATTTGTAGTAAAAATCGAATAAGCCTAGTTAACATGACAGTCATTGGGTTCAGTTTCTGAGTCAACACTATTTTTAAATTTTACATCAGACTCAGTAGGGGTTATGATCTGAAAGGGTGATTTCATTCATTTCATAAAGATTTTATTGTGTAATCTATCGCAAATTCTTTTCTGATCTGGCCAATGTGAGCTCTTTGTTCTGTTCAAACTGTGTTCGACGTTTTGGCACAATGAACTCCTGCGGTTTTCAGCAGATGGCTATATATTATAACATGCAGCAGGGACTATACCTGCTATAAATTGTGACACTTCTCAGACAAGGCTGCAACCTTTCGCTGGCTTTTCCTAGTCATCCGGGACGGAGTGAACCGACCAGAAAGTGGTGGGAACTGAAGGTAGATTTTAACAAATCTTTGAAAAATCTCCAAAGATATCCGTAGATCTATTTGATTTATATGGATAGGCGGTACTGTGTAGGGAATAACTTATCATGAAAAACAGGCTGTGTTATTTGTAATCCTGTATTACTCTAGCAAGATAGAACTAGCGATGCATGTGTCACCTGGGATAGACATTTGCGTTTGTGTATTTAAATGCATTCAGGATTAAAGCAATCGCCTCAAGGAGTACATTAACGTCGACTCCCTATTACTGTACCAAAGTCACATCTGTAATACGATTCACTTCCCTTTTTTTTTCCCCTCACTAAACAAACACAGAAGCAGCAGAACTGGAAAGTAAAAGAAATGAATATACGATGACAGCGTGTGTTGCATCCCATGAGAGCTATACAAAGAGAAAGCTGTTCTGTTCTCATCTTTTTTTTCCCCTTTTGATACATTTTATAAAGGGTCCTTTTTTGAGCTGCCGCCAACAAGGAGTAACAAAGTAGCAAAGGAATTTTTTTTTCTCGAATTCATATTTAAGCCGGGAGCTTAATGAAGAGATCCTGTTTTTTTTGGGGGGTTTTTTTCATCCTAAGAATTGAAGTGAAGGCAAGGTTAAGGAAATTTGAGATTAATGACTCAAAGTGTTGCTAAGCAGCAGAAGCCCTGTGGATGCAGTGTTAGACCTCGGTGAACTTTTTTCACTACGTACAATGGAAAAAGGAAGGAGTATGATTCAGCAGGTCTGGTGCTGGCAGGAATCGCGGATAAAAAGTCATATGCAAGCTCTGGTGTGGTGAAAGCCACTTTTGCAGAGGTTGAACATTTTTTATGAATTATGCATATTTATTTATTTATTTATTTATTTTATTCCTGAACTATAGTACAACTGAGATTTCTGAATATTTTACAAAACATATATATTTTTTAATATCTTCATTAAAGGTGTGTTACTCAATTTTAACCAATATTGCATCATTAACAGTTAGACAGGTAACGTATAACGATGCTGGAATTATTATTTTTTTCAAACCTCATTCCCAGCATGTGCGACATTGCACACCCTCAGGATGTGCACTGATTAGTGTTGTTCAGCTAATTGGAATTTAGCATTACCGGAGGTTTTGCCCACCATGCCATTCAGCTGCATGATAGCCAAGTTCTACCACTACCAACATCCTGCCCTTTTTTTCCTTTGTAATGAGATGTTCAGCAGACCATCACTAGCAGTGATGTTAGTATTTAGCTTTGTTAGCTGCATAGGAAGTTTGATGCTGTGATATACTGTAGCATTTCAAAGATTTCATCCGAAGCATTACCTTATCTTTGTTTTATGGTATCTTTGTTTTATGAAGTCAGCCATTTTCACAGTTCTATGTTTTATCCATATTGCATTTAAATATGTGTCCAAATAAATGTGTTCATCTTTTAGATTAGACATTTCTAAATTAACTACTGTATATTCCATTTTTCCTCCTCTTGGTCATCTGCCAATCCCCATCCATCCATCCCCAGTCAGTTCTCCTCTATCGTTTGTCAGCAACCAAATTCAGAGCATAAAAGATAACGTACTTCCTCTGAGACATGCTAAACATGTGAACATACCAGTCGTTTCTTTTTAAACTGCTGCAGCACACCTGGCAGAAAGGGCTATCGGACATCGTCCATATACAGAATGTGTCTCATTTCAGCGCCATCATCTGAAAGACTTTATACGTAGTCTTGTATCCTTCACGGTCTAGGCAAAATGAGATGGTCTGCACTTTAAAGGATTTCCTGTTTGCATCACCAACTATTAACATCACATCAGTGTAATATGAAGTATAAATTATCTGTAAAATCACAATGATCATTGTTTAAGAAAAAGGTTGGGCATAAGTCTAATACTGGCAGCTGACCTGCTGTTGGTTAACACCACTTAACAACATAAAAAAAAATTTGTGTGTATAATTTAATTTATTTACAAATTTCATGTAAATCCCCTTTTTTTTATTATATAATATTTTTTATTTTTATAATATAGTTATTTTTTATATCCTCGGATCCTGCATCCACTATCGCATCTTCCGGTCTTTTCCCCAGCTCTTGGGATAGTTTGGGCTACAAAGGATCCACCATTGCATCCTTTATTTTCAGGGGAAAGAAGGTCGCATTTTGCATCATATTCTACTGAAGATCTCACTCACTCACTCATCGTCTATACCGCTTAATCCTGTAGACAGGATCGCCTATCCCAGGAGACTTAGGACACGAGGTGGGGTACAACCTAGATGGGGTGCCAATCCATCTCAGTGCACACACACATACACACACTCATTCACACACTATGGACAATTTAGGAACACCAATTAGCCTTATTTGCATACTGTATCTTTGAACTGCTGGAGGAAACCGGAGTACCCGGAGGAATCCCACCAAGCACGGGGAGAACATGCAAACTCCATGCACACAGAGGCGGGAATCGAACCTGGTCCCTGGAGGTGCAAGGTTACAGTGCTATACGGTAGATATTTTCCATGTAATTTGTAATAGTTGAAAATAACCAAACGATTTAGAAAAAGTAACATGCTAGTAAGTTCCAGCCTGTATTTTGAATGGCCAGAATAAGCAAGAACTAATATACAGTACATGATGAATACTGTCTAATGATATGTAATTATGCAAGGCCTACTTGTCTTTTTCGACTGATGTTTTTGCTCTTTAAACATTTCAGAAAATATATGCATTTGCACAGTAGGACATTTACATGCTTTACTCATTTTCTTTCCCACCTACAGTACAGGCCAAAAGTTTGGACACACCTTTACTCATTCAATGTGTTTTCTTGATTTTCATGACCATTTCCATTGGTAGATTCTCACTGAAGGCATCAAAACTATGAATGAACACATGTGGAGTTTTGTA
>JAQMYJ010000014.1:17440583-17460375 GCA_030014305.1 Clarias laeviceps | reverse complement strand
TGTACCAACCCTATTCATTTATTTCGCAGCTGTAGTAAATAAGTTAAATGAACCTAATAAAATTAATTTGACAGATTATTTTTTAAATTAAAATTACATTAAACATTTGAATAATGTAAGCATTAAGAAATTGTTAGACTTTTTAATGATAATGGAGTATCATAGACATAATTCAATTACATTACAATTGCACAATCAATTGCTATTACAGTAAATGATAAAGATTATGTTAAGTCAAAATGATTCTTTCACACAAGTTTAACATGAATGAAATACTTTAATTAATAATTGTGTAATTTGGCCACATTTTGATGATGTGGGACTGATGTACACATTAAAATCAAGTAAATTCAAAGGATTCTTTTTTTCAGTGTATATACTTACAGTAACTAAGATAGATAGATAGACACTTTATTGATCCCACAGGAAGTACCAGATGTTAGAAAATATTATTAAAAACAAGATGAAGTGGCCAAAAATATGATGTTTTAACCCGGGTGAAGTGAGCAAAGATTGTTGTGTACATGCATGCAGACAGATGCAGACGTAGATAAAAGTCACTTGTAATTATGAACATGAACAGTTATGACATGCAGATCCAATCTGACCCCCAAAAAAATCTGAATTTTACAATGTGGCCTGTAATGTAAACATAGTTTTTTGATAAAAAGCTGACAAAGAAAAAAGAACAAAAACATTTGTGTTGCTAGTGAGGAAACAATGTATAACAGTTATAATGTAAGTGATAACAGGAATTTACATTAGAACTATGACTTTCTGTTTTTATCATATTTGTCATATTTCTGCAACCACTCATTTATTTCGAACAATGGATGCGATTTTGGCCAAAACCATTATTGAAAGTTTGCTCCGAAGGACAGCAAGCAGTTAGTCGTCTGTATTTGTTGAAGTCCAGATGTAGGAAGCAAACCAGATGCCTTCTTTTAGCTGTTTTAGCAGCTGTTGCTAGCACTGCTATGAAATCCACTTGCACGAGAGGCAAAAAACATGACTTTCGATCAAACTGCCCTCATTCAGGTCACATGACTCCATATCGGATATGAATCTCATCTAGGACCACATGCTAAAGTGACTCCCGATCTGAAAAACATCAGACAGCCATATAAAAAATAATCCGTGTCACATACTGTATTTGTGTCTCATTAGGGTAATTTTCTTTTGGAATTTAAGTAATTTCAGGCTGGTGATGTGAATGTGAAATAAGAATGTGTCCAGAAAACCTTTCAGTGACAGAAAACTTTACCTGTGACTGTTAAACAAACTGTAAACACTGGAGACTTCTTCGCAAAATGCTAAATCAACATAGAAAACTTCACTGTATCAGCAAGTATGTAGATACTATATAAAGTTATGAAACCTGTCTGACCAATCAGAATCAAGTGTTTAATAGCACCTTGGTATAAGTTTGATACCAAGATGAGATGCAATGTTATATTTTAATTTTAAACTTGATACGGTGATATGGTTGTATAGTTTCTTATAAATTCAAAAATACTGAAGTGGAATATTAACCCTGATCTAAAGTCTGTTCCATTGTATACCAGCGAACACAGGTTTGGGTGAAGGGAGTCGACTGTAGGTCAGCGTAAAAAGGAAACTCCTACCAAGCTCTTGACAGCAATAGAGGGTAATACCCTTGGCTAAGCTGCTCTGTCCCAGCAAAGAGCCCCGATCTGCTCTTTGTTCTGCGCCTGGCTGTCCCATTCATTCATGGAGCGATGCATCGCAGCGAGCAGACAAAGGGCATGGAGGGCATGACTCTCGCCAAAGACAGGGTGGGGAAAACAGATGCACAAAAGCCGCTTCCTCAATAAGACCATCCAGGAAATTGTCAACCCTGCTGAGAACTCAGCAACCTCAGCTTGTTCTTTAAATCCTTTAAGACTTGTGTATTTTTTTTAATGGCAGGTGCAATACACTGTCAGCTCAGTGTACACAGGTAGTTTTTGCAATCAAAGTGATTTGCTGTGTACTTTGCCTTATTGGCGAGAGGATCACTTACATTGTAAAGCTTCTCTATGTCGCTTTTTACAAATGTGCCGTCGGCACTGGCTGAAAACAAGCTTGCGGCCTGTAGACTCAAAGACGTAAACCTCTGGGACATCTTAATCTCGCCAGAAATACGCCCGACAGTCAGCTTGGAGGCTTTACCTGTACAGCATTAATAAATAAACCAGTCTGCCTGTCTTTGCACCATTCCTGCAAAGAGATACGACGTTGTTTTCGACTCTGCCAGAGACAGCCTTGTATTCTCTGAGGGGTTCTTCAAACAAATCTGCTTGTCTCAGTGTGGATGTGGTGGATAACTTGAAAACAATGACTGTGCGACTGTATTGAAAATGCCACAGTATACACATATTCTTGTAGGCATTTTAGAAAGACAAGGCTCTTGTCCTTGACTTCACTTGAAGTAACAAAGGATGCCAGTCAACTTGCCTTGCGGGAGAATGGTGGAGTTTCAGGATATCAGGTTGTTTTATAGTTATGGCATAATGACGCAAGATAAGTGAGTGGAATCAAAAGAGACAGAAATGGTAGAGAAAGGTCCTTTTAACCTGATCATTGAAAAATCTATGTAATATCAAGGCAAGACATTTTGATCGGTATCTTTTGAGTCAACTTTTCCATGATGCAGCAGTGAGTGTAAACTTTCCCCAAAGCTATGTGGCAGCACCACAGTTGACTCATTTGTTGAACTCAAGGTCAGGTCTCTCAGATCCCTGAGGTCAGCCTTCCCTTGCATTCCTCCATCTCACTGCCCACTCTTCACAGCTTTCATCAGATTAAGTGACGCTTTCCAGTCCCTAGGGCCAGGTTTTTGAGCAGGTGAAAAAACTAGGTCTCAAATTCCTCTCGGTTTCAATCGAAGGCGCCTTGTTCGGTCATCTTACCGTAATCAGATCTCACCGTTGTTGAACGCAGCTGTCACACAGATGAATTATTGCCCTTAAACCTGTCTAATCTATTGATAGGATTCCTAAAAACAGAGGGCTATACTTTGAAACAAGGGTCAGCGATGTCTCGGGATTGCTTGAAGGAACAGTGAAAAGCAGTTAGTAAGAGTAACTGCTCACATTCTTTCTCGTTCCTCACAATAAAGTTCTCCTTCAGCACTTCCATTTTTGGCCTCATTTACTCAGCTGCCATTGTTGCAAGCCGTTCGAGAGGAAATCATTTATTTGTCTTTGTGTGTTCAGCTCAGCCATGTTTGTTTTAAAGTACTGCATCTATATCACAGTGACGGGAAAACGTTAAATCTTAACTTTACTAAAAATATACTGAGCATGATTAGAAATAAAGATGTACATTACTTTACCCACAGGATTATACTCATGAGTTCTTAAATCACCATGATCCATTGTTGGAGGTGTTCTTAGAAAACCTGGATCTCATTCCATCCTCCCCATGATCAAATGGAAAAGAATGAAAGATCATACAAAGGACTGAAAAAAAAAATAATGTGGTGTGTTTTGTACAGTGAAGCTTCATGTTCTCAGTGGTGCAGATCCATGCCGTAGCCATTAATCTGTGATATTTATGGGTCTCCATGCACCAATTTCTCCAGTTCATGGTGCTTTAATAGAAACTGAGCTTTAATGAAAACATGGAAGCACCAAGGAGCAAGATAAAGCTCCCTAAGCCTGAGGAACGCTGGACTCGCAAGGTCACCGAGGTCACGCTAAAGTTCTAATCTCCTGTCACAGTCGGCAGAAATTTACAGGCTTTTTACGCACACATACACAGAGATTGCTAACCTGTGTGTGGTCCAGGACATCATTCAGCCCTCTTTTGCCCTGCCTTAGCCATTAAACCTGGGTCTGCATCTTCCACATTTCCACTATCCTATGGATATATTTCACTTCTGTTCATTTTTCTTCTGCTTACAGCAGATTTCCAGTGAAGATTGTTTTTCATTAGTCTAAACCTTATAAAAATGTATTGCTTAGTTTATATAGGTCTAATAAAGAGGGAATATAGGCAGGAAATAGCTCTTTGCTTCTGTATGTGGCTCTTGCTTTTTCAGGTTTTCTCATCCTTGTTTTTGTTTTATGAATGACAAATCTCCAAAAGATTACTTTTCTTCTTTGTTACCTCAACAAAGGCATGGTTCTCGTTTGCTGAGAGTCAATTTTTACTTCATTTGCAGACATTACACTTTAAACAGGCTATTAGTGTTAATATGTGAGAACATGATCCAACACCGGGGTAATAAATGTGGCAGGAAGTGAAGGTTTTTTGTAGCAAAACTGGCCAAATGACCTTTCTTGTGTTAACCCACTCGACTCTGGCTCCCTGCTGCATAATGGATGACCGCAAGGCTGAAAAGGGAAGAAGGGAGGTTGGAGAAATGCCAATATTACCTGGGAATTCATTTTTAATGAGGTAAACAGGTCTGCGCAGGTCACCGGGGTGCCTGCGAGATGAGGCCACGTCCCTCCAGTCCCCCGCTCTCTTATTGCAGTCTTGCGGCTCCTGACACTCGACTATGCCGTAGGCAGGAGCCACTTCCTCCTATAATTAGATCCCACTAGCGCTGACAGAAAGTGTCTTGCTACCCGTCGAGCCCTTGTGCTTTTCATTCAGTGGACTGCTACCAATTACAGGGAGGAAAAAGTACTGCCTGAACTCAACAACCTTTTTTTTCACTCTAAGACACATACCTGTAGATGGATCTTTGTTACAGCCAGTTCAATGTAGAAGAAAGCGGATGTAGTAATTGTTTTCGCTAAAGTGCATCAAGAACATACGGTTGCATAATGGCCTGTTGCTTTGGGATCATGCCTTTTGCTTTAAAAGCCACTACAAAAATGGTCTCAGCAGCTTTGAAACAAAGCTCGCACCTGGTCTTGCTGTAAAAACCACATTATCTGTTGGTGCTCCTGTGACTAAACCTGGATCACACAAGTGGAAAACAAGAGGAGGTGGCGAGCAACGTTGTCATTTGGGAAATCAGGACTGCAGGATACGTCTTTCTCTGGATCCCTGAATCATGATGAACTGGGACATGTGTTTCTCCGAACATGGTTCCTCATGAAGGACGAGGGCAAAGAGAACGTGTTAAAGAAAGGTGAGAGGTAGAACAGATGGAAAAAGCTTCTGTGTGTTCTTATGAGGGCAGGGAACTTGTCTACCTCCCCTGAAGACGTATACTCAGGCACACATGCAAACACAAACAGAATAACAACCAGTCATTCTTGCAGGTGGTCTACTGTGGGTGGGAATACTGTCGAGTTCTCCTTTTGGTGCAAGTTTGACCATCGACAGGAGACATGGCTTATTACGAGAGTGTGATAAGTGTGGGTTGAAACTATAATCGATGATGAAAAAGTACAAGCACTTCCGCTGTTGGGAGACAATATTGTTCTAATTTTCTTTGTTTGGCATTGATATTGTATTCGGACATTCAGTTGAAGGTTTTTGCGCCGCTTGGTTGAAGAATGGTGTGAATTCCATCAGTGTCCCAGTTTCTCATCTTATCCAAAAACGAATCCTAGATTAAAAATCCCACACATATGGTGCGAATCATCAGCAATGCATGACCCATCATGTCAGTTTTGATCAAGCTTGAGTTCCTTCTTCTGAGAGCAAATTTCCAATTTTTCCCTGGAGGAAAGCCCTCCCAGTCCCCACAACCCCTTCACCCCCCCACCTAGCCCCCCCACCCCCCACAAACCAGGCAGGGTCAGATTTCCTCCACCCAAAGAGTGAATCATCATCATCATCATCATCATCATCATCGTCTCCAGTGCTGATGAGGCTCATTGGAAATCTGGAAGGGCATTTCTGCTTGGCGGCTTAGATCCAAGATTGCGGGGCGTCTTTGTTAGTGAGTTTATTTCAACCGGGGAGCCTGTTTACTAGAAATGCGGGGGCGCCACGTGGGATAGTAATTAAAGCCAGCATGGTTAGGGGTTCCGTTCTACCTGCAGTGTCTGAGTGTGCGAGTGTGTGATGCTGGATGGGTTTCAGAACTCTTCAGAAGTGCTATGTGTTTACAGAAGCGCACCAGAGAGATGCAATCCAGCCCTCCTGAGGTAGAAACAGTTCAGCTTTCTGGAACATCTACCTCGACTAAAATGACTTTTTCCCCCCCTTGTTGAGCTGGTGGAACTGGGATTATGCTGATCGGCATGCAAATGGCGGTGTCATCACCATCATCGAAGACATAGACACATATACAAGCCCCTTTTTTTTGCATCCCTCGTTTATTCTAATCTTGAAATGTATGTTAATAAATCCCTGGGTTGCTTCCTCCCACCATTTGCTGCTCCACTTTGTAGCTTAATGCTCACACACACACACACACACACACACACACACTCCCTCTCTCTCTCTCTTTTCTCACATACCCTCTCTCTCTCATTGTACTTTTTCTCTCACGCACTTTTGGTCTCGCACTAGCTCCCGTCGCCCGAAAATCTTTCTCTCTCACACCCCACACTCATTTTTTTTTCTCACACACTCTCTCGGACTCTTCTCTTATACAGCTCAGCCTAGAGGCATCCCGTTTCAGTTCTCCAGCTTCCACATTGAGAGAGAGAGAGAGAGAGAGAGAGAAGGAGGGAGAGGAGAAAGAGGAGGGGGGTATATAAGAATGGTAGGTGGGAGTGGGGTCTGACCGCAAAGTGTCTACTGTTTAAGAGAAAGGGACTTCTCCCTCCCTCCCTCCCTCTCTCTCTCTCTCTCCCTCTTTCACTGGCTCCCTCTCTCCGGCTGCAGCGCCAGCAGGCTCCCTGCCTCTGTGGATCACTACTGCTGAGAGGGAAAAAAAGAGGGAGAGAAATGACACAACTTGCATCTCTCTAGGGGAAAAAAAACAAGACAGGACAGAGAGGAAGAAAAAGTCACAAAAAGAAGCTTCGGCAGAGATTTGAAGTTTTTCAAATAGTCCTCAGAGTGCCACGTTGTAGATAAAGAATTGAGCATCATTAAAGACATTAAGGTAAGTGCAGATCTACTGGCATTTCTGTTGACCTGTAAGAGTGTTAAGTAGTGCTGAATTAAAGTGCTGTGTGTTGTTGCTCGAAGTGTTTGAAATGGTATCGTGATTACTTAAATCCATTGGGGGGGGGAAATAAACTTAATGTATACATATACATGTATCATATTTTGCATTTCATTGAGTGATGATTTACTGGATGGACTGCTTTTTAAGGTTTATAAGGGATTTATTTTTATTTTTATAAGTGATGATGCATGCACGGTGTCCACTTTGGGTCAGGCAGTGCAAATTACCTGTCAGGATATCTGCATCTGGATTTCTCTCTGCTGCTCATCCATGCCAGGAAAGTGTCAGCTGGTTAGTGTTAGCACTGTTATTTAGTCTCCTTTCAGCTCCTGGTAAACAGCGGGCGTCAGATTCCACTTCTCTTCTCACATCCTTTCACGGCAATGAGACAGTACGAATGTCCTGCCTGCTTAGGGCATCATTATGGGAGAGATTCGTCTAAGAGAGGGTTCGTTCCTCTGTGTGACTCTATAAAAGAAAGAGAGAAAGCGGGAGAGAAAGAGAGAGAGAGAGAGAGAGAGAGAAAGGGGGCGGGGGTTCTGACAGAGACCCCCAGGATCTCCGGGTTCGGTTTAAAGAGACAGATTGTCATCAGATAACTTGCTATTCATTCCCTCAGCTCCAGTTCTACAGACATCCATGCATTGTATACCTTTGTATTCAGAATCAAATTGATATCATTTCTGTATATGGATCATAGATGAAAATTGGACAGAGGGTAAAAATTGCAGTCATTATATGCCACTCAGCTCAAATTGTGAATGATGATTACTTTCTTGAATGAAGAGTACTCATTTTTCTGCCAGGACAAATTTGTAATAAGAAAGCGTGTATTGAAATAATGATGTCATACAATACTTGACCATGTCAATATGTTTTGGATTTTTTGGAAACATCTCAATGGGAATCTTTGAACCAGACAAGCCTATGATTTTAGTTGTTATGCACAGCAGAGTGACTAGCACTAGTCCATCAGTGTTGCTTTTTTTCATCATTTTTGCCACTCAACTTCTCCAATCTAATGATTAAGGTTTAAATCATGACTGCCAACGAGTCAGACAGTGTCATTTCCCAGGAATAGACTGTAAATATTTTATTGGTGCGATTTATAGGGTATTCATTGACAACGGGTACAGATGAATGGGAAAGCAGGCTTTGTTCTAACAGCTGCTACAGTAGCATTAGAGCACCATGCACTCTGATACGTACATTAATGGCCAGAGAAAAGGTTCTAACCACAAGGGTTTCAACCCTGATTGAACTAAAAAAATAGTTAAAGGTAGAGTGACAAGGCTCAAGGATGACTCAATGGTTCTTTGCACAGGAGGAATGGACTGTATTACAGGGTTCTATTTGTAACTAATTTTGAAAGAAAAACCCTCGCTGTACAGTTCTAAATAGAATCTTCAAGATTGTATGTTAAATAAAACCCTATAATTTGACATTTTTATAATGGAAATTTTAAATACCAAATTATAAGGCTCTAGCATCAATCTGATGTAGGATTTTCCAGAGGGATCCACCAGAGGACCCTGTTGGGCGCTTGACAGAACTTCATCATGTGTGTGTGTGTGTGTGTGTGTGTGTGTGTGTTTCCTATTATATAACAAATGTTGAGTATCTTTTTTAGAAACCATAGTCCTTTGATTTAGGGTTCTACCTAGAACCTTTAAGTTATTTCAGATATACTGTATACGCTAGATGGAATTGTAGAATCATCAAGCAACCAAAATTGTAAGGTTTTCTGAAGCCCCCCAAATACTGAAGCTTTGACTGTAGGTTTCTACATAATACTATCAGGGGTTATTCCAGAAGGAAGCACTAGGGGCCTCAATTCTTGCTGGATATTTTCTTTTTTTTTTTTTTTTTCAAAAGATTTTCCAAGTACCAAATGTTAAGGTTCCATTTAGACCCCTGCATGTTTGCGATGTAGGATTCTAAGTACTAGAACCTGCATCAAGATCTCTCAAAGTGATGCACCAAAGTTTTGTTAGACGCTAGATAGAACTTCAAAATCCAACTATCAAAATCCAAAGACATCTACAATGGTACCCCAATTTTATTGGAAGTTTGTATGGATTTAACAGGTTTTAAGAAGGACAGTGTGTAAATGTTCAAATGTTGTTAGTGTTGCTCAAACAAAGTTTCATATTAAAATTGTGGAAATATTCATGTAAAAGGTTCCTACAACTAAAATCTAAACTAATCTAAAACTTAAAATAATCAACAAAAAAGTCAAAAAGTTCTTAAAAAGTTCAAAAAAGTCATAATAAATAATATAAAAGAACTTCCTGTTAATCAAGAACTGTTGAGCATTAACTTAACGCTAGTATTAATCCCTTGTTGTACAAATCACTGTTTAGATATTGATCATCGGTGCATGTCAGACAGACAATAAAATCTATAAATAATCACCTTTTCCCCACTGAAATTAGTCACAAAGGCACTCTAAATGATTCATGAGAATCCCCGAACAAAAAGAGTTTCTCAAACGCTCTGATGAGTAAAACTCCAGATGGTTTTAATGTCTGTCTGATGCTAATGCGAGAGGTCTAGTGAAAAGCTGCCGACTCAGAGCTCTTTATACTGCCAGTGTCTGTTCTGTCGAGGTCCAAAAGATGAGCACACATGTCTGACTCAGCGCCAGTGATCCCTCTGACAGGAATGTGCACCATTCCGTG
Source organism: Clarias laeviceps (assembly GCA_030014305.1). NCBI lineage: Eukaryota > Metazoa > Chordata > Actinopteri > Siluriformes > Clariidae > Clarias > Clarias laeviceps. Next base: position 17,450,664 of record JAQMYJ010000014.1, on the reverse strand, counting down.
ATCAAGACGAGGCAGCAGACAGTTTAGTCTGGAAATGTCATAAAGATTAATCAAAGCATTCAGTTACTGTAGACCTGTCCTCGAGAGTTCATTGACCTAAGCGGACAGAGGTTTTTGCCATGATGTGCGTCAAACTCCGTGCCTTCTCTTCAGAAGACAAAACAGATGTTCCCACCCTGCAGCCAACATTCCTTCTGCCAGAAAACGCGTGTTTTCCTGTCAGGATTGAGGCAGTAAAGTTAATTCTGGACTTCTGGTTTTTTACAGATGCATCAGCTGGCAAAAATATATATTTTTTCACAATGTACTTGAACAATCCCACAGCCTTCATACTGCAGTAGTGTGGCATGACCAACATGTGTTTCTCATCACTTTTTTCTATTTTAAGATTAAAACCTTCTAGGAAGTGTTTCTCGATTAGTCTACTTGACATTTTGCCACAATGTACATTTCTGATAAATGTTCATGCTATTCTGTAGTCAGAATTGTGTGCATGCTGGAGTCATTGACTTTTACAGCCATGCAGCTCAAAGGAGTAGAACCAGGACCAAGGACAGAGAAAGTCCTCCAGCTCGAAAATGAACAGACGCAGCTGTGGTTTCAGACCAGTGAAGCGATTCTCCGCTGTTCTCAGACCGAGAGTGAACGCTCCATTATCTGTAAATGCTGAAAAGCAATTCTTCACTCAAACAGGAAGCAATGCAACTTTCTTAGGTCATCATATTGGACATCAAGAGTGAAGCGCTTAAGGAATACATTTTACTTTATGTGTAATGCTATTATGAAATTTCTACCTACATCTAGCAGTCAATTAGATAGATAGATCTGGAAGCACATAGATTTCTGCAGGCTTTTTTTTTTCTTTGCTGTTGAATGAAGAGATGCAAAGTAATTGAAACATGAATACAAAGTTGAATATGGTGGTATAAGAATGCTAAGATGGCAATATGAAATAAATCTTCAACAGAAATAGTAGCATCCTAGTAGAAAATAGTACATTTGTGCTCGTCTTTAAAAAAGGGCATTTGACGAGGAAGCCATGTTTAACTCAACTATGAATATGATCCATGGAGTTTAAATGTGTATTGACTGATACATACAGTATATACTCCTGCTAGAAAAGAGCCCCATGCAATATTCAGCAGAAACTTGACTTCACCTGGCAGAGTAACCTGATCCTCTCACAGTCATCCCATCTGGAAGGTTTCCTTCCCTTGTGGTTTTCATTGCTCTCCAGGACACCCAGTGCAAACCCTAACTCCAATAGTCCTTGTCAACCAAATTAGAGAGAACATTTTTATGCCCAATGCTTTGTCTTGTAAGTGAGAGCAAGAGGTTTGGGGAAAGACTTTAGAAACGCTCTTCTGTTATCTGAGTTTTCAGAAAAATCGGGGATAGGCTGCGTTGTAAACAGAACATCTGAGGAGTCCTATTCTGGCTGCTCCAGGGGTCAGGCTAATAAACATCAGGTCACCAGGGTAAAACCAGACTCCAAGTAACAAATGTTCCCTAAATATACCATATGGGAAGAATTTAAGGTGCACATGGGTCTCAGGTCAAGAAAGGTTAGCCTCAGTTCCAGGGTCATGGTTAGTGTCAATCGTATCAGTTCCATCATTAAGTCTAAAGATGCTATGCTGCTTGGTTTGAATGTGTTCAGTTAGTTTTGATGGAAGATGACAAACCTAGCATAGCCTGCAACATGCCTTAAGTATTCAGTTTGTCAGAATGTTTGTCGGATGAGTAGACTGAAAGATAAAGCAGAGACTTGGCGTCAGTCAAATTGCTTAAGTGCTGATGTTAAAACACCATCAGATCCAGACGTCAAGGCATCTGGATTCAACTCAACTACTTTGCCTTTAGCAAACCTATTATTTAGTTTTAACTGTCTAAGTCCAACTTTCCATTTCCTTCACAAAGTCACTCAACCCCCCCAGTCTCGATTTAGTTTAGCTTGAACATTGCTATTGTAAAGCATCTCTTGGAGCAGTGTGGACGTAGCTCTTTCTCCACACACCCACCTTCTTATCACATGTGCACACACACCAACCCCGCTTATCGATGCCATCTGAGCCTCTAGCATCGTTAAAGCTCTATAAATGGGGCTTGGCTGGCATGAAAATCAGCCTTTCCATGCTGAAAAACAGCCTTCACTCATTTTTCCAGTTACTGTGCAGATGGAAAATATACTGTAACCTCCAGGGAATTAATGTCATGAATGAAATTTGTGTGATATTTTTATGTTTTTGGCTTGTCATTTTTGTAAATTGCATTACCTGTTGTTAAAACAAAGGTTTGATGATGTAGAATTCTGATATTGAACTCACTTAGTTAATAAATGCATTATAGTGGAATTTTTAACATTTGTTCCTGATTTTATTTTGAATTTATATATTGTAGTATGTCATTTAAAAGTCCTGAGAGTTTCTCTATCTGTATGTGTGTGTGTGTGTGTGTGTGTGCGTGTGTGTGTGTGTGTGTGCACGTGCGTTTATGCATGATTATCATCACCCGAGATATTCATTTGCTTCGATCTGGCCACTGGACTCCGGCCAAGGTTTAAATGCGTGTCTTTTCTACAGCACATTGAGCCAAATAAAATATAGTGCCAAGAAAGGATTGGCACTCTTTCTAAAAAAAGAGCTATTTGGATCCAGTGGATTGTTTTCAAGCCATAAGCTAAAGCTCAGCAACCCAACAATATTTCAGCACCCTTATTTCTTTTTCTGCACTTATTTCTTACAGACATAATATTTCATTTTTCACTGCTCCACATTTACACTGTGAAGCAATTGTTAAAGTAATACGGCTGGAAAAAGGACTCCGGTCAAAAAAGAAATAAAGTATAAATAAAGGAAAATGGAGAGCAAAGAACCTTGCACTAGGAAGTCTATGCTCATTTCTCAGGTGAGTGACAACTTGAAAATCCATTTAAGAACCGATAATATGAGCAAGTGCTATTCGCTGGGCCATCGATCCAGACTCGTACACGCGCACACGCACAGGCGGACAGCGTTATGAGCTAGCCTGGAAATCCATCTCTTTGTTTGATGATTAGGAGGCGCAATCATAGTGCTCTTCTCAGCAGCACTCTGTCTCTGAGTGTGACCTTCCAGGTTGGCAGATCAATAAAACCTGGCTTTCATGAGGTGGATAAGTAGTTTTTTTTTTTTTCATATCCGAAAGACCTTTTCATTATGATTTGTCCAGTTTCAGTGTTTCACCCAGGCTAGACCTTTCAAGTCTTTGACCTTGACTGCTTTGGGAACTGATAAATACTACAAAGTATTCTTAAATTTATGTTCCCAGTGGTAGTGTCTATAGGTTTGGGAAAGACTTATCCTTATGACTTGACTTTTTCTTTGCCTTTATGGTGACTGTCAGAGAAACTGTATCAATCTGTATCTCTCAAGGTGACTAAAATCTCCTGACATTACCAGTTCATTCAGCACTGCCTGTGACCCACATTAAGAGAAGAGACTTTCTATCATGGCTGACCTACAAAACCGAGCGAGCTTGATGGTTTATGAAAAGTGTTGTGAGTCTTTGCTGTTACACAGCGTGGGGTTGATGTTCCACATAAGTGAACATCTACAACATTCATACAGTAGGATGATCCGTCACATTAAATAAGATAAGTTTTTTTTTTGAATGTCTGCATATTATTATTAGGGGTCAGGGGTAGTCCAGTGGTTAAGGCATTGGACTATGGTTCGGAAGGTCCCAGGTTCAAATCCCACAACCACCAAGTTGGGTCCTTGAGCAAGGCCCTTAACCCTCAACTGCTCAGATGTATAGTGAGATAAAAATTTAGTTTGGCCTTCATAAGGGCATCAAAATGCCTAAATGTAAGTACTTAAGATTAAACCCTACATTTTTTGTGTCTATGAACACAGCTTTAAAATCAGATTAAGAAATTATTTTAGTATTATATACATATATATAGAGAGAGATCCAGTAGTGCTAAGCTTTTTGTGTATGGGTAATCCTGCTTTAACGTTTTGCCAGTACTAGCACGATTGAGTTGTAGCACAGTATATCAGTATTTCAGTAGCCACTAGTTCTCACCTGAGGTATGTAATTACTTTGAGAGTGGAAAGCCTTATCATCAATCATCAGCCTCCCAGAACGAATTAGAAAATGGCACTGCACAAATCAGGTCACTTTCTGTAAGAAAAGCAATCACTGAGGAAAAGCGCATTTACAAAATAATTAAATTTCAGTGAAATTTCATTTTATACCCAAATAAAAATCAGTTTCTTACATATGTATATAAATGTATGTAAAAAAAAAAGGAAGGGGGTGGCTACTATTTTATTCAACAACAGTTGGACTACAGGTTTTTATTAATGAAAGAATGAGACGCTATCCATTCATAGGTAAATGTAATGTTCTGAACCTGTTATCACTTATATTAACAGCTATAAACAGTTACTCAATCACCAGTCTCTCCATTTTATTCTTTCTTTACTTAAGCTCAATAAGACACAAAACCACACCTGAAGACTTTACCATGGTGGAAAACCTCAGGTTATACAGTAGTTTTACCTCTGAGTGTTATCACTCCACAACTTCCTGTATAAAATCAGTCCTGTGTCATGCCAACAGTAAAGCATCCTGAGACCGTTCATGTGTGGGGTTGCTTCTCAGCCAAGGAGGTGGGATTACTTGCAATTTTGCCTTAGAACACAGCCATGAATAAGGAATGGTACAAACATCCTTTGAGAGCAACTTCTCCCAACCATTCAAGAACAGTTTGGTGACAAACAATGCCTTTTCCAGCATGATGGAACACCTTGCTATAAGGCAAAAGTGATAACCAAGTGGCTTGAAATTTTGGGTCTATGGCCAGGAAACTCCCCAGACCTTAATCCCATTGAAAACTTGTGGTCAATCCTCAAGCATGGGATGCCAGGATGTGGCCCACTCAGGGTGAATTGCAGAGAAAAATAAGGGTCAACATTGCAATTATTGACTCTTTGTATAAACGTAATGTAATTGTCAATAAAAGCCTTTGATACTTATGAAATGCTAGGAATTATATTTCAGTGTACCATAGTAACTTCTGACAAAGAGATTAAAAAAACACTGAAGCAGCAGACTTTTGAAAATTAATATTTGTATCATTCTCACAACATCTGGCCACAGCTGTATCTTTGTAAATTATGCTTTGTTTAATATATAATATGGATATTAAAAATTTAATAATTTTTACAGATCATAAAATGCGATGCATAAGATTTACCACGGGTATGAAACAAGGATCAGTGCTGCTGTGCATTAAAAAGCCCAGGACAAAAAAAAAAAAAAACAGCCCAGACGAGGTGCTCTGACTAACCCCAAATTACACCAGACTTTCATTTCCCATCTGATAATTTATGCATGAACCCTTTTCCATCTGTCCATTTCACGAACTGTTTGAGTAATTCCAATCTATTTTATAATAGCTATTGAGACACTGATGCCACCGAGAGTAATTTTATTTTATCCACACAATAACTCTTTAATCTTGCACTTAGCAAAGCCCATATAAACTTTTCCGCTTCATTCTCGATGGTTGCAAAATAATGTCCCCTAGTAACTACCTGACGAAAGTAAACTGATATCCAGATCTGTTAATTATTCATATATAACGATGCTCCCAGTTTATCACCCGTTTTTTTTTTTTTTTTTTTAATCACAAAAACAGTTTCCTTTCATGAACCTAACAAACTGCAAGTTTAGCAAATAAGCTTTTTTATTACATCTGACTGTGGCCAGTAGAGCTTAGATCTAATTAACTTTTATGCCTAAGCGTAACGATGTATTAAAGATTTCATTCGGTCTCTGTGCGTGGTAGTCTTTCCTTTTCTAGCCGCTGTCATAAAAATAAAGGAGCAACACAACACTGAATGAATGCCGATATATTGTATGAATAGAGATATACTGTGCTGAGACTGTTGCTTCGAAGTTCAGCTCTAGTGGATATAAATCACGGCGGCCAACTTGTTTAGCAGCAGGATCTTAGAAAGTAATATTTGCATTGGTTCCATTTAAAAGTACATTCTGGCCAGGGTTTAGTCCTCAGGAAAGATTTCTTTGTCTCTTTCTCAGAAATGGAGAGAAAAAAAAAAGCAGTAGTACTGCTACTACTATTTATTTTTTCATTCATAACCACTAGTATAGTTTCCATAGACCTCTTAATTCCTCTTTGGCGGAGATGAATGGCTTTTGGTTTATTTTTCCAAGAGGCTTCTTGCTACCTTTTGTGGAATTGTTCCGCAGCTTTCCTGGCAAATATAGTTACTTATAATATCACATGTCTTCTTCTTCTTCTTTGTGGGGAGGGGGGTATGCTAATGTTGAAATGCCATCTATCCAAAATTCTAGTCCTGACACAAAGCAATTTTCTGCCTATTTTGTTGATTTAATCAATGAGGTGAAGTATAAAACAGGCACAGGTGGTGGGGGTTGTTCCTGACACCCTTGAGAGTCCAAGAAATGCTTTAGCTCTCTATCACAGGGGCAGTCATCCTTGTCTGACTAATCAGGGATGTGTGTAGCAGCTGTGTGATCCCTCTCATTCCTGCTAATCACATGTCAAGACGGATCTGTGCTCAGAGCTCTGCATCTTAGACCATATTACCTGCAGCTGACTTCACTAGCTGTGAATAGAACAGACCGTAAACCTTATATGCTGTCTCAGTCAGCTATTTATCCACAGCACTCCTTTGTAATTGATGGATGCGTGGCAAATGCTTTCTAATTATGTGAATCTATAAAAAGTATATGATCTTATTAGAAATGTATACAAATTGGACCGGCTTGGATTTTAAAAAACAAAGAATACATATTATTTTAAACCTATTGGTTATTCTAATATGACAAGTTTTAGGTGTAACTGAACCCTGAATGTCAATTTCATGCTATAAATATGTCATATTAATGTACTTGGATTAAATGCTAATGAATTTTCATGGATTGGCAAAATAATATAGCATTAGGCATTTTACTAGGTGGTTAAAACCATGCAAAATAAATCTAATTTAGTGTTCATAAAATGATCATAAAGTGTTCAAAATGCTTCTGAGAACTCTTTGGAGAATGTCCAGCTAGATTATGGAAATTCGTTTTTTACGATAGTTTTGAGAAATTTTCCAAAAAGCCATGTTTTTTTGTCCCAAAAAACACATTAATGTAAGAAAATGTTAAAAACATAAATACAGCATTCTCCAATTCATATCAAATAATTTTCCAGTGGACCACTGCTAATAAAAGAACTATGTCCTCTAAGCTTGGAAATACTTTTTATTATTTTATTTCATTTTATAAATAAAAATGCATGGTTTCATATGGTGAGGTTCACTGTGTCACAGAGCAAAATGCTAATATTTGAGAGTAGCATGAACTGTGACTTGCTATGATATTGGGGGCACTGCAAATGTCTTCTGTACAGCAGTATAAATCTGTCATCTTGAATTTTGAAAACCAAGCCAGGAGAGGGACTGGATGCCAGGTGTTGCCTAATTTGTTATCACTGAAGGGTTTCAAAGGAAACACTGTCAAGCATTAGGTAATGAAACACAAGTTTATGCATTCCTGTTCCATTTTTATTTGCTGGGGTAATTCCTGAAGGAAATGTAGATGGGAAAGAGCTTAGGGTTGGCAGCTGAGAATTTGCCATGATACTGATATGGGTTTCGCTGGACACGAAATAACGTTAAAGTATAAAAAATTTTGCATGTACAACAGGTATATCCAAGTTCCACAGAATGGAGCACAAAAAATAACATTTCCCTTTTCTGTCTTAATTTCCAGTTCTAAAGCTCCATCCAGAACCGAAAAAGTTCCACTTTCTACACTACTTTTGACTGAATCGAGCTTCAGAGTGAGTGCATCAAAGTTAGTGCAACTTCAGAGTGCATCATGGGGATGCGAGGCCTACTCCTGGCCTGTGTAACTATGGCCATTATATCGGATCTCTCCATGGCTGGCCTGCTGAGGAAAGTGATCAGGCACAGACGAGAGTCTTTAACATCACCCAAACCCGAGAACATTACGTTACCTAATCCAGACCAACCAGTGGTCTTTAACCATGTATACAACATCAATGTCCCTACTGGATCGTTGTGCTCTGTGGACCTAGATTCGCCTGGAGGTGCGGCAATGAAACCCAAGCCTCTTCCATCTGAGCAACACATTGAACACACTGTGGATGGAGAAAACCAGATAGTGTTCACGCACAGAATTAACATACCCAAGCAGGCTTGTGGGTGTGATAACCACATGCCAGACCTTAAAGATCTCCTAAACAGGCTGGAGATGCTGGAAGCTGAAGTGTCCAGTCTGAGGGAGCAGTGTACCAGTGGGGCAGGCTGCTGTGGAGCTCAAGTTACAGGTGAGTATGATTGGATAAAATCCTCTGTCATTTTAAAGTTTATGGTTGTGATTTTATGACCTTAGGATTGCCTTGTGTTTTTAGGTGAGCTCACTACCAAGCCATATTGCAGTGGTCGTGGCAACTATAGTACTGAAACCTGTGGCTGTGTGTGCGAGCCTGGCTGGAAAGGGCCCAACTGCTCAGTGTCAGAATGCCCTGGTTTCTGCCAAGATCAAGGTCGATGTGTGAATGGGAAGTGCATCTGTTTTGAGGGCTTTGGGGGAGAGGACTGCGGAATTGAGCTGTGTCCTGTGGATTGTGGTGAATATGGCCAGTGCATTGATGGGGCTTGCGTATGTGCGGAAGGTTACATGGGTGAGGACTGCTCCATGACCGACTGCTTAAACAACTGCCTGGGTAGGGGGCGCTGTGTGGATGGTGAGTGCTTGTGCATTGAGCCTTGGACAGGCTTTGACTGCTCAGAACTTATATGTCCCAATGACTGTTTTGACCGTGGTCGTTGCATCAATGGGACCTGCTACTGTGATGTGGGCTTCACAGGCGAGGACTGTGGTGAGCTCACCTGCCCAGATAATTGTAACAATAAAGGTATTTGTGTTAATGGTCAGTGTGTCTGCAATTTTGGTTTTAGCGGAGAAGACTGCTCCATACATACATGTCCAAAGGATTGCAGTAAAAGAGGCCACTGTTTCAATGGGAGATGTATCTGTGATCCTGGATTCCAAGGTGAGGACTGTAGCATCCTCTCGTGCCCTGACAATTGTAATGACAGGGGTAAATGCCTAAATGGGCAATGCATTTGCGATCATGGATACGAGGGTGATGATTGCTCTGAGCTCTCATGTCCTAATGACTGTCATAACCGTGGACGCTGCATTGACGGAAAATGCATTTGCAAGCAAGGCTTCACAGGAGAGGACTGTAGCATCAAGACATGCCCCAATGACTGCCATGACCATGGTGAGTGTGTGGATGGCATATGCGTCTGTCATGTTGGCTTCACCGGTAGAGACTGCAGTGAGTTAACATGTCTCAACAACTGTCACAATCAGGGACGCTGTGTGAATGGCCAATGTGTGTGCAGTGAAGGATTCACTGGGGAAGACTGCAGTGATAAAACCTGTCCCAACAACTGTCACAACCGAGGACTCTGTTTGAATGGCCAATGTGTGTGCAATGAGGGATTCACTGGGGAAGACTGCAGTGAAAAAACCTGTTCCAACAACTGTCACAACCAAGGATTCTGTGTGAATGGCCAATGTGTGTGCAATGAGGGATTCACTGGGGAAGACTGCGGTGAAAAAACATGTCCCAACAACTGTCACAACCGAGGACACTGTATGAATGGTCAATGTGTGTGCAATGACGGATTTACTGGGGAAGACTGCGGTGAAAAAACATGTCCCAACAACTGTCACAACCATGGACACTGTGTGAATGGTCAATGTGTGTGCAATGAGGGATTCACTGGGGAAGACTGCAGTGAAAAAACATGTCCCAACAACTGTCACAACCGAGGACACTGTATGAATGGTCAATGTGTGTGCAATGACGGATTTACTGGGGAAGACTGCGGTGAAAAAACATGTCCCAACAACTGTCACAACCATGGACACTGTGTGAATGGTCAATGTGTGTGCAATGAGGGATTCACTGGGGAAGACTGCAGTGAAAAAACATGTCCCAACAACTGTCACAACC
>JAQMYJ010000014.1:17420606-17440483 GCA_030014305.1 Clarias laeviceps | reverse complement strand
AATGTGTGTGCAATGAGGGATTCACTGGGGAAGACTGCAGTGAAAAAACATGTCCCAACAACTGTCACAACCGAGGAGTCTGTGTGAATGGTCAATGTGTGTGCAAAGAAGGATTCACTGGGGAAGACTGCGGTGAGTTGACATGTCTTAACAACTGTCACAACCAAGGACTCTGTGTGAATGGTCAATGTGTGTGCAGTGAAGGGTTCACTGGGGAAGACTGCAGTGAAAAAACATGTCCGAACAACTGCCTAGATCGTGGGTATTGTGACAATGGACAGTGTGTGTGCTATGAAGGTTACACTGGTGTCGACTGCTCAGAGATGACTTGCCCAGGAAACTGCAACGAGAAAGGCCGCTGCTTGAATGGCATGTGTATCTGTGAGTTGGGATTCACTGGTGAAGACTGCTCTGAAAGTAAGTCATTTTATTATTATATTTACAAATACAAACTCATATTAAAAGCTTAGCCCATAAATGTTTCATTATGTTCACTTCATTCACAGTTTCCCCACCAACGGACCTGGTTGTGACTCAAGTCACCCCAGAGACAGTGGATGTGACCTGGGTCAATGAGGTACAGGTGACCGAGTACCTAATCACCTACATGCCTACTGCTCCTGGTGGTCTGGAGCTAGATATGAGAGTACCTGGTGAAAGACGTTCTGCTACTATTAAGGAGCTTGAGCCTGGTGTGGAATACTTAATCAGTGTCTATGCTGTTCTAAATAATAAGATGAGCATTCCTGTAAGCGCCAGAGTAGCAACACGTGAGTCTTCAGTTATTGGTCTTTAAAAACTTTGAAATATTTTAGGAACTGTTGCACCATTTTGAGCAATAGAAAGAACCCTGTTTCTTTGTACACATCGTTAGATCTTCCGCAGCCTGAAGGCCTTAAGTTTAAAACCGTGAGAGAGACATCAGTAGAAGTTCAGTGGGATCCTCTTAATGTCCCCTTTGATGGGTGGAACCTCATCTTCAGAAACACAGTAAGTACATTGCATCTTTTTTTTATGCCACAAACCATGTCAGCATGATGGTTTTGGTAGCATTTCCCTGAAATCTGTGGTAGGAATACCACATTTATTAAGGGCCCTGCCAGTAAGTGTTCAAGATGGGAAACTGTATGAGTATCCTGTGGAAAATAGTCATTTGGTGCCAATATGCAAAGGCTGCTGTCTGAAAGTCTACAGTTTTGTTCCACAAAACCTCCTAAGAAGCTTCTGGCGGCAACTCTGGTGACCATGTGCAACAGGACTACCCTGTTTTCACAATGCCTTTCTTTTTCAAGGGCTTAGGCAAACTCCGAAAAAATAGCTCCTGTCAGGACATGCTAACCATGTCTTCCTATACGCTATTCTTTCAGACTTGGCAGCTTTATTCATACATCAAGTTTGAGGCTGTCCATGCCAAACAAGCCCTTCACTTTGAAGTGCAGCACTCACATCCAAGTGGATGCGATTGAAAGTCCCAAGTGTTTACTTTCAAGATCTCTCTAATTTCTCTGCATTTCAAGGGACTGTTGAGTCCACAAAGCCTGGAGTCATATCCATGGTGCCATTTGTGGTTTCTTTTTGTTAAACATGCACATAAATAGAGCAAAGATTTGGCATCTTGTACTACAAAGATGCATTGTACTACTTTCAGACAATGCTTCGTAGAATCCACATACTGTACATATTACGAGATGAAGTAATGATTGTCTTCGTTATTCATTTGACAAGCTTTGACAGCATGAAATGATCAGTATTATGTGCCACATTTTACATGGGTTGTGTGGTGTTGTGAAATTCCAGAAAGAAGAGAACGGGGAGATTTCGAATCCGTTGTCTCCACCCGACACGACGTTTGAACAATCTGGTCTGGGCCCTGGACAGGAGTATGAGGTTAAACTTGAGGTGGTAAAGAATAACACTCGTGGACCTCCAGCAAATGCGAATGTGGTTACAAGTAAGCAGCTCTTAATTCACTTTGGTTTTGTTTCCAAATCATTTTATTTCAGAATACTGAAAATCTGTAACCTATCATTGCCTCACACTGCGAGTTTCCTCTAGGAAATCTAACTTCCTCCCACATAGTTAAAAGAAACACATTCCCTAAAGCTATTAGACTGTTGAATATTAAACCTCTGGCACTTTAATTACATATTTTTAGTTTTAATTAGATATTAATTTGTATGTATTTTATGTATTTGCTTTGTTATTGGCATGTTGTGTGGAGTGTTGCTGTGTCTAACATGCAAGTGTGCTAAAACAAAAATTCTAAACTAAAATTCCTGTTGTAATAGTAATAAACTGACCTTATTTTACCTTACCTTAACTTATATCCAAAAACTTTCATGTAGATGGACTGGTTCTGTTAATTGCCCCTGGGTGTGAATGTGTTTATGGTGCCCTGAAATGGATTGGCAACACATCCAGTGTATATTCCAATCTCATGCCTAGTGTTCTTGGTACAGGCTATACTCGGCATTTATGTAATCCTGTAAATTATTACAGGAAGATCAGAATTGTGGTGCAATTGTTTTTCAATTAAGTAATAAATGTTGTTTTTTAAAAGTCCTCCAGCCAATCTGGCACAGGATCTGCCATAAACCTTAATGACTCAAGCATGGCTGGAAAAACTCTCTTTCCTATTTCTGATTTATACTTAGGTGGTAATACGCTATGCTTGCATTGGGGTGATCCTTTTAATGTCACTGCTACCAACCAGTAAACCTTTTGTAGCATATTATTTCAGGATAAAATTTCAGGAAAGTGCCTAAGAAAAACAAGAGCCTGCAGGAACACAATTAATTAAATACAACAGTAGGGTCCATTCATAGGCTATAATAAAGAAGGCTACTGTGTGCTCATATGATAGCAGCTGAACAAATCTTCCAGTGTGTCTCTCACTCAATTTCAGAGATATGTGCCAATAAGGAACTGCCCAGAGAGGAAGCACTGATTTTTGAAAGGAAGGTTTCACCTCCTTCTATTCAAGCTGCTCAAGAAGCGTTCCTCCCTCGAGAGGATGAGAGCTTTGCTTACTCACAAGCTCCAAACTGAAATGCTAATTTTCTGTTTTATCTACAGCTCAAGGAAAAGTGACATTTCACATTTTACCACTTTGCCTCATGTGGCCAACACCAGCCATTGCGCCCCCCACCCCGCCCCCAACCCCTTACCCCCAAAAGTGAAGAGCTTTACCCTTCATTATAGAAATACATACAGTAATACTATATAAAATGGCATATAATTCATTTCAGTGACTTTATATTCACTCAAAGAGACAAAAATTCCAAAGAAGATCATTCATTTAACTTCTTTGCATCTTTTCTGCCTCTTCCATGCAGTGATCGATGCTCCTGGCCAGGTGGATGTCCGTGACGTTTCAGACACTACTGCTCTGATCACCTGGTTCCAGCCCATAGCTCATGTGGATAGCGTCTCTATGTCTTATGGCCCCATCAGCGGCTCATCAGACAGCCACACAGTGGAGCTTTCATCAGTCGACACCCAGTACCACCTTGCTGAACTCTACCCAGACACGGAATACAGTGTGTCTCTCATGGCCCGCCGAGGGGAAATGACCAGTATACCCGTCTATGAGACCTTCACCACAGGTAAGAGCATCCCTTCCTTTTGCATATGAGCTACTTTTAATAATAAAATAAGGACCGAACTACTAATCTCATACAGTCAACCTTGACTAATGACTTTACTCTAAAGCATTACCACCCATAAAGAGGTAATAAAGAATTAAAATGTGCCACGATGTGAATGTGCTCCAGACCTAGACGCACCATCAAACCTGCGGGCGATAGATCAGACAGAAGAGAGCATCACACTGGAATGGAAGAACAGCCAAGCCAACGTTCCCAGCTACCGCATCAAATACGGACCACTGTCAGGAGGAGAACACGGAGAGCTAACCTTTCCTTCAGGCCATCAGGACATCACTAAAGCCAAGATTGCAGGTAAAAGATATCATATTATCTGTGCAGAAATTCTAAGAATTCATAAAATAATACTAGGAAATAAGGTGGCTTAGTATATAGCATTGTCACTTCACACATTGAGGGTTGGGGGTCGAATCTCACTGTGGGCCGAGTGTGTGGAGTTTGCATGTTCTTTCTGTGCGTGGTAGGTTTCCTCAGGTCATTCTGGCTTCCTCCCACAGTGCAAATAATTGATTGGCTATACCCTGCCTTGTGCACTGGAATAGGCTCCAGGCCCCTGCAATCCTATACATGATAAGTGGTATATATATATATATATATATATATATATATATATATCGATGAATTCTAGCAAATGTACATAGTTGTATAAGTGGATTAAAATGTGCAATCTTTATTACATATTTGCTTGCCTGAAGGCCCATCTTTATGTAAAAATATCCAGAGTAAACCTCAAAATAAAACAAAATAACAATAATAGTATGTGCTTGAGTTAGAAAATTATACATGGGAAATGGGTTCCATCTCATTACTGTTAGACACATTGCTTCGAGCCAGTCTTGTTCTATAAGACCATATATTACTGCGCACAGAGATTAGTCAGGATGAGGAAAATGTGTATAAATCAAAAATGAGGAATAGATTCTTTGTCTGGTCGCCTCTATTGTCCTTGGGTGGTCTATGTCTTACATAAGGCAGTGAAACTATTTTAAAACTGAGCATGTTTCGCACACACATTTCACTAGTAACTCATCTCTTTTACACGGTTATTATCTGTAATTGCCTTCACGCTTGTGATTTTATTGGTAATAAGTGATTCCTCTGTTTTAGGGGTAATTTCATGCTGAAAGCCTCTTGAGTATTAACCTTTATAGGGGCCAGTGGAATCAATAAGGAGGATAAATACATAAATTTGGGCTGGAGGCTTTTATCATCTTCAAGAGCCTGTTGAAGGGTAGAAAATTTTGCTTTTAGGCCAATGTGAGAGCTTTGGATTTCTGAAAAAAATTTAATTGAAAATGACCGATGGCAATTATTTAGAAAATTAGCTCACAAGGGAGGGCTGATCAGTCAAAACAACCCTTTTGGAAATTTACAGGTAATGTTGGATTTATGTTTTGGAACGGTTTTCCCTTTCATTCTGAAGAATGAATTTACAGTCGATCCCAAAGTCCTGGTTTAGAGTTCGTGCCTCAGTCATTCGCGGATTTTTCCTTAGAACCTGACTAAAATTGTTTGTCGAAACCCCCACAATTTCGCGGAAACCTCAAATATCCTCTGCAGTTTTTTTCTTATTAGTTTTAACACCAAACTATTAAAAAACAATATAATGTCCAAATTTTGTAACATAAATATTAATGTAAATTCGGCATATAAAATGTAATACTGTAGAGAAAGCAACCGTAGAGGAAAAAGCGGCTTGGGATGGAGAATTATTACTGAATTTTAGCCTACATATACCAAAGACAACGACAGTGCATACTAAAGAACACACACTTGTTTCATTTACAGTACATACAGTATAGGGGTAACATCTGTATTTTACATTCTAGAACTGCGGGAGACGCAGTAGTACAGTATACAGGTTTACCTTTACCTTCTTTTTTAAGGGTAATGTATTAGGCTGAGTTTGAAATTAAATGACAGCATAAACTATAAAAATAGGCATTTATAGGCATGTTTTTGACCACATCAAAGATTTGAGGTCTTCACAACTCGCAGGTGCTCTAAGAATGTAACCTCTGCAAATTTACATTTTATTTATTGCAGCATTTTATTGCATTTATTTATTTATTTTGCAGGTCTCAGACCAGGGACAGAGTATGGCATGGGAGTGACTGCAATCAAAGATGAAAAGGAAAGTGCCCCTACTACCACCAATGCCGTCACTGGTAAGAATTTCTTATACGACTGCTCTAATATGCTCCTTTTAATAAATCAAAAAAATATATATGATTTTTCTTACAAGAAAGCTGACTTTCATGAGATTTTTACCAAGGTATAGGTACCATGGTAGTTTATTGTTACCTGTGCCAATGTATGTTCGACAGTAACATGTAACAAACTATGGTACTGTATATGGTTCTACCATGGTACAACATACTGTGTTACAATGGTACATAGTTACAACTCTGTGTCACTCTTTCCAAGTGCCATTGGACATTACACTGGCCCTGCTATAATAACCTCTGCCATGTCACCCTCCAAAGTTTAATACACAATAGTTTGGTGAATACCATGGGTACTACCTAAAGTTCATCAGTTGTAATATGAATACCTATACTATACCATACAAGAAGTATGTACCAACATATCTATTAAGGTACAGTATGTACAAACATACAATTTGCTAAACTTTATTAGCCACTGGGTACTTTTTTTTTAGGTACTTTTTAGGTACCTAAACAGTACTATGGAATTTATCAAAGTATTGTTGTATAGTACATTCCATAATACTACCACTGAAGTGCCATAGTATCTACCCTGGTATTCTATGGTGCCTATCATGGTAATGGCTAAAGTACCGCAGTAATAATATGGTATATTATTGCATGTACTATAATTTACCATAGTACATACCATAATAAAATTTCTTGTAGGTTGGTAATTGCTCCATTAAAATGGAAGAAATTGAATGGGAGTTGTGGATTATTGACAGGTCCAGGACAAAATGTTAAAAGCAGCATAGAATAGAATCTATGACATAATTGCCACATATGCCACACAAAACCACATATATTAAATGAAACTCACATTTTTTTTTTTTTTGTCAGACCTTGATGCTCCAAAGGATCTGGAGGTGAGCGAGACCTCAGAAACCACAATGGTGCTGATCTGGAGGAGACCTGTGGCTAAGATCGATGTCTACAAGCTTGTGTTGGTGTCCACCGACGGCCACAGGGCCGAGTTTGAAGTTCCCGACAGTGTCAGCACCTACATGCTGAGGAACCTGAACCCTGGCATGCTGTACACCATCACCATGACTGCAGAGCGGGGGAGGAAAAAGAGCACGCCTGTCAGCATTCAGGCATCTACAGGTCAGTTCTGCACTACCTCCGCTGTTTAACTAGTGCATTGTTCTCAGTATATCCAGATGGTTGTGCAAAACCTGCTGACTTTTAAAAGATGGAGAGGTTTTTTTGCATTGAAATTGGTGCAATTCTGGATTCTGCAGGCTTGAGTTCTTTTCTACAGAAAGTCGGATTAATGTGGTTTGTAATTTTATCATGCATAACAGCCAAAATGAGGACTGAATTATCTGTACTTTTTCCATCAAAAAAGTATCAATATTTCTTTTGGAGTGTGCAGATTTTAATTTAATGCTCTGTATAAAATTTAATTTAAGGTTCCTTCTGTTTGCTTGCGTCTTGGAGAGAAGGAGATCTTTTCCTTCTATACAATGTGCCTCCAGGCATCCGAGCCAAGCTCTGGCATGAATCGAATTCATTGTATGTTCCAGCTTTACATCCTGTTCGAGTCCCTTTTCAGCAACAACATGTGGATTTATTTGACTTCTTAAAGCAACAAGAGGAAGACAAATTCAGATGATTACCGCTTTTGTATAAGGTTCTGTGGGTTGGAGTGTTGGTTATACGTCCAAACCAAACATTTCATTACACTATTATGTAACAGGATAGTTTTGGGGGAGTCAGGGTGTGTGTGTGTGTGATTTATATAGTAGGAAAGAGAAACTAGCATGGCAGATAGCAACGAGCAAAAAAAAAAAAAAAAAAAAAGGTAGCTATATAGAAGACATGATAAATATTTTTCTCTATGTTAAAAATGTCTGTAATTTTTTCGGAAAATCACTTTTTGGAAAGAGAACATTTTTGGCAAAATTTAGGGGTATTACTATGGAAGAGAGGCACACATACACACCCCCCCCACACACACCTCATTCATGTGATAATTGTCAAAATGAGGCCACTCCCTCTGGTTTTGTGGGATTTGACCAGGATAAAATGAGGGGTGGGATAATAAATAGGCCCCCCTCCTGAGGCAACTGTTAAATCATTGTCTCCAAAAATCAGCAGTGCTCTAATCCCACAGATTCATTTCTGCAGCCATTATCAGCTTCAAACATGAAGTACAAACATGGAGCATAACACTCACCGCAGGCCCATTATAGGATGAGAGAAGACAAGATGTAGCGAAGGGAATCCTCTTGATTTAGGCCTTTTTTTCCCCCCTGAAAGACACACATTGAGTACAACGAAAGGATTAAAAGAATCACATGAGACCAATATAGTGCTATCAATATAGAGCAGTGTACACTGAGCAAGTCTCTCAAGACTGTTTTACAGAACCTCATTACCACAATAGTGTCATTCAGGTGGGAAAATGATACAAGGAATTTGCGAGGCCTGTGTTACGAGGTCCTTAGGCTGACTCCGATGTGAGGGTCATAAAACCACTGCTCCGTCTGACTGAAGGCTATACATAAGGCTAAGCAAACACTACAGGGTCTGTAAACGTGCAGCAGATTACAAGAACAAAAAATTATTTTTTTTGTCATATTATCATGCATTATTATAATGCATGCCAAATGACTACGGAAGGACAAATGTACCTTTCTACATATTAGTAAAGTAAAATTTTATATACAAGGGGCGTTCAGGTCAAACCAGGACTTCTGATTCTGCAGAATAACAGAACACAGTTATGAGAATACTGTAAAAACTCCCTTTATTTCTCCATATAATCTCTTGCTATACTAAAGCACTTATCACTAGTGCAAAGTAGAAAGCTCAGTAAACTGAGAGCATGATCGGACTGCTTGCTTCATGTCTGAAACGCTGGCCTCCCAGGAACTCCTTTAATTGCCCAAACATGTAGAAATGGCTTGGAGTGAGGTCAGGACTGTACGGAGTATGTGGAAATAAAAAATACATTTTTTAAGAATCAGACGTTCCACTCGTTGAATGTTCACAGGAACTGCTTCAGTAGGCTCGGAGCCACCTCGGGAGCGATCGTCTTTAGTGCACATATGGCCTTCTTTAAAACATTTGCACCATTCAAATCTTTTACTCTGGCTAAGATTCTTATCACTGTACTGTGCTTTAAGTCTTGGTTTCAGTTTTAGTCGATCAGTCACGGTTTGTCTTGAATGCCCTTGTACGAGGTAGCACTCGTTCATCTCCTCATACCACCACATGATCAAATCAAAAATCAGATTGAGCTCTATTTAGAAATTTATTTTCAATTTACAGATTAATGAGTCATGTAAGTCATATAATTTGAATATATACAGAATAAAACACTTCAGAGCATGCAGTCATCAGCTGGATGGTGATGTGTCCCTGCAGTGCGGCAGAGTCACGACTACCACTCCAAAGTGTTTTATTCCTCTTAATCAAATTATAACCATGTAATCATATTTTATTTTGTGAAACAAGTTCGTTCTTGTTATCACTTATGTTACAGCAGCTATAAACAGTCGCCTCTGTACACACACACACACACAGTATATACATACTGTATATACTGTACTATATACAGTATATATAAAATCAGTCTTGGATTATGATTATAAAGGATTTACTATAGAAAAGATAATGTAATAGAATGCATTAATATAATAATATGTTATCTAATTTATATAAACCTGTGGATTACAGCCAGAATGACTGTCAAGCTTGCTGTAACAAACAAATAAATAAAAAAGATTGGCATGAATATTTCTATTATTTGCTAGAAAGGTGAAATTCGCGTGCAAAAAAAAAAAAATCACCCCCACATTCTGTAGTGTATGCCTGAGTTACGGTTGAATCCATGATCGTTTTCATCAATCATCATGGACTTGCATGAGAATGATTAATCGTTCGGATCCTCTAATTGACAGTGTTAAATTTTTCCCAGCAATGCTAGTTTTAAATTCTCATGCCTGGGAACTGGGAAAGTCTTTCACTGCATCCTCTTTGTCTTTCACTCAATTCAGCAGTACGCTTGTGTCCACTTGATTGTGCATTAAGAGGATAATGGCAGCCTATGGTGCATCTCCAAGCTCTTTGCTCTCCATCTCTTCATGAATGCTGATGGGGAGCAAAGATATTCAATTATGCGTTGCGCTTCCCTGCATGGCTTCCTGCATTATTTGAAGCAATCTGCGTACTTCTGCTCAAGCAGGCTACGCAGAACCTTCAAAAATTAATGGCTTCATTCTGAGCCATTAATACCACGCTGAGCTGCAGTTACTTCTAGGTGCATGTTTTTTTTTTTTTTTTTTTTTTTATTAATGAAGTTTAACCAAACGGATGCTTGAGCAAATGAGCCTGTTTATTATTGCAGCAGAATTCATGTGCCAGTTTTCCACTGCATGGGCAGATGTTTGTTCTGCATGGAACAGATGGAACTCGACCAAAAATCAACAGAGACGGAGACAGATGTTTGTAATGCGTTGTTTACAGAAGAGATGTGCTTGTTCCTTCAAACGTTTGACATCGTTGTCAATGTTTAAAAAATGGGTTTACACAATTGCTGTTGCATATGTCAGAGAAAGATCTTAGAAATTTCCCAACACAACATTCGTTATAAGACATTTCCACTACTACACTAGTGGAAGATCGCCTAGAGGACTGGTTCCCACGCTTGGCCCCATAGAACCCTTTCACCTAGTTTGGAACCAGAATTCTAGAAAACAGTATTAAAAAAAATGTCACGTTGTTTCGGCACTCTGGTAAGTGTTTCTGTTCTTCTACTGTACAAGTATGTGTGTCTTAAATGTATTGACTTCTTTATGGATGTACCTCATCTTTTCACTAAGATTTATTCTTAAGACCATTTCCGGTCGTCTTGCTCATACTCTTGCTTATCTGCTCAACAAGTGCTCCACTGCCTGTTGCTTAATCTTCTGTTTATCACCCAGACAATGAAAAGCCCCTGTTGGGCAACATCACCATCTCCGCGGTATCCTGGGACGGCTTCAATATATCCTGGGAGCTGAAGAGGGGCGATCTTGATGGCTTTCTGATCGAGGTGGCTGACCCTGCCGGTCTCTCCAAGGGCCAGAACCACACTCTTTCAGGACTGGAGCACAGCTTGGCTATCACTGATCTCTCTCCTAGCACTTTCTACAGGGTCACGCTTTATGGCCAGTACAAGGGAGGTCTCTTAGAGCCAGTGTTTGGGGAAGCTTTAACAGGTACCGCCGTTCGACGAGCCCCAGCGCATCGGCTCTCCTTCGAAAATTCTAACATCTTCTCAGGAAGCAGAATGAAAGAATACTAACAGGTCTAATAGTACCACAGTGGATGTTTCACATGAGGACTAACAACTAACCTTTTCCAAATAGCAATTTGTCAAAGTCTACTCTGCTCTAATAAAACACAGTGCATTCAAACATAAATTTTTTTTTGCCAATTATGAGCAATTTTCCACCCAAACATGCTATTGCACCGCTCTTTGATGTATACTACACCACACCCTGTAAACCGCAAGCAGTCTTTCTTTTCTTTTTTTTTTTTTTTATGTCCGAGCCGCTTTTGTAGATCCGGTGCTAATGTTTTAAAGCTCCACACTTTCCTGCCAATTACAGTTCGTGTTGGAGCATGCTGATATTCAGAGCACACCTGCAGTAGCATCAAATAGAGCCCTGCACGTTTTGTTTTGCCTAATCACAGACAAAGCCTGCAGGTGCACACACTGACCTCCCTCTATGATCACAGCCTTATTAATGCTTACGAGCCAAAGAAAAGTCAAGCGAATAATACCCTTTTATTTTTAACCACCCATAATATACAAAGCATATGCTAAGCATGCCAGTGAACTGTCGTTTACGGTCAGGGAAAACATCGCCTCCCAAAGACAGGAGATTAAAAAATTCTCAGTCGCTGAGCTGTAATACCTCCACCACCCACAATAGTACTGCTGCTGGTTATTAGCTCCAAATCGTAGTTTGGCCTTTGCTCGATTGCTCGCCGAATAAAGACGCCGACTGAGCAGAAGCGGTTTGCCAGGGAAGTGATCCTAAGGAGTTTTTGTCACTTCTTGTGAAAGATCTCGTCAGTATGCAGACCCGGTTTTCGAACTCTGCAGCCGTCTTCATTCTGAACCGCCACTTTCACACATCTTCTTGGCATTTATCAGGCTGCGGCTGCAAGTGCTGATACTCTAAAGTGCTTGCTAATACTATGGGTAGACTGAAGTCAGATTATTTTTTAAAACTAAATCATATATATAAGAAGTGAAAATATCTATCAGGGACTCGGGATTGAGGCCGATCTAAAATTACTGTACATATCCTCCTATTAGCTCATAAGCATCCAGTATATCTGAACGCCAAATCCTGTCAGGTTACTGAGCTGAGCTGAGCGTTCCTTTCAGTAGCATGACCTCCTCTTTTCTGCAGGTTAGCTGGCGCCTTGTTGCTCCTTCACGAACAGATGGCTCTTTGTCCCAGCCCAAAGCCTAAGAGAGACCAGTTTGATGAAAGTGATCTGCAGTTACCACTTTAGCACTCTCACAACGCCCACAAACACCAACCCCCCCCCCTCTAATACTCCTTCTGACAAACCCTCCAGCTAGCACTATGCTAATGAAGAGTGACGGCTCCACGGGATCTGTCCCCGCTCCAGTTCATTTCCAACCACTTCTACTCGTTGGAATTTAAAAAAAAAGGAAAAAAACAAGAACGAACCTTGTGTCAGCTCAAGCTTGAGAGAGAGAGAGAGAGAGAGAGAGGTTTAGTATGATCAAGTGTTCTGAGGCTCTCCCTTTCCTGGAGTGATCATAATTGTTACAGCAACTACTGTATAAAGGATTTACATCCATCTAATCTATGTTTTTCATCCAGCCTTCCTTCTACTGTTACACTTCTTTCTACAGAACCATGATATAGAGGAATCTTTTTCGCATTTAATATGATGCATAATGCATCAAACAAAGGCACGTTGTTTTAATTATTCATCAAGTCTTTTTGGGTCTACTGGAAGCCATAAATACACAGCGTTTGATTTCTTATTAACAAAATGGAAAAGCGCTGCAGCTCAACACTTACAAATCTCCATGCATAGAAAATAGGGCAGTGGGTAAGATGTTTGGCAGGTTGGGAGTTCAAATCCCAGCACTGCTAAGCTGCAACTGATTGGAACTTAAGCAAGGCCCGTAGCACTTAAATTTCAGAGCATTTAAGCCATTAGCTGTTTTATTAATATTGGGCTCAGGATTGTGCAGTATAGAGTGACATTTCCTTTTTTTTTAGCATAAAATATGAAGAACTGAATTTTAGTTCATTTTAGCCAACTATACAAACATTTTACAAAAATGTAAAAATGAGTCACATAAACAAAGAAACACAGACACACAGATACACACGAATACATGATTTTATTGTTGTATATATGACAAAAAATATATAAATAAATATATAATAATAATAATAATAATAATCTCATTTTGAGATTTCTACATTTTTGACGACGTCATTCCCACATAATTTTGTTCTACCTGACATATCAGAAAACCCAAATACACAGTTTTGAAGTCTGAAGCCTCCCCGTTAACACACACCGGCAAGTCTTCCATATTAGCACATACATCATTTTTTTATCGTCATTGACCCATGCTGTGTTGCCAGCACTGATCTGATTTTTAAGGATTTTATCCATCAATTGCACAGTTGCACAAATACGACTCGTTCTAAAGTGAATAAATGTAAATGTAGTAAATTGTAACGCTATATCCATTTTCCCTGTGGTACAGAGTCTCGGTGGTATGACTCGGCAGGATGGTCAAGCTTAGTGCTAGTAACTGCATGATGTGATGGAGACCAAATAAAATAACAGAACCCACTAATGACCATATTTTATTGGCAACAACATGGTTGGATATTTGGTCAAGTCACCCACCATGTTCTAAAATGTTCTCAGTGTTACAGCCCACATTCCCACAGGAGTACAGTTGGATGATGTTTCGTTAATTATATTTTTCTTAAAATATCGATTGCAACCCAACAGCAGTATTGCACAACAAACACAATACAGTCTCTTGTGCAGATTGGAGCCGGTTCCTATTAAATCCCACCCTATTTAAAAATCTTCCTCTTATAATATACTCTCTCACTCACTCACTCACTCTTCGTCTACATCACTTTGTCCTGAATACAGGCCTGTATAGGGCCTGGAGCCTATTCCAGGAGCCTATTCCAGGAGTCTTAGGGCATGAGGCGGGGTACTTCCTGGGATATACTCCCTGTATGCCAGTCCATCGCAGGGCACACAGTACAGTCTCATATTAGCCTAATCTGCATGTCTGTGGGAGGAAACCGGAGTACTCGGAGGAATCCCAGCAAGCACTGGGAGAACATGCAAACTCCATGCACACAGAGACAGGAATCGAACCTAAACAGGAATCGAACCCGGATCCTGGAGGTGCAAAGCGACAGCGCTGAA
Source organism: Clarias laeviceps (assembly GCA_030014305.1). Taxonomy (NCBI): domain Eukaryota; kingdom Metazoa; phylum Chordata; class Actinopteri; order Siluriformes; family Clariidae; genus Clarias; species Clarias laeviceps. The sequence goes on along the minus strand of JAQMYJ010000014.1, from coordinate 17,426,154 downwards.
CACTAATCCACCTCTTTTAATACACATATGATTATTATATTTGTTAATGTTTTCTGATATTTTCCTTTGACCATGTTAAAGGAATGATGTTTAAATCAACCCCCACCTGGATGTTTATGGCTCTGTTTCCCCAGATTTCTATAGAACATGTGAATATTTCATGCGCTTCAATGTAGCAGCGGATGTGCATGATGCGTATAATCAGGGTATTTGACCTACGACTTTTATAGCTATTTTCTAGTGACTAAACCAGAGAACATTCCGACACTCCATTGTGCGTGTGTGTGATTGTGATTAGCCAGCGTATCGAAGTTAGGCAGACAGATCTGGCGGTTCATTCATCAATTTTGAACTTAAGAATACTGTTGCGTGGAAACCACTAAATCAGACGTTGTCCAAACAAACATGCTCCAGATGTGTAAACAGCAAAGAGTTTTAGTTTGAGCCATCCAAATACTTGTTGTCTGCTGTTTACTGTAGCAGAACTGATGAACATTAAAAACCCTGACTGTAGTTTTACTGACTCTAGTCCAAATGGAAAAATGGATTGATATGTATAACTGATCTGACTAGCGGCTAGTTCCAGGGTTAAATCTGACTACCATATACTTTTCCCTCCAATACTTTCAAACTTATGTCTTTGCATGTTCTTTTTTACTGGATAATGTTTATTAGCATCCTCTAATGAAATGCATCTCCTCAACTTACCAATCATACAGTAGCTTACGCCAAACTAATTACAGCATGCCTAATAATAATCAGTTGTGATCACCTTGCCGCCAAAAGGACTTTTAGCATGTTTGGAGACCACAGATGGACGAATGCCTGTATTCCTTTGTTCACCCAGAGGCAGAACCTGAGCTGGAGCATCTTTTCGTCACCAACAACAAGCCGGACGGTTTTACGCTGCAGTGGACGGCTCCAGAAGAAATCTTTGAAATGTTTATGATCAAAATCACTGATGGATCTGGAAAGGAAAGGCAGATGAGTGTATCAGGAGACAAGAGAACAGAAGTGATCTCTGGCCTCGATGAGGCTACAGAGTATAAAATTAAGCTCTTTGGGACAATTGCAGGACGGAACTTCAAGCCCATTTCAGGGAAAGCTCTAACAGGTATTTGGATATGTCTTGGACAAGCAAGCCGGTGAAATCAGTCTTTCATCTCACTTTTTAAATTTAAGTAAATAGGTTTCATCTAAGTACTAACCTGCTGAGCTGGGTTTCCTGAAAGCATCACGGCGCAGATATGGTGGCAGTTACGACGATGCTTTTGGGATGCTGTGGCCTGTTCTTATGTCTTTCAGTCATAGAAAATCAATGTCTCAACTTTTGTACGTCTTGTCTGTGTCTTTGTCCTGATTTTCTAAATTAACATCTTTTATCAAATACTAACCTCTTAAAAAAAAAAAAAAAAAAAAAAACGGATGCAGATGTATAGATTTGCACAGGGAAAAAAACAGATATGCGTTTTTCTTTTGTTTCTACACTTTCTACTTCTTTTGTATCTGACATCTTTCACCAACTGCCCAGTCACGCGGTTTTACTCATTGGACATCGCAACTGGGTCTGTGTTTTAACTGAATATGTGTCTGTCTTTGGTTGTCTGGCTCTGTCCCAGGGGGCCTCTCTTCCCTCTTGAGTCTGACGTTGGCATGTCACACCATTGTCCTCACGTAATGGGGGCAAGTTAATCTCCCCATGTCTGTCACACAAGATTCTACGATTCCTGACATTGAAAAATGGCCGAGAGGCTTGAGCTCTTTTTATCTCGTTGTTTCGACTATGTCTTTCTATACGCTATACTAACTTTTACGTTTTCACATGCCTCATATTCCTATCTGCATTCTCCCGAAATAGCTAGCCGGTGTCTTTTTGAAGCCATCTGGGTACTGGACTGGGTTCATCTTGGACTGGCATCAATAACACTTGTCCAATTTGTGTTCACACAGCCTCTAACACTTTGTGTTTGCTTTGCTTATTGTCTCGTTACGTGTTGTCTCCTGCAAGGTCTGGGCAAACTGAAGGGTGTTCGCTTTTCCGATGTCACCGATACCTCTGCCACCGTTCACTGGACTGTCCCTCATTACCGCGTCGACAGCTACCAAGTCACCTATGTGCCCATTCATGGAGGTATGTACAGTAGTCCAGAGATATTCTGGCTTTTTGCCTATTGCTACTAGGCCTTCTATGGAAAGTCATACTTAATGATTGTGTTAAGTATTTCTCCAGCTGAAGTTCAGAGTAGTTTGGGCATTGTAAATGCTAGAAGTAAATCTGCAAGCATAGACCTCAGAAATCATCAATCATCTTTTCCAGTATAATTACTATATAATTCTTATCTCTTTGCCACAAAATTTTATTTCTAAAAAAACCCCTCTCAAGCGTCCAGACTTACACAATGTGTTTTTTGGCATTGAAAAGTTCTGCTTTAGTATTTAGTTCAATCCGCATGTTAATGGATGCAATCCATCAGAGAAGTCTGTTTTTCCGATCAGCACCTTCTCACTGATAATGCCGCCCTCTTGTGGTGCGTTATTGCTCATGCATGACTCTGGTCCACTCTGTGGTCAAATCCTGGTCCTGTACCCCCTCTGCAGGCACTCCCATGACAGTCACTGTGGATGGAACTGCGTCCCACACCGTTCTACCCAACCTGACCCCCGCAATGACCTACCGAGTAAACGTCATTTCGGTGAAGGGTCTGGAGGAGAGTGAGCCATCGTCTGATACGTTTACAACAGGTACAATTTACACACATACACATTGATGTTAATGCTGAGTTTTAAAGTGATTCTCCACCATTTTTCAGCCATAAGTGTACCATATATGTGATTATCACAGAATTTTCATAATTGTTTCATTATGTGTTGTTCCCTTTAAGGTCTGGGCAAACCCAAAGGTATCCGCCTCTCTGATATCACCGACACCTCTGCCAACGTTCACTGGACTGTCCCTCACTACCACGTTGACAGCTACCGAGTCACCTACGCACCCGTTCATGAAGGTAAGTGTTTCTACTTAATGCTGATTTCTACATGATCACTTTCAGTCCAGTCCCTGTACTTGAGCAGTTTCACAGGAATGGTTTTTGTTTGTTAAGCCCCACAGTGACCTATGAATCATTCATAAACATAAAAAAGCTGCTTAATTGAGAAACAGGTGCTGATGATGACAGATGACCTGATCAGTAGGTGATTAGTATACTGATTATGCTGAATGCTGATTGGTTGCAACAGATGAGAGGGGAAATGAGGTTGCTGCTGAGGTTCTTACATCAACAAATCATTTTTAAACAGTATATTTAGGCATCTTTAATTTTGGCGGCACGGTGGCTTAATGGTTAGTACTGTCGTCTTGCACCACCAGGATCTGGGTTCGATTCCCGCCTCGGGGTCTGTCTGCATGTTCTCCCCGTGCTTGCTGAGTTTCCTCCCAAAGTAGGTCGTGCAGATTAGGCTAATTGAAGTTCCCAAATTGCCCATAGTGTGTTGACCGGAGGTTGTGAAAATGGGAATAAATACAATGGTAATCACCAATGGCTTCCACGGTCCCTAGTTGGATTACAGAGGTTCCTAGATGGATGGATGGATGGAATTTCAATACGAAGAAATAAGATGTGGCTCAAACGTTTTGCACAGTACTGTAGATCTCATAGGAGGAGCTCACCTAATCTATCATAACACAATCCTGACACAGTCCAATCATTCATCCATTTCCTAAATATCGAATTTATAAAAGTACGTTATACAAATATTTGGACATATTTTTGCTCCCAAAGTTTGACCACCATATTAAGTCAGTACTTAGTAACACCCTCTTTGACAGATATCAGTGCTTGCAAATACTTTTTAGTAGCCAGCTAGAAGTTTTTCCATTCTGGTTTAATTAAATGTCATTCACTGCTCCTGGTGGAACATTTCAAGTTGTGAGACATTCTTGGGCCTTATTACAGGCACAACGTGTTTAAGATAAATCATATAGATCAAATAGATCATATTTTTGAAAGACATTCACGTCACACAGGACCTCAAGGGAGCGATCCAAAAGCTTCAGTCTGCATTTCGTTCAGTATTGTGAGATGGATTTTGTGATAGTTTCTGGATCATTGTCCTGTTGTACAAGCCAACCCTTTGTCAGGATAAATTTCCTGCCTGAAAGTGTCACATTTACTCGCGGGATCATCTGACATTTATGAGAATACGTTCTCATATCTACTTTTGAAATATTTCCTGTGCCGTTGGAACAACCCTCACTCACTCAACTCGTCAATGCTGCTTAATCCTGTACTGTATACAGGGTCACGGGGGGCATGGAGCCTATCCCAGGAGACTTAGGGCACGAGCTGGGGTACACCCTAGATGGGGGGCCAATCTAACGCAGGGCACACACACTCATTCACACACTACTATGGATTTGGGAATGCCAGTTAGCTTAATCAGCATGTGCAAACCGGAGTACCCAAAGGAAACCCACCAAGCACTGGAAGAACATGCAAACTCCAGGCACACAGACCAGAGATGGGAATCAAACCCACACCCTGGAGGCACAGTGCTAACCACTAAGTCACCATGACTGGCACATCCCCAAAAGCAAATTATATCCCACCCACTCATCAAATATATTTATTTACAGATTGCCAGTGAGCCAAGAAATGAGCACTTGAGTAATGAGTCAATAAAGGCTTTTTTATGAGATTATATTATAATCCATACATTTTCACAATTTTTTCACATTTTTATTCTATGCTTTTAAGTTCGTTTAACATACTTTGCTGCAAAAGTTGTGTTTACTTCTTTTCATTTAAAAATCAACACAATATTTACATTGTCTACAGCTTTCCATACACTTACACACAAATGTATGCAAGAAAACTAAATCAGGATTTTTTCAGAACTCATCATGTTAATGCAATGCATTATAGTCTATAATCCATAGTCTGGTAGTGCTGCCCTCTTGTGGTCTTTTGCATCACATGCATGGTCAAAACCTGGTTCTGTAACCCCACTACAGGCACTCCTATAACAGTCACAGTGGGCGGAGGCGAGTCCCAGACTGTCCTCCACAACCTGACACCCGGGGTGACCTACAGAGTGAGCGTCATATCAGTGAAGGGTCTGGAGGAGAGTGAGCCAGCCGCTGATACATTTAAAACAGGTACAATTTACACACTCATGATTTACTCATGATTCTTTGATTTGCTCTGCTTGTGGTGTTGTCTCATTATGTATTGTCTCCTGTAAGGTCTGAGCAAACCAAAGGGTATTCGCTTCTCTGATATCACCGATTCGTCCGCCAACGTCCACTGGACTGTCCCGCGTTACCACATCGACAGCTACAAAGTCACCTATGCACCTGCTCACGGAGGTGAGTGCTGCTTTTGTCATTCAACAATCTGGCTTAATGACAATTTCTATAGAGACTTCAATGGAGATCTAAGTATTTTATACTAGCGGATGCTACTACTATACTCAGCAAAAAAGAAACGTCCTCTGACTTTCAACTGTTTTTACTTTCAGTAAACTTAATGTGTAAATATTTGTATGAACA
>JAQMYJ010000014.1:17408473-17420506 GCA_030014305.1 Clarias laeviceps | reverse complement strand
TTGGATTTTTACAACATTATTGTTGAAATACACAGTCCTGAAAAAGGGACGTTTCTTTTTTTTTGCTGAGTATATAATAAAAGGACATAAATAATAACAGTATATAGATCTGCACGTTGGATTGTACAAATCATCCATCATCTGTGCAGCAACACAATTTTAATATAATCTTTCCATATAATTAGAGTCTCTACAATCTACCTGATCTTATAAATTAATCCTGGAATGTCGGTGCTTTTTGGTCTTTGCTGAATATGTGTTTTATAATTATTTAAGTATTCCATTCAAAACTTAGGCACAAATGCAGATTTTGTCACAAAAGTTTGGACATTGCCCCAAAGTGCTTTGGTAAAGACATTGGTAAAGTGGTCGCCCTATTAACCGGAGATTGCGTGTTCGATTCCCGGGTGATGCTGTAACTGCTCCGAGCTCTCTCAGAGGGAAGGGATGAGAGGTACTTTGTGCTCTCACATTAATTCCGGCTCTACAGCCAATCAGGGACTTCTGTGAGCTCAATGTGTGCAAAAGATGCGGTCGGTTGGCATCACATGGTTCGGAGAAAATACGTGATAGTCTTCGGCCCTCCCGACTGGGTGGAAGGAGTAGCCTTAATGTGGAGCTCCCTAGTGACGGGGAGGAATTGGACACAACTAAATTAGGGAGAAAATATCTTGATATCGAGATGTGTCTGCTACTTAAAGCCTTCATAATGGTTCTAATCTGAGGTGCTGTTTGTTAATTGGTGATTTCTGAGGCTGGTAACTCTAAATGAACTTCTCCTCTACAGCAGAGGTAGGATTTGTTCTTGCTATTCGTTGTTGTTGTTGTTACTTAATAACCTTCCATATGTGTTATTTCATAGTTTTTACATCTCCAGTATTGTTGTAGACGTATAAAAAAAAAAAAAAAACTTATTGTTGTAGACGTAGAAAAAAAAACACTTACTGTTGTAGACATTGTTGTAGACATGTAGAAAAAATGCAACAGTATTGTTGTAGACATGTAGAAAAAATGTAGACATGTCACTAAACAAAAAAAAGCATTGAATTAGAAGGTGTGTCCAAACTTTTGAATGGTACTTTGCTTATCAATTGCCATTGTAAGGACCTTTTATGTCCTTTATTGTGTGGTATGTTTTAGATCATTGTTCAGTTTCCTTTTAGCTTCAGTTTCTTGACTCACTGTGTTATATTTGCTTCCAGGATTTTTTGACATTAAGTCGAATCCATTGGTGCGTTAACATGTGCAATGTTTCATGCATCACTGGCAGGTGCAAACAAATTGAAAGAATGAATGAATAAATGAATGAATGAATGAATGAATGAATGAGGCTCTCTCCATAAGTTAACAACTTGTTCTTTTTACCAACTGTTCTTTTTTTTTTTTTTTTACAAACATAACAGAACAAAACACTACTCTGCACTACCACTCCTGTGTTTAATATAACCTTCCTACAGGTCCTTAATAGCATATGGTGGATGTGCTTTGCCTTCGTGGCTACCATACATACCTTTCTACCAGAAGGTTTTCTTAGTCTTCCAGATGTTACTTGCACCGTTTCCTGTAATTGACATTTCTTAATGACAGTGGAAATTGTGAGCTAGATGTACTTCCTCTGCTTTGTACTCATAAATTAGGTTTATTTTTATATCCTCAGTCAACTGTTCAGTCGAGCCGATGGCTGTCGATGCACGTGAGCACAAGGTTTCAGAGCCAAAGGATTTATGATGCTCTGGAATCGTTATTCTTAATAACGATTCTTGACCTGCCTAACAAGCTCTAATGAATCAACAAAAGCCTAATAGGTCACTTAAATGATAAAGCATTCCAGATGGAAGGTTCTTTAAACTTTTGCACATGCCACAGTTAGTTTTTTTTTCTTCTACTGTGGAAGTTGATTTAATTGTAAACAATTGTCTATTAACATTGGCATTTTTATTGGCTCCAGGAGGTCATGTCGTTTTATTTTTATTTATTATTTTTTTTATAAAATATTCCAAATGTGTAAATTACACAACATCACTCAGCAGGTTGCACTGTATCCTTGTACTTTAAAAGCTGAATAGCTGGTGTGCATCTTCTCCCCATGCTTTGTGAGTTTGCTCCAGGTACACCAGTTTCCCCCAAAGTACCAAAGACATAGCTGAGGAGTGCTCCTAAATGCATGTTTGATTCAGAGCAAGTGTGTGTGTGTGTGTGTGTGCATCAGTACCCCGTGATGGCTTAGGACCCCATTCAAGGTGTCCCTGAGCTCCATGGGATAGGCTCCAGTCCCATCATGACCCTACATGCACTACCACTTTTAAAAAAATAATAATAATAATAAAATAAAAAAAAATTAATTAAAAAAAAAAAAAAAAAAAAAATATATATATATAAATAAATTAGTTACTCACAGTTGCCTAACTCTTTATACACAACTGTATATAAGAAAACTCTTACTCATCATCTATAATCGCTTAAGCCTATATACGAGACTGCATGAGGCGGGGTACACCCTGGACAGGGTGCCAATCTATTACAGGGAATACACAAATACAGGCACTCACACACTATGGGCAATTTGGGAACGCCAGTTGACCTAACCCAACTTGGTGGGTTACCCAGAGGAAACCCACCAAGCACAGGAAGAACATGCAAACTTCATGCACCCACAGGTGGAAATCAAACCTGCATGGGAATTGAACCCAGACCCTGGAGGTGCAAGCTGACAGTGCTAACCATTGAGCCACCTTATATAAGAAAACTCATATTGAGTTAAAGAAGATTCAAATATTTTTAGAACAATAAATTAACAAGAAATTCCAATTTTGAAATGCAATGTTTTTGTTGTTGCTTTTGTTGTTTGTTTTTGTACAGAAATGCTCATTTTTTTCAAACCAGTCAAACTGTACAGTACAGTGTACATGTGTAGTCTTCTTTACGTAATGCTGCCCTCTTGTGGTGGCTTATGACTCTGGTCTAAACTTGGTCCTGCACCCCCATCTACAGGCAGTCCCATAACAGTCTCAGTGGGCGGAAGTGAATCCCACACCGTCCTGCCTAACCTGACACCCGCGGTGACCTACGACGTGAGCGTCATATCAGTTAAGGGTCTGGAGGAGAGTGAGCCAGCATCTGATTCATTTACCACAGGTACAGTGAGTGATTCTGTGCTGAATGTTAATAGAATACTCAGCACACATATGTGTGTGATTCTTTACTTTGCTTGTTATGTATTGTCTCCTGCAAGGTCTGGGCAAACCAAAAGGTATTCGCTTCTCTGATGTCACCGATACGTCTGCCACTGTTCACTGGACTATACCTCGATACCGCGTCGACAGTTACAGAGTCACCTACGTACCCATTCATGGAGGTGAGTGTTTCACTCTCATTCCATTCTGACTTATTAGAAGAAAAGAAAGCAAACAATTCCTCTCATCGCCTATGTACGTACAGTGAATGTTTTTTTTCCCCTTAATTTTTTGTATAAATCGACTTGGTATGAAGTTGCGGATCTGAGTACAGGATCTGTACTACACTCTGTAGAAGCACCTGGTACTGATAAGTTGGTGCTAAACTCAGGATCCTCTGATCAGCAGCCAAGAGATTATACCACTGCCCATAACTTTACCAATATATTGCCTTCTATGGAGATTCATATTTTATATGTGAGGTGTGTTCAAGTCAAACAGGGACTTTTGATTGTGCAGTATGACAAAACTTGTAAAAGTTATAATAGTAAAAACCCTTTATTTTTCTATATAATTCCCTTGCTACAATAATTCAATTATCCTAGTGCTTGGATACCATCATGGTAGAAAGTTTTCTCAGTACGATGGAGCCATGACCTCCATTCATGACCCAAACATGAAGGCTTGGAGGGGGGTCAGGACTGTACAGGGATGTGGCAGTATCTCCCAGCCGAGTTCCTATAATGTGCAAGTGGTGTTCGTTAATGATTATGTGTGCAGTTCACATGATCATCATTCATGGATGTACAGCCTTCTTTGAAACGTTTGCACCGTTCAAATGTTTTACTGCAGCTAAGAGTCTTATTTCCATAGTTAACTTGAAGTCTATAGCGCTTTCACTCATGAGAAATTTGGCTTGAATGGCCCTCATATTTAGTGCATCTCCAGCTGAAGTGCAGTGTAGCATTGGTTTTGTAAATGCTAGAGGTAGTAGATCTGCAAGCTCAGAACTCACTAATCAATATCGTCTGTGCAGAGACACTTCTTGACACAATCCATAATCCAACAATCCAACTCATCTTACACTATATGGACAAAAGTATTTGGCCAAACCTGCAGTGACACTGTAGCTAAATCATGCACTTCATGTTGGTCCCCCTTTTGCAGCTCGAACAGATTCCACTCTTCTTGGAAGGCTGTCCACAAGATTTTGAAGTGGTTCTGTAGGAATTCATGCACATTCATTCTGTAGAGCATTTATAAGGTCAGGCACTGAGGTTAGACGAGAAGGTCTGGCTCGCAATCTCCATTCCAGTTCATCCCAAAGGTGCTCGATGGGGTTAAGGTCAGGGCTCTGTGCGTTCAAGCCAATCAAGTTCTTCCACACAGAACTCACCAAACCATGATGTTGGACCACGTGCATGTTGGAATAGAAAAGGGCCTTCAACAAATTGTTGCCACAAAGTTGGAAGCATAGCATTGTCCAGGATGTCTTGGTATGCTGAAGCATTAAGATTGCTCTTCACTGGGAATTAAGGACATGATTGAAACACCTAAGTTCAACAGTTATTATGTTTGGACAAATCATTTTGTCAGTGCAGTTTATTGAAAAAGGCCAGGTTAATGTTTGATAATGCATCACATGCATCCATTTAACACCCTCCATGGTCAAAATGCATCCATTTAACTCCGTCCATGGTCAAAATGCATCCATTTAACTCCGTCCATGGTCAAAATGCATCCATTTAACTCCCTCCATGGTCAAAATGCATCCATTTAACTCCCTCCATGGTTTTGTTCCTTCTCTGCAGGAAGACCTATGACAATCACAGTGGACGGAGGCCAGTCCCAGTCTCTTCTGCCCAACCTGACACCGGGGGTGACCTACCAAGTGAGCGTCATATCAGTGAAGGGTCGGGAGGAGAGTGAGCCAGCGTCCGATACAGTTACAACAGGTACAATTTACACATGCACACACACCAACAAACACAATATTAAATGTTTGTACTCCTGGATTTGTCATACAATTCTAAAGCTTTGATAATATTTATTTATGTAGTTTTGTCCAACACTGTCACTGTAAAAAGCATCATTTGCAAAAACATTTGACTAAAGGGTTCAGTATTCAGGCCATCAGTGCCACTCCTTCCTGAAGTCTTGGTCTCCTATGCAGCAGGGTTTCTTGTACTTGTACTTGCATAACAATGTTTCAATACAGACTTCAATCCTCATCTATAAGAGTAGTTTTCCATGTGTAGGCTGTCACAATAACAACCTCGGCAAAAGAAATGCTTTCTAGATGTGCAACTGGAAAATCTAGTTGACCAGTTAAGTTTTCTTAAATTAATTGTCAGTAATATCCTGCTTATACTATAGTATAATCTCTGTAATCTCAGTAAGATTGTGTCTCTCATGAACATAGCTGATGAAACTTCCATTCCTTATGAAACTAGCTAGGGTGATTAATTTATTTATTTATTCTTTTAGCTTTGGACAAGCCTCATGGTTTGGTGGCAGTCAATATCACGGATACCACGGCGCTGTTGCACTGGCAGCCTACCATCGCCACGGTGGACGCATACGTGATCATCTACAGTGCAGAATCAAGTAACGAATCACATCACACAAATCATAAGCTAAATCCCATGCTCTTCTTCAAGAAGCGTTCGTGTCTAGCAGGGTTAAACAAAAAATAGATTTGCTGCCAAACTTCATAATTTGAACTAGGTTAAAAAAGATAAAAAAGTAATAGTTAGTATAACAGAATAATGAATAGCAATCTGGTTTGCTAGCTAAGTTCAGTAGTAAAGATTAAAAGAAACTAATCCTGTACTCGTATTGAACATAAAAAACTAAAACTAATAATAATAATTAGATTCCTGCTTGTAATTTTTTCCATCTTATGCAAATAAGAATGTTTGAACAACTCTCTATTATTTGTTAAGTTGTGTGTTATTAAAGATTGACACACATGGTTCTCAAAATTCACATTACACATATAAGAATGTATGTTAAAATGAAGAGAAAAAATGAAATAAAGTCACTATACAGTACAACAATACAACATGTTGTATGAACATTGGAATAATTGAACACAGACAAGGCAGATCCTGTATATACGCCCATCTTTGGTAGACGCTAATGAATATTAATGAGCACGCAATTGCAACGATCACGTGACAAGGTGTCAAAACTATTTTAAAGATTTTGTGCGTCTTTTGTTTTTTTGTTGCGAGTTGGCTCTGTGTCCGCCATGATGATTGTTATAATGAGCTCTCAGGTCATGTGATCTCAGCTCTCAGTGCCACAGAAGGGAGGTCGGGCCTAATTAGCATACTATAATTACAGGCTGCACAAAAAAAAAAAAAAATGTTTTATATATAGATGTGCAAGGTCAAGACAAAATGATATCACTCATCATTTTTATGAATATTTTTTTCATTTATTACTGTACGTATAACAAATGTATAATCCGAATCAATCTTTAATGACTATATACTTGTGTGGTTATATGGTCTACATACCCGACTATAAATGTGCTTCAGCCTGTTTGTGTGTGTGTGTGTGTGTGTGTGTGTGTGTGTGGAGCAGCAGTGGCAGTGGGATTTGGAAAACAAATAGCAAACATTTGACTATAGTCAAAGCATCAAGCCGCACCAAAGATCGTGCCATACGATTAAGCATAAATACCGTACCTGTACATAGGATATTTCTTTTTTCCTGGTTGTTTGTAATGTATTTGTCTGCCAGGCAATCACAAATAAAAAAATGAATATTCCAAAAAACATGAAGTCTGATTGGCCCAGGCTAGTACTACTGTATGTCCACCCATGTTTTACATTAAATAAATTGTTCTTTGTTAATGCTTTTTTCTCTCCCTCTGATAGTTCCCCCAATAACAGAGCGAGTTTCTGGAAACACTGTGGAGTTTGAGATGAGCTCTCTCTACCCTGGTACTGAGTACACTGCTAAAGTCTATGCAGTGAGAGAAGCTGCCAAGAGTGCCGCCACGAGCACACAGTTTACTACTGGTAAAATCACACACACACACACACACACACACACACACACACACACCGTATGCATGCTAAACATGCAACCTATCTGCATGCTCCATTTTGACATAGACTTATTGTTCATGCTCTTAAATATACATTGCATAAAAAGCCTGCATAAGCATTTGCAAAATGTCATATCAAGTCAAGTATTAAAGTTGCACAAGTTACAGTAGTTAAGCGTTAGCATGTTAGTTAGTATGCAGTGGAAAAAAATGTATCAAATTTTAAATTTCGAGAAAAATCAGTCGATAAATACCTTATTTCCTTTCATGAACACTACCCGAGCTGGTTATTCCAGTTGAAACAAATTTTTTTTTAGTTTTGGGGTTTAGTAGGGAAATCCTGGTGTCAAAATTTGTCTGAGGGTTCCCTCATATTCTTATTACATCATAAGATCGTCATTTAAATATTCTAAAAAGAGGATTTCAAACATTTTTTCCTCGTAAGCAGTGCTCCTCGTAAATAAACGCACACCGGCCATATCTCAGGAACCGGACATGACACAATAATAAACTTGGCTTCAAAATGGAGCATGTTGAACCAGGAATCTGAACATACAGTACAGTACACACAACTCAAATCACAAAAATGTGACTTAATACCTGATTTGATTCAATGGGTCACATTTATATGGGAAACTCTGTACATCTGAGCATTATGTATTGCCTTAGCCAACATTAGCCAACATCAAACTTCAAACAAAAAAAAAATTACAACACAAATTAACTTATAAGTAAAATTAAGAGTAATCAAAATGTTTTTTTTTTTTTTTGGATAATGAACCAAATGATATAATTAATGATTTGACTGATGAGAAAGTCAAGGTCTGTATCTCACTATGGCAGATTCAGAATCATCCCTTCCTTTGCATGTACTGTAAATGTTATACTGTACGTTATTACATTATAACCATGACATACAGTATTATTTGCATTTTATTCAGTCATTCATAAAGCGTATTACTCATTAACCAGTTTAAATAGAGTATGTGCTGAAGAATATAGCACTGGTACTCGTCGATGGTGCAGAGAGTAATATAATAATTTAAATGCTAAACCCTGTACCCATTTCTGCATGGCTAAAGCCAGATTTAATGCCGTTCTTCTGCTGCAGATGTTGATTCTCCCCAAGACCTGGAAGCCAGTAACATCCAGACTGAGAGCGCCACACTGACATGGAGGGCACCACAAGCCCAAATCACAGGCTACATCCTCACCTATGAGTCCGCTGACGGTATAGTTCGGGTCAGTGGAACAAATACAGTAGTATCGTGTTTGATGGTACTATAGTACATATTTAAGTTCTTGTCACAACAATAACGAGCTGTGAAATGTCGCAGAAACGTGTACTGTAGTGTTTGTAACATCCTGTTGCCGGCTGTTCTGTCTTGTTTCAGGAGGTCATCCTCAGCCCCACATCCACGTCATACAACATGAATCAGCTAAGTGCCTCCACCGAGTACACAGCGCGCCTGCAGGCCATCTCCGGCCCCCTGAGAAGCCACATCATCTCCACTGTTTTTACCACCAGTGAGTCCAAACTTATCTAAAAAAAAATAAGTTACATTTTTTATAGAAATACAGTCCCATTAGCTTCTCGTTTATGGCATTATTTAAAAAGCACCAGCAAGTCCATTATTATACCCTGAATTTCCAGGTTACACACATTTTCCTTAATATTTATGTCTGTAAATGTCTCAACACATTATCTTACTATTGAAACTATTCAAACATGACTCATTAGTTACAGTAAATGCATACAATGATTGGATATGTCTATTCACTGGAGTCATACAGCTTTTTCATTTCAAACTGTTCACTGTTAGATGTCTGGTTTGGATTAAACCTGCTTTATTCAGGTCAGAACTCAAACTGACTAAACGGTTCGAAATATACAATCATAAATATAACAGTTTTGGTGGCTCAGCCATATATCTCTTGCCTACCATGCTAATGATGGCCCAAACCCAAGCCCGGATAAAATGGAAGGGTTGCATCAGGAAGGGTTGTGTCTGATTCATTTATAATAAAAAAAAATACAAATACAAATAAACTATATACACTGTATATACACACACACACACACAAGCTGATTAATAATGATGTAATGTTATTAGTGAAATCTAATGTGATTATTCTGCACTAGTTAGCAGAACATGGGGGATGGTTTCACCTCTGACATGCACCCATCTGTAATTAATTAACTCCACTTCATTTGCTTTATGATTTTATGAAATGTCTGTACAGTTAAACATTACCAGCTTGTTCCTTTTAAAAGCTCCATTTAGTTTTTGAACTGTGAAGTGTACAGGAGCAGATGTTACTGTATAGACAGACTTAGACCACGCACACCACTCACTTCTATGTAGAATTGTGTTAAAGCCTCCTTTGTATCTTGTTTTGTTTGTTTGTTTGTGGCACAGTTGGAATTCTCTATAGACACCCGAAAGACTGCTCCCAGGCTCTGCTGAACGGTGACACCACCTCGGGCCTTTACACGATATACGTGCGCGGGGACGAGAGCCAGCCCTTGCAGGTCTACTGTGATATGACGACAGACGGAGGCGGCTGGATTGTACGTAATTAATTATACTCCGTTTCTGAATCAAGGAATAAAACAGAACAGGAAGTAAACATAGCTGGGCGTGTTAAAACAGAAGCTAAACAATAAACGACATGGTCATGTGAAGCGGAGTTTCTGGTACGACCCAACATTCATAATTTTCCAAAAAGAGCATTTTATTCCTCATACGACACTGTACAGTAGTATATGTCAACGATTCCTTTTTTTGGACAAAATGACATATTGTGTGGTTTATTGGTTCACAGGGAAACATGACCTCTGTTCTCTTACTTTACAGCCTTTCAGTCAGCATTAATAAAGATGAATCAACATCTTGACCATGGGAATCAATCAGATTTAAGAATTGAACCTTACTGTGCACTGATCAGCATAACATTAAAACTCTAAAACATTAAGCCCAATATTTGTAGGTTCCCATTGTGCCACCAAAACAGCTCTGACATCTCGTCAGACAGGTGTATCTGCCACCAGGACATTATCAGCCGATCTTTTTTTTTTTTTTATGTGCTTTAAGTTTGTACAGTTTTGTACAGTCCATTCCATTAATGCTTGATCTGATTGAGATCTGAGGAATTTGCAGGCCGAATCAACCACCTTCAACTCTTAGCCTGTTAAGCCCCAGGCACAGCAAACCATAAAGGGCTGAGTATTTTGGTCTCGGCATTTACTTTTATTCAGCAGTTTGTGCTACATTCGCTTTTGTGTGGGATAAATGAGCCTTGGGTTCTCATGATCCTGTCACCAGTTTACTTGTATATAACTGACAATCGATGTTATTCAATTCACCTGCTGGTGGTGGTAGCCCTTAAAACTCAAAGTATTTTAGCCATTTTTTGTTTTGCTTTTTTCTACAAACCCAAATGAGAAAGTTTGATGTCTGAACCATCCCAATATATATATATATATATATATATATATATATATATATATATGTTGGTGCTGCTGGCACAGATCTGTCCTGCTTTGGCTGGCTGATTGGTGTAAATAAACACTGAAACTCTTGTTATTCTAGTTCTGTCTTGATTCGATGTTCTTAAAATGTGTTTACTCAAACAAACCAAACAGGTGTGGCACAGAACATTTGGAAATGTGGTGTGGTTTAATGTGCTACTTGCCTGCAGGTGTTTGTCAGGAGGCAGAGTGGTAAAGTTGATTTCTTCCGTAACTGGAGGAACTTCACTGCAGGATTCGGGGACATGAACGACGAATTCTGGCTCGGTACGGATCACGTGAAAATAACATCTATGCATCACAATACACTATTATAAATTCCTATAAAAGTGATCAACATTAAAATGAATGCATGTGCCACATTTTGTGATCTAGTAAAAGGAAAGTGAACTTCTGTAATGACTCATTTCGCTGCCATTGTGTCTAGGCCTGTCGAACCTGCATAAGATCACCTCCCTCGGTCAATACGAGCTGCGAGTGGATCTCAGTGATAAGGGCGAGCATGCATATGCTCAGTACGACAAGTTCTCAGTGTCTGAGCCACGTAGTCGCTATAAGGTGCACGTAGGGGGCTACAGCGGCACAGCAGGTATTAGACGTTCTAATGAAAAACCGTGAAAAGCAAAACTTGTAAAAATCGATATAGTCAATAATAAAAAAAAAATCTGGTTCATTGTTACTGATAAATTCACAGCACTTTATTTACATACAAAAATGTAAATAAAGTACTGTGAATTTATCAATAACAATAAACAAGATCTTTTCCTAAATATAAATCATTTCTCATTAAAATGATAATTCTTCACTAATCCTCTTTTCTCATTTCTAGGTGATTCAATGACATACCACAACGGCCGTCCTTTCTCGACTTATGACCACGATAATGACATAGCAGTTACAAACTGTGCCCTCTCATACAAGGGAGCTTTCTGGTATAAGAACTGCCACCGGGTCAACATCATGGGACGATACGGGGACAACAGTCACAGCAAAGTATGACACCTGGTTGAAGATTGTCTCTTTAAAACAACACATATAACACAGTGATCAATGCATACATTTCAGACGAGAAATATTGCTTACTACTGAATAAAAAGCTATGCCACCTACATAAACCTATATAAACATTCAAATTACAGTATATAAATCAAAAGTTATGGTACCACTTTCTAACCCATATTCATAAAAGATTACACCAATACTTATAATTCTTATAATTAAAAGTTATTAATTCCTTATATGTTTATACATTTTAATAATGCCTCATA
>JAQMYJ010000014.1:17388822-17407055 GCA_030014305.1 Clarias laeviceps | reverse complement strand
TACAGCCAATCAGGGGCGTCTGTGAGCTCACGCAAGCGGAAGGAGCAGATAGCGCTGTCCTCCGAGTGTGTTACGCCATCCCCAACGGTGCATGAGTGAGCAGTCTGGAGGGCCTCCCGACTGAGTGGTAGTAGGAGCCTTAATATGGGAGCCCCCCCTATTGAACACGACTAAATTAGGGAGAAAATCGGAGGAAAAATCCCCCCCAAAAAATTATTACAAATATATTTAATTATTTACTCATTTTGTCCACTTTATTATGAAATTAACACCTTAACTTTTTTTTTCCCCAGGGTGTGAACTGGTTCCACTGGAAGGGTCACGAGCACTCGATTGAGTTTGCCGAGATGAAGATCAGACCGTCCAACTTCAGAAACTTTGAGGGAAGAAGAAAACGATCGTAAAATAAAAACAAAAACAAACAAGGCTGAATAATAAAGAGAAAAGAAAACGCCCTCCTTTCTGCCATTCTGCTCTTACTAAATCACCTTTTTCAGCTACCAAAGCAGAAGTTTAGCCGTACACTATGTTCCCCTTTTTTCTCCATTTCACTTTTGCTTCCTTCATTTTATAATCCAGATATACCTGGCGTCTATGTGTCCTCATTCCAGGCAAGCACCCACCATTGATCTCGTGAGGCGCAAAAGCTTAAGTGCTGGTCCACAGCTTCACTCATACACTGTCTATACATGAAACATTGACAGTCTTTTACACATATACACACACACACACACACACACACACACACACACACACACACACCAAAGACCCAAATAAAGTAATTATTGTCTGGCAAATCTTTCAGAAAGCACACTGGTGGGAGGGGTGGCTCTGAAAAGCTTTTCAATTTCCAAGATTAAAAATTCTGTATCCCATCTGGCCATGATAATTCAAGTATGGTTTGCGTTCCAACTAGGGGTAGAATATATGTGTGTGTGTGTGTGTGTGTGATCTCTTTTTTTTAACGTTTGGTGCTTCATCATTGCTTTAAAACAACCCACAATTAACCATCATCCATCCAGTTGGGAAGTCGTTAAAACCCATTTTGTAAATATTAGCCTTGATGTGACACATCCTTTTATCCCCATTGTTCCAGCTAATCAGACAAGACGAATGTTATCATGTAGCACGTTGCACTGCAACAGACATACCATACGTATACAAGTCTCCGTTTTCAGACCTACAGACACAGCTCCATCATCGTCCCAGCACATAATGTGGTGTGTATGTGTGTGCGTGTGTGTCATTTTTTTAACCTATTGCATGCTACATTGAAATGACCGGTGCTGAAAATTTATCCCTTGATGACCTGGAGTTCATTTCACACTGAT
This sequence comes from Clarias laeviceps, assembly GCA_030014305.1. Lineage (NCBI taxonomy): Eukaryota > Metazoa > Chordata > Actinopteri > Siluriformes > Clariidae > Clarias > Clarias laeviceps. Next base: position 17,405,724 of record JAQMYJ010000014.1, on the reverse strand, counting down.
GATTTTTGAGCGTGCTGCCACTTGGACACACGGAGACAAGTTTCGCTTGATTTTTAGCAACCGTGTGTGCTCAGAAGTAAAGGCAGGACCTATATCAGTACGCCGCTGATGTAAGTAAGTTTAAGACCACACAGGCAGATTATGATAATGAGTAGGAAAATGAACGAGAGCCATAAGGTTAATGTCGTGCAGCAGATGAATACTCAAGAAAGGCCACTTTCATTTTGTAATCAACATTGTACATTTATATAAAAGGTATTGTACACAAAATTAATTAATATACAGATTGAGTCCTTGTGTCTCCCCCCCCAACGCTCCACTACCACCATGCCTCCTTCCCTTTATTCCCTCTCCCCTGACCCTAACCCTGACCCTGACCCTTTTCCTGCTATAGACTAAACCACTGACCCTATAAAATACCTGTGTAAATTAAAGTTTCTTGTTTGGTATTTGAATATGATTTGTTTGTTCGTTTGTTCGTTTTTTTTTTTTTTAATTGGGTGAACAACGGGTGTTTCTCTGTAACCCATATTACAATAAAATGGATTTTGTTTTTAAAAAAAAAAATAGTGTGCATAGTGATAATTTGATCTTTTTTTTTTTTTTTTTTTTACTTGTACATGCAACGGCTGCATACAAAGTTTAAGTGGCTTGGCCTAGATTTGGAATTCAAACACAATGCTTTAAATCCTACATATTTTGTATAGTTGTACATCCTACTACTGTATCTGTTTATCTCAGGATGTGTTCATGTGAACGAGGCCATGTGAAAGCACATGTATTTCTGTCTATAGTTTTTACAGTATGCAATTTACTATATTTTGTGTAAATGTGTGTGACTGAAAGTGTGAAACTTGGCAGTAGCTTACAGACATTATACGGAGGGGCCCCAAAGAATGTATACACACTTCAACATGGAAAATATATTCATCTAAGAAACTCATCAAAAAAGGCTATCCTAATACTGGCCACTCCCCTGGAGTGTTTGGAGTTGTAGTGAAGAGAAGGATGTTACACACACTGTTAACCACCATGGAGACCACCTCACACCCCTCACAACCTACTGGCTAAACAGTGGAGCACTTTCAATAAGAGAATGCTTCAGCTTGGCTGGGGCAGAGAACGCTACAGGAAGTCTTTTCTGCCAACTTGAAGCCGAGATGAGGGCGTGTAAAACACCAGAAATGAAAGTGCAAATGAAGATTCACTAAAGACTGATTGAAGATGTTATTTGTAATCCTTACAAATACAAGGAAGTATCAACTGGCATTGAACTTTATTGAACTTTTTACTGAAATACATTTTTTTATATGACTGCGTATAGAGCCAAGAAATTCTGTCCACAGCTTGAAAAAAATATCTTTATCTCTATTATTATAATTTAAATTATCTGCAAAACAATTTTTTATTATATATATTTTTTTTTTTACGATATACATCATCATACCAGTTTTAATAATATTAAAGATAAGGTACAAAACACTTATTTTGATTTCAGGGGCACTTTAAACTCTCCTAGACACTCCTTCCTGGGTTGATCAGTCTACCATGACCATGGGCACCAGCAGGAATCAGAGTGGGCGTGGCCTAGAGCGACCAAGGGCGTGCCAGTGAACGGTCCATCTGACCAATAGGCGTTGACTTTCTTGCTCGTCTTCTTTTAATTCCCGCCTATCGATTAAAAAAAAAAAAGAAAGTCATCGTTATATAAAATAAATAAGCAGAGTGAGTATTTTTTTTGCAACATGTACTTAAAGATCAAAGTGTTGCTGCTTATTTATGTTAGTTAAATGTGGTGGGAAGGTTTTGAAAGTGCTTTAGAAGCCGCTCCCATGGCTCCGTGTGTCGCTTTGGAAAAGGAGGAGTGAAAGGCATCCATGTTTCGGATGTTTGGTTATTTATAGAGAGACGCGTGGAGATGTGTGTGTGCGTCCAGTAGAAAGGCTTTCGGGCAGCACGGGGAAGTTAAATGTTCCGGTGTTTACAGGCAGACATGGAAATACTGCAGAACTGTGAGCTGATATGAGGTTTGTGAAGCGAATAAAGTCTCTCAGAAATGCCGCCTGTGCCAAAGTTTCTGCGCTCCGGGACGCTGCTCCGACTCCTCGTCCTGGCCGCTCTCATCGCGCTTTCTCTGTATGTTTTTGAGAAACGTAGTGTCGTCTCTCTACCACATAAACCGTCCCGACTTCTACCGAAGGAGTTCTACAGGCAGGTCTCTCCTTTGACGTATAAATATCTCATCAACCAGCCTGAGCTGTGCAATAACAGGAGGCCTTTTCTTGTTCTCATGATCCCTGTGTCAATGCACGACACTGACTCCAGGACAGCCATCAGAAAAACATGGGGACAACAGAACCTGGTCCCACACGTGGACATTGCCAGGGTGTTCTTTGTCGGAAAACCTGGAGAGCATGATCCACAACTTGAGGAGGACTTTAAGAAAGAGGGTATGACCCACAGAGACATTGTGCAAATGGACTTTCTGGACACGTATCACAATCTCACCATCAAGACCATGATGATCATGAACTGGGTGGCCAACTTCTGCCGTTCTGCTGACTACGCCATGAAGATCGATGCAGACATCTTCCTCAACGTGCCTTATCTTGTACGTTACCTCCAGACCAAGCCGAAACATAATTACATCACAGGGTCAGTCATCACTGATGGCCGGCCACGCAGGGATCCAAACAGCAAGTGGCACCTTTCCGAGGAACTGTACCCAGATAACGCGTTTCCACCGTACGTGTCCGGAGCTGGATATGTCTTTTCAGTCGACCTGGCCAAGAAGATATCTATGGCCTCCAAGTTTGTGCGTCCAATCCCACTGGAGGATGTTTACGTTGGCTTGTGCCTACATTTCCTAGGCGTTCAGCCTGAGTTTGCATGGACGCTCATGCCTTACAGGAACCTGTTCGAGGTCTGTCGTTTACACTATGACAGATGCACCTTCGCAAAGCGCATCATAGTTACAGGTTTCACCCCCAAGAACCTCATGGACATTTGGAATGATTTCAAAAGTGCTGCAACTTCTTGCTACTGATCCATCATTCTCAAGTCTAGTGATGTCCTGATGTATGAATGTAAAGCCTAACCAAAGACATTTGCAATGATCTCTTAGTAAACAGTGGCCTTTATAAAAGGAGATAGAGTTAATTTGTTAACCACAATACTGAAACATCATGGAGAATCACTGTGATCTTAACAGAATATCAGGATCAATTATTAATCACTGTTGAAAATTTGTACATAATGCACTTAGTGAATGTTTGTGCCTTAAATTAAATATATAACTATTTATACTGTATATTAGGGAATTATTTGTTGTTTTGTGTTTTTTATTATTATTATTATTATTATTTCTGTAACAGCAAAAACATAAAACTTATGAAACATTACAGCTGTCCACCAGATGAGGGCGATCTTTCCCTTTCAAATGCCTCAATGGTGTGTATTACAGTACATGAACTGTAGTGAAATACAACTGCACTAATAATAATAATATAAACAAATCTCAACAAGCTATTTTTTGTATTATTAATTTTTAAATAATAAAGATTCTTATTATATTAAATTAGTTGACAATTTACAAGTGCTTTTAAGCATTAAAATATACTCTATCACAAGGATGCTTAGCCTTATCTAATGAGAAATTATTTTTCTTTCAATGTTTCTGCATTTTTTTTCTGTTTTTACAGTTGGTTTGTTATTTTGCTGTAGGATACATTTCCTTTTGATTTATTTCTAAATACGATTAGTACTACTACTTCACCCATACCTCTCGGAACCGTGGAGGTGAATGGTGACCAATGTATTTATTCCTATTTTACAACCATGACAAGACATCACACTCCGGTCAACATTCACATGTTCATTCACACATTACTGCACGGGCAATTTCAGAATGCTAATTAGACTAATCTGCATGTCTTTGGACTGTTGGAGGAAACCCAGAGAAAACCCAACAAGCACGTGAAGAACTTGAAAACCGCATGCACACAGACCCCGATGTGAGAATCGAACCCGGACCCTGAATGTGCTAGGTGACAGTTAGTCATCACTAAGCCTCTAGGTCACCATGCTGCCACTACTACTATTAATAATAATATGGATGCTACACTTTGATCCATTTTATTACGACTTCTACAAAGTTTTCCAAAACTTGGAAATAAGAATTAGCTAAACACATGGTATTAAACTGACACGATCCCAGTTGTCATTGAAGCACTATAGGAATGGTGCATCCCATCACGCTCCTTAGGAGAGCTCACATCTCTGTGCACTGCTATCCAACCATTAGAAAAGCATCTTTCCTTTAGTGCCTCAAGTCTATGGTTTGGCCCCGACTCTAATGAACTTAAACATCCTGGAGTAAATCAAGACTATTATTTACTATTGCTGCTACTACCGTTACGATTGTTGTTTATTTATCTCCTGTAAGCAATTGTGAAATGTTTAGGATTGTTTATGATGCATGCATGTATAATGTTGCCTTATATATAAGTAAGCACACTATAGAAACCCTCAGGCAAGATTGTAATGATAAAAGCGTGTCTGTTCCATGCTTTAGCTTCCTGAATGTTAGAAATGGCAGAAATAGCATGCATGAATCATTAGCACTGCAGTGTATGTGTCAATCCGAACAGGTGGCTATAACACTGCGATGCATCACAGCAATGGAACACAAGCCAAACGAGAATGTGCTATTTATGCACTAATTATTTATTAGTTCATGTATTTATTTGTTTGTTTTAAAACATATTCAAAATTACCCCCAAGTCTGTGTTTGTCATGCCTGTTTAAAAATTTTACAATGATGGAATTAAATCCATTTTAGAAAGGAATACTCTTTACTCAGCTCTCTCTCCACTGGTTTCTATGACAACCGATCAAACGCGCATGTTCATTAGCATATTTGTCCCCACCTCCGCAGTGGTGTGTGTGAGGGGGAAAGAGAGAGAAAGAGGAAGACAGAGGCAGTGTGTGTGAGCTGCTGTGCTGAAGCGATGCTGCTTTAAACACTCTGTATCTTTCATCCAAACACGGTACTTCACACTTAACCTGTATTTTAAGGTAAGTGACAGCTAGTTTTGATCCGAAATGTTTTCCTTTGCGTATGGATACGGAGCATGATTCTATTAAGTCATGCTTTTACATAAGTAGTGAATGTTTAGGTGGTGGTCTTGGTCACACTGGTAAAAGAGACTTAAAAAGTCCCTCGGTTGATCAATTTTATTGAGTTAATATAAAAATGTTTATTAGGCAGCAATAGAAAACAAGGAAAGAATTCTTGATTTGATAAGTTCTTATATTACCAAAGTTGTTTTATGGTCATGCCATGAGACTTTATAAAATTAATTTTAAAAAAAGCATGTGTTATCATTGTCCGATGAAAAAGTCAGCATTGGGAAAAAGACAAACAACAATATATAAAAATAAAAAATAAAAATAATAATACAACCATCAAGCCCAAACGTAACTAAACTTAACTTTACTTATTTGATGGCAGGTTGACTAATAAGCCTCTGTTGTTTAGTAATGTTTAATAATCATACAGTGTGATAGAAAAAAAAAAGAAATGTGCAGCAACTGTTCATTAGCTGTTTAAACACAGGAATTTAAGCATTTCCACAATATTCTTATATATATTTTAAAGGGAATCTGATATATTCTGCCATAAAACAAGGAGAGACTTCAAGTTCTAACATTACCCAAGTTGTTTCATGATCATGACACGAGACTGTATACAACTTAAAATGAGTTAAAAAAGAAGCAGGAAAGAAAAAGAAGTATGACTTATCATTGTCCAATGATAAAAAGAGAACATTTTTATTAATTAATAATAATAAATAATAATAATAATAATAATAATAATACAATCATTTTGATGATTCTAATTTTTTAAAACTTAATTTCCATATTCCGGTAGTGAATTTGCGATATTTACATGTTATAAAAGTAATGATAAAAGATCTTTTGTTCTACATGACATATCTGAAAACCCAAATGCATAGTTTGATGTCTGAAGCCTCCCGGTTCTTAACACGCACATTTTTTATGCTGTGTTGCTGGCACAGATCTGTGCCGCTTGAGTTTTAAGGGTTTAAACATAATTTATTTCAGAAACGTAATTGTTTCAATGTAACACAATATTAAACAATGATAAATTGATTGATAAAATGAAAAACTGTTAATACATTTTAATAAAAAAAATAAAATTACATTGGCATGTATAAACAAAAACTATAGAACCCCCCCCCCCCCCCAAAAAAAAAAAACAACAAAAAAAAACATGCAGTAACTAGTAAGACAGTGGATTGTTCATTTACATATCCATCAAACAAAAAAAGAAACTTTGAAATGAAGTGCGGAAACTGTGTATAGCTACTTGTACAACAACGATAACAAGAACAAAATTACCTTCTTTATGTTTCACAACATGAAACAACATTTTTTAATCTATCAACTGATTAAAAAAAAAAACAGCACAATATGTTGTTCTTTAATAAATAAAAATTGTTAACATTGATAAAATCTTCGTGGAAAAACCGCATTGGCAAAACAAAAAAGTTAGCCAGTCTTACCTGTCTGAGTAACTCGAACGACAGCTGATCTCAATTTCCATACAGTAAGATAATGTTTCTTGTTACTGTTAAAATGAAAAAGTGAATAATTTGCGCTAATAAAAAATTTCAATACTATTTTAAAAGTAAGCATAGTTTGACTGGTGTATTTCAACAAGCCATATGTTCTCCCAGTGGGGCCTGTCTCTATTCTTCTTTTAGTTTTCTATATAAAGAAAGAAGCTATAAATCTGGCAGTGCAAGGTTGATTATCTATAACATACCCTTTAAAGACCCTTGTATGTTTATTTCTTCTTCTTTCCCGAGTGGGTGCATATTAAGTGAACGGTTCTGGTCATGTGACCAGTTACACTACAAGATAATGTTGAAATGAAATCAATAAACCTTGCAGTGCATTTAATTAATATTAACAACCGCTGGGTATAAAAATACATCAACAACTCTTTAGAGCTTTCTCCACTCTGTTATAATTGTGCCAAGGGGGATTAAATGAGTTAAGTTCCACCTGCTCCAGGATAGTTGAGTAGACATGATAATTGTGTGCTCTTTATCATCTGGAATAAAATTCCTGCTTGCATTGGACATTATTCTTATATCTATTCATATTTAACAGCAAATGTGTGAAGCACAAAAGGTCACACTTTCAACATTAACATCAATCTCACCTTTTATGCTTTAGTCATATTCTCATGTAGTCGGGTTTCATTGCTTCTTTTGCTCCTTTTTTGTCCTTGTGTTCCATTGTGGTGTCCAATTGTTTTGCTTGAGCATTGTGTTTGTGAGTATGTGTAGATGTTCATTGTTGGATACGTCTTCTTTTCCTTTGCGCTCTCTCATTAGGACTCCATCAGATCCTACACTGTAATGCACTGACAGACTGTGTTTCACCATCCAGCCTCGAGATGAATGTGCATAGCTTATTAAACAAATGGAGTAAGTAATAAACACTTGAATTGCTCACAATTGAAGTTGATTGCTGATCAGTTTGATTTTAGGCTTCAATCTTTGTCATTTGCTCAATAATTGACCAATGATTGATGCGCACTTAATGGCATTTGCAGTTTTGCTTACAGAAGATGATTTTTTTAATAAAACAACATGGTTTACTGCTATCCTAAAGTAACATTTAACCAAATATTTGTTCATTATTTGACTTGTCTACTGTAGCATAATCGAAGTATATTTTGTCCTTATATCACATCTCTATTAAATTCTGTATTCTGATTGGCCAGAAGATCGTAAATAAGTTTCTACAAGGGGTGTTTAAGATCAACCGTGACTTTTGATTGTGCACAATAACAGGTCACAGTTCTGAGAGTAAAAGCTCCCTTTATTTCTCTATATAATCCCCTACTACCCTAATGCACTTATCCCAGAGTTTCACTAGATGGGATACCATCAAGGTAAAAAGTTTTCTCAGTACACTGAAGCCATGATCGGACTGTCTGCTTCATGTCTGCAACACTGGCCTAGCAGGAACTCCTTTAATTGCTCAAACATGTGTAAGAAAAGGCTTGGAGCGAGGTCAGGACTGTACGGGGGATGTGGCAAAAACTTCCAGATGAGTTCCGGTGATAGTGTTGATGAATGATTGTGTGTAGAGTTCTAACAGACAGATGCAACTCTTCTGCAAGTTGGTAACAAATTATCTGCAGATGTTTAAGGATCAGGCATTCTACTCGCTGAATGTTTACGGAAATGACTGTGGGCTCCAAGCCACCCAGCCGTGATGGTCATTCACGGACATTCTGCCTTCTTTAAAACGTTTTCACCATTCAAATGTTTTACTGCGGCTAAAAGTCTCATCAGCGTACAGTGCTTGAATGCCAATCGGTTTTATGCCGTTCTGTTTTGACCTGAATGGCCTTTGTATAACATCGGCTCAGACAGTAGCAAGGTTTATATTCATGCACACATTGTAGAACATTACTGTTTCTTTACGAACCATTTACACAGGGACTTTTATGGCGTTGCATAGACAGATTTTAAAAAAAAGTTTTTCTGTTCGAAAATTTTTTAGAAGGAGTCTCCAGTGTTGTGCTTTTTATCAGTCAAAGGCTAAACATGTACCTTTATGTTTTCAGGCACAACAATGTTTTCATGACAATTATGTATAATTTAATATATCATAATATTAACATATCTAACCTGGCATAGTGTTATAGGAAAAGTAATTAAAAATGCAAGGTTGCTTTTTTTTTTTTCAATAAATTTTTTTTTATTTCTCTAATAATGCAGAAACTTTTCCAATGATGAATAATTTCCGAAAATATCGTAGTTTGTATTTAATTGATTGTATTTAATCACATAAACCTGTCTGTACAAGATATACATATAGTACAGTAGGTGTCATTCTGGCATGGTACAGGTAAAAGCACAGTCAGCGTTGCTCTGTTCTAATGTTACTCGGAAGTGTTGTCTCAGTAGGTTTGCAAGTATCATATCCTGTGTGGTTTGTCGCCTGCATCACCTTTAATAAAAGGCCAGGAAGCGTATCAGTGTCATGCTGTGGATGGAAATATTGACGAATAGCTATAAGAGCAAAGGGGCAGATGATTGCCACTGTAATGTAGGATATAAAACAGCAATATCTGCTCTGTATACAAAGGCAGTGATGTCTGCAAGGTGCTTTCATATTGAGACAGCAGGGACAAGACCATGTGGAAAGAAAAACACCATTAAAACACCTTCATTACAAGCACTGTAACAAGTCTCTGTTGAATCCCTAATTATTGTTATAGCACCTCCTAGTCATTGAATGTATTTGTGTTTTAAGTATCTCTAAACATGTACAGTATAATCGTTGCCAAATGAGTGACACAAATATAAAATTTCACAAAGTCTGCTGCTTCAGTGTTTTTAGACCTTTTTTCCAGATGTTACTACAGTATACTAAAGTATAATTACAAGCATTTCAAAAGTGTCCAATGCTTTTTTTTTTTTTTTGACAATTACATTAAGTTTATGAGTCAATATTTTCAGTGTTGACCCTTATTTTTCAAGATCTCTACAATTCACCCTGGCATGCTGTCAATCAGCTTGAGGACAACATCCTGACTGATGGCAGCATATTCTTACATAATCAATGCTTGGAGTTTGTCAGACTTTGTGGGTTTTTGTTTGTCCACCCACCTCCTGAGGATTGCTCACAAATTCTCAATGTGGTCTGGAGAGATTTCAGCCCAAACTTTTTAACCAAAATTTCAATGGTTTATTCCCTGAGCCCACTAGTTATCACCTTTGCCTCATGCTGGAAAAGGCGTCGCTCATAACCAAACTGTTCTTGGATGGTTGTGAGAAGTCGTTCTCGGAGGATACTTTTGTACCATTCTTTATTCATGGCTGTGTACTTAGGCAAAATTGTGAGTGAGTCGTCTCTCTTGGCTGAGAAGCGACCGCACACATGAATGGCCTCAGGATGCTTTACTGTTGGAATGACACAAGGCTGGCAAGCTTTTTCTCCCATTTTCAGTCCAGTCCCTGTACCTGACCAGTTTCAGAGGAATGTTTTTGTTTGTTAAGCCGCATAGTGACCTATGACTCATTCAAGCATAAAACCCATCTAACTTAAGACATGAGTTGCCTTAAGTGACAAATGATCAGGCCGGTTATACTGCAAGTGCACTGGTTATGTTTGGAACAGACGAGAGGGGAAATGAGGTTGCTGCTCAGGTTGACAAACAACCAATTTGTACTTTTGCATAGTATGTACTGTATTTAGCGTAGTTAATTGTTTAATATGGTTTAATTCAAAAGCGATGCTGAATTTTAATTCTGATTGGGCAAAATGGGGCTGATTCACTTTCTGTAGAAGCAGCTCTGACAGTAGTGCCATCTGTCAATCAAGTTACAGATTTATATTAATGTGCTCATTGTAAAATAATAAAAATAATAGTGTTTTTTTTCCCCCTGTATTACTAGCTCGTTCTCATGGAAGCGAATGCTAAACACTTTACATAATCTAAATCTAATAGTAAACTGATTAAACACGCTTTGTTAGGTTACAAAGCAAAATGTAAAATAAGTTAAAAGTCAAAATGTTTTTTATGAAAATGAATAAAATGAAACATTCCCTGCCTATAGTGTGTGAATGAGTGTTTGAGTGTGTGTGTGTGTGCCCTGCGATGGATTGGCACCCTATGTAGGGTGTAACCCACCTCGTGCCCCAAGTTTCCTGGGATAGGTTTCAGGCCCCTCGTGACGCTGTATACTGTACAGGATTAAGCGGTATAGATGATGAGTGAAAATGATAAAAAAAAAAAAGTCATATACTTTATTTTGTTGTTCGTCTGAGGTTGTATTTGCCTAATACAAAGACATGCTATGATCATATGGTTTTTATTAGGTTTTCACATAAAACAACATAGAAATAAACGAGGGGGCACCAACCTTTACACAGGACTGTACGTAATTGAAATGAGCTAATAAAGAAGAAGAGTTGACCTATTTTCAAAAAAATAATTTACTTTACAAAATTTACATAGTTACTTCAAAGCTCCAAATTCATCTTCCTAGGCATTTTTTTTACTGTGATGTTAACTTTACACAGCTATTCAGAAACCACTGTTATGTAACATAATAGGTTTTAAATGAGCAGGACTCTCATCACTGAGACCAAGCTAGCTACTTAATTCAGTCAGTGCCAGTGATCCTGTATTCTACACACACTCCTCAATTCTCGCTCATTCCTTCTCTCTTTATTTTTCAAACATCTGTATACCCTGTTTCTTTATTCTAAGGCGTAATTAATGGAGGCAAGGAGTAAGGAGTATTTCACTCGTCAGTGTGTGAGAACCTCCCTGTCTGTATCCTGGACAGCCTGTCTCTGTACTTCGGCATTAAGCAGGAAATCACACTGACCCACTTTCCCTTTCCTCACCATAAACACACACACCATATTCCTGTATGACGACTCACTTCTCAACTGGTTTGTGTTCATTCTCCCAGGGTTAGATGCTTGGCCTGGCCAAGGTTTAGCAAATACACCTTTCATTTCATTCCTTTATCAGTGATACTGTAACATGATAAAGCTGGGCTTGAGCTCTTGAATTAATTGTATCATGCGGAACAGTCGTTCCATGTCTTATGCATAAGTTAATTAAAAGTGTTAATATTTTATCATACAGTGGAATTATACAGTACTAGTTATTACTATCAATATGTTAGCATTCATTTATGCATTATGTACAGTATATTGCATCATAATGACTAATCATTAAACCACAAGGTGTTTAAAGGTGATAAAAAAAAAAACAGAGGAGCTGTTATAAAAACTTTAGACCTTGCTTTCTTTTTCTGTCTGTTAGAGGAAGACTTGTATGTTCCCACTGATACTACTTCAACTTTTTCGGTCCGCATTTCTAGTACGCTACCACTCAAGTGAAAGTGTACAGTACTACCATTCAGGTATGCTGCATTCCCACGTCATTGAAGGACCTTTCTCCATCTTCGGCCTTGCTTCAGGGCCACACACATAGCGTGACTCTCAGGAGCACAAAGCATTTAACACACCATTGATCCCCAGTGGGGATGTTTAGCTGCTCACATTGTTGTTAACTGGACAGGGAACTTTAAAAGAAGGTTTTGTGGGAATGTGTTGTAAAGAGTGGTGAGCTATGAGCTGGCTGATGTGAATCTATAGGCAGATAAGAGCGTATTGAGGGAGTGTGTGTAGTGTGAGTGTATTAATCTTGTACTGTAAAAGAAGGGGGAGCCCGCAGGAATTTTTGCTATTCGGATATACTGTATATGGATTGCAAAAAGCATCTGATATGAGGTTCGAGCGGAAATGTTTTTAAGTAGATCCACGCTCAGAAACGTAAGAGGTTTGTTTTTTAATTTTTTTTTAAAATTTTGGTACCTCCTCTAGGCGACATGGTTCCTTAGTGTTGCCTTGCACAACTAGGGTTCAGGTTCGATTCCTGTCTCGAGCCTGTGTGCATGAAGTTTGCATGTTCTCCCCGTGCTTGGTGGGTTTCCTCTGGGTACTCTGATTTCCTCTCACAGTCCAAAGACATGCAGGTTAGGCTAATTGGCGTTCCCAAATTGTGTAAGTGTGTGCTCTGCGATGGGTTGGCACCCTATCCAGGATGTACCCTGCCTATCTCCTGGGTTAGGCTCCAGGCCCCCAGCGACACTGTATACAGGATAAAGCGGTATACTGTAGACGATGAGTGAGTGACAGTAAGTGGTACCTCATCCATGATGGCGAAGTCTAATTTAGACTGGTGTTTAGTTTATTACCTATATGAAGAACGTGTCATTTTCTATTTAACATTTTTGTCTGGTCATGATGGTGAGAAACTGGTTTGGGGATTTTGGGATCTCAAAGATAGGAAGAAATAACCTCAAAGATAATCAATGGCCAGTAGTTTTAAGTTAAAAGTTAAAATTCATTCATTGGTCAGAATCATGGTGGATCTGAAGTCTATCCTGGAAACGCTGAGTATGATGAAGGAATACACCCTTGCAGCGATGCTAGTCTGTTGCAGAAACTAAAGACACATTCACACCTAGTTTAGCCAATCCGCCTACAAGTGTATTTTGGGAAGTGTTAAAAAAGACAGTTCTGGATACTATTAAATAACTAAGACAGAATACTGTATGTAAAAGACAATTCAGGCCTTCACACTGAAATCCCACTCATGTTTACCTGTAAAAAATGTTAACTTATGAATATAAAAAACAGTTACCTGCACAGTTAGCAACATGCTAACAATACCAACAATATAGTGCAGCTCTACAGCTGTTCTTATCTTAAACTAAATTATCTACTGCAAAATGTCTGCCTTTATCTGATTTACTGACTGTATGGATCAATTTCTGATTATGATTAGTCTTATGCTTAGACATGGCAATGTCGTGTTTTTGTAATAGCAACAGTTCCACCCCACACCACCAGAGGTCTCTATCACCAGAATACTATGCACTTCAGGTTTCTTTACTGATTACATCATTTACCAGTTGCTTTCAGTTTGTTTTGATTTCTTAATGTTCACCTTTGGTTGTCTTCAGCACTCTTGCGCTCAAGTCAAACCAGGACTTTTAAGTGTGCAGAATAACAGAACACAGTTATGGGAGTAATAATAATAAAAAAATAAAAACACCATTTGCAAGCCATTTTGCTTAACATGCAATTCTCATGGCCTGAAAAATGAGTGTGACAATGTAGTAATACGAGACATAGTCCCAGTTTGACTTGAACGGCCTTCATACATACACATTGTGTCATATGTTTATTCTGCAATAAGCTCCAAATTTTATTCATGAAACAATGTTTGTGGAGCACTTTACCCTCAGGCCCATGTGTGCTTTTTGAACATCCCACTCCAGGGTTAGTCCCCATGTTTGCTGATATAATAACCTAGATTCATCTGGAAAGCCCAGATGGCAAATATGGCAAACCATATTTTTATGAATCACTTTGTGCAAAGGGATTGTGTTACATCATGCTGGAACAGTTCCAGTTGTGCCCCTTAGTTCCAGTAAAGGGGAACAGCATACAAATGCATTGTATACAATTGTTTGCATCTAATTTATGTTGGACTTTTGTTCCTCTTTGCCATTGTGTTTACATGTTTACAGTATATAGTTGACATTCATTTGTCATGTAATGACAAGACACATTGTTTTCAGATGAAGCCATTGTCTAGGAATATCTGTTTGATGTAAACATACCCAGAAAAAAAAGAGAGACAGACATTTGCCACAGTGGTTAGGATTGTCATGTTGCCCACTGGTTTGACCTTTTCTGCAGGGCTAAAGTGGGAGAGAATTTGAGGGGGAGAGCACAGAGTCCTTTGCCAGAGCTTTCTCAAACACATCTGGGCTAAACCATGCCACACAATCCAAGCTCCATAACCACATTAACTCTGTCAATTTATCCATCCATCCATCCATCCATCCATCCTTACTTGGGTCAGGATCACCACTTCCAGTGGTGAATATTATTGTTCCGCTCTAATATTTACTTTTTTTTTTTTTTTTCAATCACCACTACCAGTGATAAAAGTAGTAAATATTAGAGCAGAACAATAATATTCATTTTCAAGTTCAGATATTAACATATATTTTATCGATTTGACAAATCAAAATAGAGCTTAAAATGTAATTAATTAAATACATTGGGCAAATCAAAAGCTTCATTTAGCTTTATTAATATTTTACAAAAAAGAAAATAACAGGTGCGCTGCATCAAGTGCTATTTTACAAGACATACCATTGCATTAAAGTGCAAAAATTGACCTTACCATGTACATAATCCGAGTTTGAATATGGGTAAACTAAATATTGCCATGACTTTGGATTAAAGAAATTTTAAAAATATATCAATAAATAGTCTGTACAATTAAACTAAAATCATAGTGTTTTGTAAAGGTATCTAATACAGTATGCACAATGAGTGTGGCATTTATATACAGTAGGTTTTTAGTATTGTTATAAAATATAGAAGACGTGGGCATCTCTAGGCCTCTTTTACTGGGGCATGTGTAAAATCTCAAATTGAAGTTTTAATAATTTAACTTGTTTTAAACTCCTATTCAGCAGTTGTTTAATTTAGATTGTTTATTCATTACACACAAGAATGTGTTTGCACCATGCGATCCTTGTTTTGAGTGTCGATACATCATTAGTTTGTGTGATGCACTTCACCGGATGTGCATGCATGCGTGTACTGTATCTAATCATGTATCAACGCCCAAAACAAGAATTAGGATTAAGCACTGGGTATGTTTACACAGTGGAACTAAAGTAAGTGTAAGAGCCATATTTCATTTTTATAATTTTGTTGTTGTGTTTATTTCTATTTCATTAGTTAAGCATTAGCATTAATTTCATTAGTTAAGCATTTAGTATGATAACCATAAGTTGTCCTGTGACATCATTCCATCTGTGACGTCACTCTATAGTTGTTTAGTTGCATGTCTATCACTCTTTTTAGTTGTTGTTAAGATACGGAAGTGTGGAGAACACAAGCCTTTGACCATAATAACGCAATCTAAGAGATACAGCAAATAGGTTGTTGTAACCGTAACGTAAAAGTGGATTTATGCAAGAAACTATGAGAACTGTTGAACTTTGATGTCGAAAATAAAACAAGAGACAAAGAACTTATGGACGTCCGAGTCGTGAGTAAACCAGTTCAATAAGAAAGATACGCGTCAGAACTTGTGGAATAACAGGCCCGTACAGTAAGGTTTAATTAATAATAACCACAATCTTATTTCAACCCAAACTACTCGACTCTTTACTACTATAGATGGACATCAGCAAAGTTCTCTGGATGAGACAGAGGTACAAAAAGAGGAAGCAATGAGCAGAAGTTCATAGAGCACATTAGCACATTTTATATATGCAACGGACATTCGAGAATAAAAACAACAACAAAAAAGTGTGATTTGAATAACACTTGAGTGCCTGAGCATCATTAGATATTTAGGTCTCTCAATGCCCCTGATAGAAGAAAAATCTTTTAAATGTCTCATCCACAAATCGCATTCACATGACATACTGTTGAAGCACAGAGTGAATACATGAATCAAAAGATTTGCACAGTTTGCGAGATATTCATGCACATGTGACGTGCAAGCAATTATTTCAAGCAAACAAGACTGTTAGACAAACATGTTCCTTGAGCTAGAGCAGAAATGAATCCGTCATTGCTGACGCGGTCTTCTCTCAGTGTGATTTACCGGAATGTCAGAGTGTTGCCTCTCAGGTATCTGTGAATTCTGCACATCTTTCTCATGGCACCATGCTTTTACATGACTGGACCTTAGGCTTGACTTGTAAAACTTATGCATGTCTGCCAACATTTTTCCATTTAGTCCCTCAGACAGGATGTTAATTTATGCTCAGGGTAAAATTGAATAGTAATATGAAGCAAAGTTATGATTACTATGCTGAGGATGATTATTTCTAAACATCATGTCCTAAAGTGTTATACAAGAACCAATTACCAAGGAAAATTAGTTTTTAATTAAAGAATAAACACAACATACTTTGTATCTGTTATGACAGTCATTACACACAGTCATTTGCATTTTTTTTATCTTTTCAAGCCTCAAAAGGCAAGAACATAAAAATAAAGGAACCATTTCCTATGTCTTCTAAGTACTGACACCTCCTTCACCAAACAATAAATAAGGCATTTCAATACTGATAACGTTATCATGTCAATAATTGCATGCATGTCGCTGTAAGCCGTTTACTGTAAGTAGATCATCAATCGAATGAGCGGATGTGTAACTTGTTACTATGTCAACACTTCCTGTCCAGTTAGAATCAATAAAATAGCCAACAGAGCAATGGTATA
>JAQMYJ010000014.1:17352981-17376946 GCA_030014305.1 Clarias laeviceps | reverse complement strand
AAAATTTATTAAAAATCTTTGCTCGTCTTGCGGAACACTCGTAAACCGCGTTACTCGCAATCCGAGGTTTCACTGTAATAACAATAGGCATTTTAAATGATTATTTCTTAAAGCAAGAGATAGTATAATGCTGAAAAATGGCCATTTTGTGGGTGCATATAAAATCATTTCTCTAAAACGGCTGAAGTTAACAACTTGAAATTTTTAGGGAAGCAAGATTGGTCACTTCCATGCTGCATAAAATTCTGAAGTTCCACACACATTTTCTGTATTACATGTATAACAAAATAAAATTAGTACCACTACTGTGTTTTGGCTGTTTGTTAAACTAACGCGCAACATGTAGTGAACTGATCAGATTGAACGAACACAGGAAAGCCATCATGCAACAACTGAGAACCGTGCAAAGGGAAAATCTACAAATGCTACAGTAATTCAGATGCTTTAAAGTAGAGTGGTGAACCAGTTAGAAGCTATTTTTCTTCTCGAGGCCATCAGTGTGATGGAAAAAAATAAATACAGTTAATGGGATATAATTAAAACTTTTAGCATACTTGTGGCTGTGGTTTGAGGTCAGTTTTTTCCCCTTTTTGGTAGAACAAAGTTTTTGCATATATACATTCGATTAGGAAAAAACACCATGACCATCTTTTCCATATATATATATATTTTTTATCTAGCCCAGTAACAAAACTATGCCACTTTCTGTATGTAGCTCATCCGAATTCCTGCACAGGTTTATAGAGCTTTCTTTCCCTATGATTATTACAAATCAATTACTATTCCTTGGAATAATGTTTGTCTGCGTCTACTTGTGTATCTTTGTCTAGTATGTAAGCGGAGGCTGTCTTGAGGAGCTGCTAGCTCGGAAAGATGTTCCTCTGTGCTGGAGGGAGAAAGTGGACCTCTCCTCGGACATCACCAGAGGCATGATCTATCTCCACTACAAGAACATCTACCACAGAGATCTCAACTCCAAGGCAAGCCTTAGAGCTTTTTATCTTCTTCTGTCTTAAATTGTAAATGTTTTGGGTCATCCATAATGCTTTATATACGTAGAAATCCATGGAACAGAGGTAGCATTCACATCTGAGCTTTGTTGATGAGCATGTGTGTGTGTGCGCATGTGTTTGTGCCTGAGGGTCATTAGTTGCCAGGATTCCCACAAGTGCCTACCAAGCCTCTGGTGAAGAGCAGCAGAGCTAAAGCAACGAGGCTACACAATTCTTATGCTAATACACTCACTCTCTCTCCTACTCTTAAACTCTCCCTCTCATGCACGTACACACACGAACACGGCCGTTCCCACATCATCTTAAAGTGCATAAGGCTTGCTGAGTGTGTAGTCCAGCCTCGTCTGTTCACCCACCCACGCCTTTCATGTTTACGCTGCCCTCGGGTGAGATCAGCGGCCCATTTGTCAGCCGTTTAGATAAGAACAATTGAGCAGCGGGGAACAAAACTAAGCACAGAGCTCATACACAGCACTGTGCTGTCCAACACTCCAGCTAACACAATGAATAGGCGCCTTTCACACACCACACTGCGCAGTTGCATAAACTTGTGCCAGTTTGTGAAATATGTGAACTCTGGTTTTCCTTGGCAGTGCTCTCTCTCTCTCACACACACACACAAATGTGTATAGTAGAATAGTCTCAGCTTGTGCTTGTCTCCACCTCCATGGCTGAATTCTGAAGTGACAGACATTATTTCTTCCAAAGTTTGGAATAGTTGAGCAATAAAAGTTTAAACAGTTAGAAAAGGGACTTATAGCTGGTAAGGCAAGCTTTTTAAAATGTATTCCATTTCGCATAATAGGTCCAGTATAAGTGATTTTAAGCAAAATTACACTAAAATATTTGATGCATCATTTAAGGGCAATGATTATACACTGATTATATGTTCACAATCTTATGTAGAATCAAGCACATTCACAAATGTAAATCATTTTAGTAAAATTGACATGATTTCAATATGTAAAAGCTACACAAACCCAAAATATGTACATTGATACCTCAGCATTTGAATGCCCTCCCTTATGAATTTTCGCTTTAAAATTTGAAATTTTTCAAGAAAATTGCATCAGCGTAGGGATAAATAACCTGAATGTTGGCTAAGTTGTGCGTACGCCTGGGAGCCATTTAGAACTTGTTTGCATACATGGATTTTTTTTTCATAAAATATTTCATATTTTACTTTATTTACATATCTTTTTGAAATATTTTATTTGTTTTTATATGCAAAATATAATTATAGTGTTGGGAAATTGATAATATTGAATTTATCTGTATCACAATACGAATTTTCACCATTAGAACTCGCCACCGAAACTAACTAAGTTCTAATGCCTAAATTCTAAATTCTGCTGTATTGTTCTTTATGTAAAGCTAAATAATCCCCACAGGACATAAGGCTGAAAGACTACTAATACTACTACACGTAGTGGTGGCCAAAAGCATTGAGACAAAAGTGAAATTTAAATGACACTAAAAAATTTTAAATGACGACAATGAAAATAGTAAGAATTTACTATGAAGGACTTTATTCTTCAAAACCTAAAGGATCTGGACATCTCCGTGTACCCTGGTGCATGATTTCTACTGCCTTCTTCAGCATTGTCTAACAGCTTGCTATTGCGTTTAGGTCTGAAGATAACTCAAAGCCATGGCTACAGAAACTGAACACCATTGCCATTAGCACAACTATTCAGACAGATAAGCTAGAACTAATTAGAGAAATCACCTGTTTTGTGTACAGGGAGAACTAGAACACATGGCATACAGTGTCTTGTCTTAATACCTGGGCAGCTCTGTAAGTAAAGTATATACCTCTTATAGGAGAATAAATCAGTATAACCATATTAAATGTAAAATATGATTTTTTTTCCCAAAATTCAGTGATATTCATGACTGACTACATTATATTATTAGACACCTATTTCAGTATGTATAGATGCACAGCAAATACATTTTTTTGGCTCTCATTTTCAGTCTGCTACCTGTACCTGAGCAGTTTCAGAGAAATGCTTTTTGTTTGTTAAGCCACACAGTGACCTATGAATTATTCAATCATACAAACATCTAATATAAGGCATGAACCAGTGAGAAACAGGTGCAGATGATGACAGATGATCAGGCTGATGATTAGTATAGTGAGGACGGCTGAGTGGTTGGAACAAACAAGAGGGGAAATGAGGTTGTTGCTGAGACTGTTACATAAACAACCAATTAAAAATATATATTTTAGGCACTTTGCAGATTGTATTTAATATTAGATGAGGGATGTCCCAAGGTTTTTACTCAGTCTACTAATTCACCATTAAAAAAAAAACATTAAAAACAAATAATTCTACATCAAAATGGTAAAAAAAAAAATAATAATAATAAGGTACAGCTATGCAATATCATCATCACTCTCTTAATGTCCTTGATCCAGAAGTGGTGAAAATGCTCAATTTCCTTCTCAGGCAGTTCTGAATGAATAAACATGTTATGGCTACAGTATACTTTTAAATCTCTGTATCATTTTGTCACACAAGCCTAATCAACAATCAAGTTATTGTAACAATAGAGCTTTTCCTTTTTCTCACAGCAACTTTCCAATGATTCCAAATACATACTGGGTGTTTTGTCAATATATGCTAACATTTAGATAAGTTCCACTATATTTTTAACCTACTGTATAAACTCCAGAAATTATTCTATCTTGAAGCCTTTCCCATGTCGGATAAACATACTTACACTGGGGACTCCTTCCCTAAAGGTAACAAAAATATGGCCTCACAGACATTCACCATATCACCGATTGCAACTCATTATGTTTTTATTTATTATTAGCTTTGTATTATGTGGCACACCTGATTGAAACATTAACATATCCAAATAAGTCCATTAAAATAAACCTGTGATTTAAAATATGTCTGTCATTGCTGTTCAAGCTGGATTCTAGAAAAACAAAACAAACTAAACAAAACACAGTAACAAATCAGAATCAAGAATTCAAGCATGTAGTGGGTATTAATTAGGGTTGTCAACATTTATGCATTAACATGTAATTCAACTAGAAGTGTTAAGGCTTTACTATTTTTTACGCAAATTAATCATATGACCGAGTTTTGACCCTAATAACTTCCCATAATCACAGTGTGGTTACCCGCCCGTGTAATGATGATAACTATAACACGAATAATAAGATGATTGAGGAAACATTGCATGTTTAAATAGCTTCTACAGTACATTGGAAGTTTGGATAAAACCAAAGTTGTGTGCTCGAGCTAACTTTGAGGGGAGTTATTTTCATAAGAATGCATTACTGTAAATGTAAGACGTTGTAAAAGGCTCTGAGAGAGAGGCAGTTTGCAGAAGCTATTTTTATTGCACTTACTGTAGACCAATGGACATCAGTAAGTAACCAGAACTACCTCTGTCTAATAGGACACCTAATCGGTGACAAATGGCGACTGCACCCATTCACTCTGGGCGTACCAAAACATTTTTTTTTATTTATTATTAATTATTACTATTAATGTTTTTTTTTTAATTATCAGCTATCATAAAGCCTGCTTTTGTTATTTACAGTATATGCACATTTTTCTGACAACAGTATGCATTGGTGTTTTTATTTCTTACAACAAAAACCTTCACAACTTAGTTCTTAGGCCAGTTTTACATTGAAGAGGGAACAAAAACAACTGTCTTTATGAAAGGTAATTCTTTTTTCAGGTTTACAGTATGTTTAATGTGATGATGACATCATTTCTATAGAAGGACTCATGTGTCATTGTTAAATTTAGTGTAGTGTTACCAAATATTATACCAGTAAACCCTTTTAAATTATTATTTAATTATTATAGTTATAATTAAAACAGATGAGAGCTAGATTTCTGTTGATCTGCTGTAAGAGCAATGCATTACATTGGAGCAATAAGCCAAACATAAGCTGTTATTTGTTGTAAAATTTATTTCGCATGGCTGCATCCTGTAATAAGCTTCAGGCCAGTCAGTAGGCATTAGCCTACTACTCTGGAAAAGATCTACTGTAATAGAGGAATAAAGTATTACGTTTTTTTTTTCTCCCAATTGCCAATGTGTGCAGCTATAAAAGTTTGGCCAAAAGTTTGATGGATTGAGTATCAGATTTTAACACAAGCTACGTTTTTGTCCCCTTTTCCCCTCGTATTCTCTCTCATTCGGTTACCGATTACTGAATCAAGGACTGGAAGGTTGTCCCACATGGTCACATAATCAAAGGCCACTGCATCTGGAAATAGTAAAATAACAGTCAGGCTGGAGGCTCAAATGCAGACCAGATGCTGAGCTCAGAGTGAAATCCATTCATCAGCACTTTCTTCCTCAAAGCTCCCATTAGCTGGTGTTTCCAGTGGGACTATTTTTGAGAAAAAGAAAGCTACTACTTATTTCTTTTTATAAATGATTGGCATTTATAATGATAGAATCTCCGCTGTTTTTAGGCATGTTCCCAGTGTCTGTTTAGTTTGTTCTTATGTACAATAATGTATGGGTACCGGTATGTTAGGGGTGCAATGAAAAGCTCCTAAACTGTATCAGTTTCTATTTCCACTTGAACAATCACCAGGCATTTACTAAGGAAGAGAGAATGAATAGAGTACAGTAAATGTATTATTAACATCGACTTGTCATCTGTCTTTTTCTCGAGAGCTATGAAAACCTCTGGGTGCCCTGTGAATTCTTAAGATGAAAAATAAATAGTGCAACTCCTGTTAAGTATCTGTTCTTTGTGAACAATGTACAGTCTTTGGTTACATCTGTACAGTAGGTGTATTCACCAGGTTCATTATATATTAAAAGCTTCTGCTTCTGGAAAATCTTCATCCTATTAACAAGGAATGAGTTGCAAACCAGGCCCATGTAGTGTTTTGTATCACCACTTCAGGGTCATGGAGTGTGCATGTTCTCCCCGTGCTTGTTGGGTTTCCTCTGGGTGCTCTAGTTTCTTCCTATAATCCAAAGACATAAAGATTAGGCTTATTCACTCCATCCATTTATCTGGGAAGCTCTGTAGTCCAACTAGGGAATGCGGAGGCCAATGGTGACCTTTGTATTTATTCCTATTTTGTAGGCCTGTGGTAGGACATCCAGTCAACATTCACACACTACAGGCAATTTGGGAAAACCAATTAGCCTAATCTACATGTCTTTGAACTATTGACAGAAATAGGAGAACCCGGAGGAAACCCAACAAGAACATTGTGATGTGAGGTGGGAATCAAACCCAGAGCCTGGAGGTAAATGGTGACAGTGCTAACCACTAAGCCATCATGCTGCCATTAGGCTAATTGGTGTTCTCAAATTGCCTGTAGTGTGTGAATGCGCATGTGAATGTTGCCCGCAGGTCCTACCATGGTTGTAAAAATGGGAATGAATACAATGGTCACAATTGACCTCCACGTCCCCTAGTTGGAATAGAGGTTCCTACTGTAGATGGATGAATGGGCTCTTTACTCGATTCATTTCTTGCCTCAATCCATATGTGTGTTCAATATTGCAGGACACTACGTTAATCTTTGACAAGATTATGCTAAATTTAGCATTTGCAAGGCTACAGGCCAGATTCCCAAAGTACTTACCTAATATGAGGCAATCTGTGTGATCTGGAGACACTAATGCAGACCAGATGCTGTGCTCTGTGTCTGGCCTGTTTAAAAGCACCTGTTGCCCTAAATATCCCATTGGTCTCTATTTTCCTACCTCAGTCAGGACCAGAGTTCCCCTCTAAGTCATGCCAGTGTCTCTGTCACACTATTGTTGTTTTTGACATGATTTAAAGTCATCAGGCTTAGAAAGACGCAAGACGTGAGTCGAAAACCTCAAATGAGTCATGTGTCTAGACATAGCCTTTAATAGAGTATGCAAGGAACACGGCTTGGATAGAGGATGTTAATATGCCTTTGGGAAGCCCAGAGAAATAGAGATAAACCAGGTGGGTGATGGGTAGTGAGACCCTCTGGAGGCATATACTGTAGGGTCAGGGCTGAATAATTTATGCAGCTGAGAGAGTGATGACGGCAGACTTCACTGAACCCGGCTGGCAGAGGAAGTGTGTAGGAGTTCTGTAATAGCTATCAGTGGTGCACTTCTCTCTTAGGCATCAGTTCTCTTTTTTTTTTTACTGGATTTCATTTACAGAGCCAGACAAAATGACCTACATTTGATCATTTTTTTCTTTTGCTGGATCTGTTTAATGCTCCAAATATCCATATTCAGTATTAATATGGAACCTTTTCCCACTGTGATATTTTTTGAAAGACTATTAGCCTAATATAAACCAGCACAACCCTGAACAGGGTTATTAAGAATACTGAAAGTACATCGCTTAGTACTGTTAATTAATACAAATTATATATGCTGTTCAAAGATTTTGTTGCATCCTAATACTCGAATCCCCTTGTATATCATCCTGGCAAGCATTTTCTCCCTAACTTGACCTCCTGCTACTTCCTTCTGACCAGCCAGCTCTCCTCAATCAAGACATCAACCAGCGAGTAAAGGTGAAATCTAACATGTGCTAAAACATCATTTTAAAATGCCTAATAAACAGGGGTCAGAACACACAGTTCATTGCAGTTTTGGCGGCAAAAGGGGAAACCGACTCATTATTAGGCAGATGGTTATAATGTTATGGCTGATGTGTACTGTATCATGATACTGGCACTATGGCTTAGTGGTTAGCACTGTTGCCTTGCACCTCCATGGTCCAGGTTTGATTCCCATCTCGGGTCTGTGTGCATGGAGTTTGCATGTTCTCCCCGTGCTTGGTGGGATTATCTCAGGTACTCTGGTTTCCTCCCACAGTCCAAGGACATGCAGATTAGGCTCATTGACATTCCCAAATTGCTTGTATCGTGTGAATGAATGTGTGAGTGTGTGGGATGGATTGGCACCCTGTCCAAGGTGTACCCCGCCTTGTACCCTAAGTCTCTAAGTGGTATAGATGATGAGTGAATGAGAGTGAGTAAGTGTAAGTCATGTCTGCTATACTCTTTGACAACTTTAGTTGTTTATGTCAATATACATTCAATGAAATGAAATCCACATCATGTTTAAGTGCTGTGTATTGTTGAGTTGGACAGTATTCAGAGATGGGAAGTTGGCTTACATTGCCCTCTTCTGGTGTAAAATTAGTAATGCACTGGAAATTATTGAAGTTAAAAGTGACCAAGGATTCTTTGGTTAAGATGGAATTATTGGTTAGGACAATATCATCATATAGTTCCAAGAAGCCATCTAAATCTAAATATGATCTCTACTGTATCATCACTAGAGAAATTTAAGGCTCAAAATTCAGTATTTTTACAACATTTTTTCAACATCCTGCAAAACAAGACATAGTATAAAATAATACCTCTATACACAGTATTGTTGAAATTGTCTTGATGTATTTTTTCCACCTACTGATTTGACATTTGCTTTCCCCCTACAGAACTGTTTGATAAGGGTGACTTCCCGAGGCAGAGAGGCTTTGGTCGCAGACTTTGGTTTGGCCAGGGAAGTAGTCGAACTTCCAGCCAAAGACAGGAAGCTGTCACTAGTCGGTTCAGCCTTCTGGATGGCACCAGAAATGCTGCGTGGGGAACCTTATGATCGCAAGGTGATGACAAACAAATACTCACAAAAATAAAGCTTTTACTATAATAACCACTGACCATTTTGAAAATCACTTTAAGAAGGGAACGTAAACTCACTATGTTCTTGAGGCTGATTTGACTTTTTGTGATACGTTTAGGTCGATGTGTTCTCCTTTGGGATAGTTTTGTGTGAAATCCTGGCCAGAATCCCAGCAGATCCAGAAATACTACCAAGAACTCAGGTAAATATATAAATAACTAAATATTACCAGGGTCAAATCACTATTAGGAATTTGAATTATAGGAAGAAATTTATATATTAAGTGCAACCTATTTTATATGATATAAAAGTCTGTGACAGCAAGTTTTATACTTTAATACTGTGTGTGTGTGTGTGTGTGTGTGTGTGTGTGTGTGTGTGTGTGTGTGTGTGTGTGTGTGTGTTTGTGTTTCAGGACTACGGCTTGGACATCTCTGCATTTAAGAAGATGACTACTGGATGTCCAGAGCGTGTACTCGACCTGGCAGTTAACTGCTGTTTGGTATGTACTAGGCCTTCATAACACCCCCATAACCAACAGTACATTTTTACTATGGTACAACTATAGTACATACATAATATTCCATAGTATCACCCTAGTACTTCAGTCATTACCATGGTCAGCACCACAGGACTTTATAGAGTACCAGGGTAAGTACTGTGACATTGGTAGTGCTATGGTGTGTACTGCAATACCTTTGTGTGACTACCATGATGATTACTGAGTACCACAGTGACTACCAAAAGGTATCTAATATGGTGTGTTTGTACATACTTTGACATATTATATATGTAAGTTATACGTAGTACTAGTATAGTACAGGCAGTACAATATTAGATGCCTTCTGAACTTTGGTAGCCACTGTGGTACCCAATAAGTACCATAGTATTCACCAATGTACAGGTATGTTGATACATAATACACCGTAGTGCTACCAGAGTACCCAGAGGTTACTAAATAAATATTATACATGCATAACAATGTTTTTTGACAGTATCATCGTATGTGTTCCATAGTACTGTTCTAGAAGTATGTTGTAGAACTATACTACAGTACAGGTACTATTGTACCAAAGTACGTACCATGGTAGAACCATGTACATTACCATACTGTGGTACATATACTACATCAGGAAATAAGTACTATGATACTGTCAAAAAATACCATGGTACTATATATGATGGTACAGGTACCAGCAGAGTACCCTGGTACCTATGCCATGGAAATATGTCTTATAAGAAGCAAAATGAAGGAATGTACTTAAGATGTTTGTCAAACTCATAAAGGAGATTTTTTTTAGTTGTGTGACTTTTTACATAAATAAGTGACGAACTGTTGTGATCTTTATGTATAGACCAGTTACAACCATTATATTCACGATCTCTGATCCACATACTGTAGTACACGCTATTGAGTTAAGTGTTTTTGAGTAATTGAGAAAATACTATTCCCACGTTGAAGTTGATTATTTTCCTATAAACGCACATCCATTGTTTTAATCCACCTACAGTGCAGCAATTTTACACTGATGACATTTATTATGTATAGGAACATCATTATCCATATATACTGTAGCTACACATAATGCTGTTGAATGTTTGCAAAACAGGTTAGAACAGTTGTTTCCTCATCAGCCTCTTTTTTATAGTTTTGCAAAAAAAAAAAAATAATAATAATAATGATAATGAGAAACAACAAATGGGCTTGGCCTCTGTCCTTGGAGTTCCCCATGTCGAAATACAAAGTTACACACTTACCACTGACTGTTACAAAAGTACTGACACTGGAGAGTCCTTCCAAAAATGCTAAATAAACACCTACTTCCAAATCATAAAAATAAAAAATTATAGTTATTTTCCTGTTAAATAATGCTTTTTAAAATTAATTTAGCAATAATTTGCATACAGAAAAAAACATAAGATTATAGAAAATTAAATCAACACCTTCCGACCAATCAGATTCTGGAAATTCAACTGTGCAGTGGTATATACGTACACCAAGGACAAAATCATTTTATTTATGAAAGGAACATAATGTAATCATTTGGAAGTGCAATATGAACAATTATTTTTAATGACCGTTGGTCTTACTGTAAATGTTCCTTTCACCCTAGTCAAGACAGTCATGGTTTCACAAGTTAAAAAAAAAACAAAAAAAACTTAAAAGCTACTCTCAACAAATAAAAGTCATAATTATAATTACAAACATTCTGCAAACTTTATAGCTGAACCATCACTCAGTCATCTCAAATGCGGCTGTTTGGACCCGTAGTGAGGTTAAAAGCAGAATAAACACATCACTGTCCTTTCTTCAGGGTGAATTTGTTCACACCACTTGCATATCTGTTCAATTTCTGATTCAGATCGAGGCATTCCGGAGGCCATCGTTTACCGAGGTGCTGGATGAGCTGTCGGAGATCGCCGAGACGCTGGAGCCGCCTACACTCACAGAGCTGACCACTGGCTGAGCTCCATCCTGCACACCAGAGCTACAAAGAATACTGCATGCTTCTGTACATACACCCGAGCGACCGGGCAAAATCTCTCCCAGAATCCAGACGGAGAGACGGAAGAAGACAGAGCTGTGAACCGGATTGGCACCGTTAATGAAACAAAGACGCACAATATTCTCAGAGTTCCACTGCTGACCTGAGACCTCTTCGATATATTTATGCAGAAATATCAGAACTGCTGCTAAATGGTCATAAATGGACTCACAGTAGACACAAAATATCTATCACCAAATTCTGATTATATATTTCATGGACAGTATGTTCTAATTTGATAATTTTCTTCAGTGGGAAACTTTTTTTCGAGCCTTAACCAGTGACAGTTTTTTGGACCTGCTGTGTTGCGCAGGTTTATACTTCCTATTTTAATATAATCCACACATAAAGGATTGAACATGGAAATGATAACATTTCTATATCTATTCTGGCACAAAGGTGAATCTATTTGATATTTTTGTAAATTTCTGTACATATACAGTATACACTAAGTATTTTGGTATACAATCCACCATATTGTATTATTTTTTTCCTTTTACTGTAGTTTGCTTACTGAGTTGTGTGAAACAGCTCTTCAAAGATATGAGAAAATACACAAAAATAACTTCCTGCCTAGTTATACGTATGTTTGCAGCACAGGAAACAACCTGCTTCCTGTGTGATACAAGAATCAAGACTCAGTAAGATCAGAAACTGTGCTAGACCTTCCTCTTGCTGTTTGTATAGCACCTTATTTATCATCCCAGCTCCCTATTTTATTGTTATGTATGAAGTATATTCTTTTTTCCAAAATGAGGAAGTCTTTGTTTAATGAATATTGCACAATATTAAATTAAAGTATAAATGATATACTGATATGAGTGAAACTATTTGGAAGGCTTGCATTTTATCCAGATAATGATCCAGTTCTTAAATGAAAAAGACCTTTTTATCATACCATGGCCAAAAGTTTTGTGAATAATAAAAATATTCACTTTCACAAAGTCTGCTGTTACGGTGTTTATTTATTTATTATTATTTTTTTTTTCAGATGTTACTATGGTATACTAAATTTTAATTATACGCATTTCATAAGTGTTGAAGATGTTAATTGAAATTTACATCAAGTTTATGCAATATTTGCAGTGTTGACCCATCTTTTTTTTTTTTTTTTTCAAGACCTCTAGCAATTTGCCCTGGCATGCTGTCAATCAACTTGAGGACCACATCCTGACTGATGGCAGCCCATTCTTGCATAATCAATGCTTGGAGTTTGTCAGAATTTGTGGATTTTTTATTTGTCTGTCTACCTCTTGAGGATTGACAAGTTCTCAATGTGAATAAGGTCTGGGGAGATTCCTGGCCATAGACCCAAAATTTTTTTAACTTTTGACACATGGTATCACTTTCCATATGGTGCCATATGGTATCACAAGGTGCTCTATCATGCTGGAAAAGATATTGTTCTTCACCAAACTGTTCTTGGGTGGAAATTGCTCTCAGAGAATGTTTTTGTACCATCTTTATTCATTGCTGTGTTCTTCGACAAAATTGTGAGTGAGCCCACTCCCTTGGCTGAGAAGCAACCCCACACATGAATGGTCTCAGGATGGTTTGCAGTTGGACACAGGACTGATGGTAGCGCTCACCTTTTCTTCTCTGGACTTTTTCTGGATACACCATGAATAAAGTTGTTGTTAGTCTTTCGGCTGCTCCCGGCAAGGGGTCGCCACAGCGGAATATCCAGTCCGCACAACAACATGGCACAGGTTTTACGCCGGATGCCCTTCCTGACGCAACCCTCCCATTTTATCCGGGCTTGGGACCGGCACTGCATCCAGTGGCTTGGGTTTGAGCACTGGCTGGGAATATACCATGAATAAAGGATGGTTTAAAAACGTTCTGAGAGCAACTTCTTGCAACCATTCAAGAACAGTTTGGTGATGAACAATGCCTTTTGCAGCATGATGGAGCATGGCCAGGAAAATCTTTATCCCTGTGGTCACTCCTCAAGAGGTGGGTGGACAAAATAAACCACACAAATTCTGACAAACTCCAAGCATTGGTTATGTAAGAATGGGCTGCCATCAGTCAGGATGTGGGCCAGAAGTTGACTGACATGGCATGGCAGAACGAATTACAGAGGTCTTGACAAAGAATACCTCTGACTCTTTGCATAAACTTAATGTGATTGTCAATAAAAGCCTTTTAGACACTTAGAAGACACTTATAAAATGCTTGATATTATACTTCAGTATAACATAGTAACATCTAACAAAACAATCTACAGTAAAAACACTGAAGCAGCAGTCTTTGTGAAAATTAATATTTGTGTCATTCTCAAAATTTTGGCCATGGCTGTAGAGATTCTTTCAGCTCAAATCAGATGAATCATTCTCCTCTGACTTCTCTTCTTTTATCAACAAAGCACCAAGAAAGATCCCCGAGCTCCTAAGATTCCCTTTTTTTGTCGAATTTTATTAATTAAAGCTCTTGACCTGTAGCTGCATCATTTTAAGCATTGCGAAGTGCAACTCCACATGGCAACTGTATAATAGCATAAATGAACAGGGGTAAAGGGGTTCTTATTGAAGTGGCTGGTACAGTAAGTGAATATACTGTTCATTTGTTAAACAAAAGGCTGACCTTAACGTTCATGTATTAAGCAAATGCTCCCACTTCCCATTTGAGGAATGACTCTTTTTACCTCTTGTGTCTTTGCTGAAAAGTGCTACAGCCACTTTAATTTGCTAACAGCCTAGCGAGCTATTTAATTACACACAGTTTTGGTCTTGTAGCTTGTTATGGAAAGTGCGACATTTAATTTGACTTACCACTCCTGGATTTGGATGGAAAAAAAAAAAAAAGTTACAGTACTAATCATTTCTTTACATTGAAAAAGAAAAAAACAATTTACATTCCCCTTTGCTCATTAGCTTGAATTCTTATACTGTACATATTGCATGAGAAAAGGTCACTGAATTTTCAGTAGTCTACTTTCGCCCTGGTCTTATGTCAAAGCACAGACAAACGATCATTAAGGACTTTTGTATTGACTCTGATGTCCCTAGTATGCTGACATTTATGGGCTTAGGTCACCTCTTGACACCATCAGCCTTCATCTCCACTCTCTACCTCATTAAAAGACCATATTTTAGCTCTATCAGTTGGAAAACATACTCTTCACTGCACCATCACTCATGGGGTCCCTCAGGGATCTGCTCTTAGCCCTCTTCTTTTCAGGATCTATAGCATTTGATTCAACTTGGCAACATAATTTAATGATAACATACATTTTTACTGCTCTGTTAGTAAAAAATACATTTTTATAAATAAATGTTCTGCTCCAGCCATGCCACAAGCCTCAGCAAGGACCTGCCTCCATGATCTTAAGCACTAGGTGCACTCCAATTTTCTCCAAAACAGAACAGATTAATTCCAAAAATACTGGTAAGTATATTGGTTTGCATAAGTATGTACTTCTTTTTTTTCATGACACGCAATGAAGTTTTTTACCATTATAAAGTTGTAACATGGAACTAGTTTGAAAAGATACTTAATACAAGCCATTGTAGATACTGTATCTAGATCTAAGGACCTGCCAAACTTTACCAAACTGTTTTAAATCTCACTTTTGAAGCCTTCTGCATTTTCTCTTGCAGAACCTCACAAAACTACCTTACTAAACACAAAGAACAGAAGAACAACAACAAAAAAAAAACCTTACAGTTCATGAATTCATGCTCTTAGCTTTGGCTAGGGAGAAAAAAAAAAAAACTTTTCAATAGCCTCTCCTCCAACACCACTGCCGAAGTAAAGTACAGTATAAACTACACAACATGGTGCTATGTCTTAGAGCTTCAGGGTTTCTGAGTCAGTCCTGAGTCCATAATATCTGTCCATGTTCTGTGCATATGAATTACCTTCAGGTTCTCCGATTTCCTCCCACATCCCAAAAACTTGCCAGTGGGTGGACTGGGGATTGTAAATTGCATGGTGCCCTGCAGTAAACAGACATCTCATTCATTGTTCCCTAGTGCTTACTGATCATAAACAAACAAGTCATACTCATATTATTCCTGACTTTTATAACTTCAAGTATTGACTTGTATTCCGTTCAAAAATATGAACAGAATTTTTGAATCTCTTCGCCAACAGAAGCAGTATCACTTTATTCAAGTGTACAACTTGTACAAGAATTTAACTTACATGTACAAATACCATATTTAGCACTATAATGGTAAGATTTTTTTTGCACAGATGGCATGCAATGTAGAATTACTGCTGTTGGAGGTGAGGTATTGTGGGGTTTGACTGAGCAGTACTATTTTAACAAAATGTAAGCCATGGTGATACTTTTCCCATTCACTTCTTAACTCTCATTTCATGCAATTCCTAAACTGAGAGCAGGCTCTATCTAACCAGTTCACATTTTGTATTTGGTAGCTTTTTGTATTTGGGCCTTTGTTACTGTAAGTGTTAGCAGTGCACTACATCAATTCCCCCTGTATTAATTATGACAGATTTGCGATGCTGCCTCAGAAAGGACACTTTATCTATAAGAGTGTAGCATTTTAATGTTGTTTGATAAACTCTTTAAAAAAAAATCATTCATTCATTCTCTAGACCACTTATCCTGTACAGGGTTATGGGAAGCCTGGGACCTATCCAGGAAAACTTCAGGAATGAATCAGGATACGCCCTGGACAGGGTGCCAATTGACCACAATGTGGGCACACACACAAACATAATATGGCCAGTTTGGGAATGCCAATCAATCAATCTACTGTGCATGTACATTGGACTGTGGGAGTAAATAGGAGTACCCAGAGGAAATCCATCAAGCACATGGAGAACATGCAAGCTCCACAAATACAGACCTGAGGCAGGAATCAAACCCTCAACCCGAGAGGTGCAAGGCAACAGTTAACCAGGACGCCACCTCCTAAAAATTCAAATAACAGAAATGAACATCTGCACACTATACATGATTTCTTATTTGGTGAAGAATACAAATTGTTCATAAATGTCTCCAGAAGATGGCAGTGTCTTTCAAGAGTAGAAGTTAATCCAATTGCCAAGGCTTTCAATGACCAGAAGCCAATTTATCTCTTCTAATAGATTTAAAGTATTCCTATAAATTTTTACTTTATGCAAATACATTTATCACTTTGCATGCCCCAATTTTAAGAAATTCTTAGGAACTAGTTTTGAATCAATTCCGGTGATGTTGAAATCATTTCTGGACCAACCATTAGTCAAGCTAATGCATTTCATGCATAAGAGATTTTATCTGCAAGATTTTACGCTGACTATAACAGTAAACACATTTTCAATTTATGAATTCAGTGTTTCAGAAATTTAGGAATGGATTTCACATGTAGTGTATATGTTATATATTTAACCAGAGGTAAAAGTAGAGATACTCCAGGTAAAATATTACTCAAGTAGAAGTGCTCTATTTACATTTCAAATTGAGAAAAAAGTACAATATGCATTAAAATATACAGTATTGAAATGAAAAGACTAACAATATTATCTTGTCATCTTAGTTTATTTCTCCTGAAAGAAATTAACATACACACACACACACACATTATTAGCGTGTTGATTTATCATGGTATGCATAATGTAAGTATTCAAAGTGTGTGTGCACCGCCTTGCTGTAGACAAAGTTTATATCGCTCATGCAGATTCTCAACCCGGATTCCTGGAAAAATGCTTGCTGCAGACTCCTGCAAAAGGAGACGATTTGTGCACATAATGCAGGCAGAATTATTGGCAGATATTAACAATGGAACACGCTCTCCTTTAACATTCCCCACAATCAGGTGGTGTAAGATCAGGGGAAAGTTTTCCCTTCCTTTTCACTCCTGGGAACACGTGGCTGGAGCGACAGTATGCCAGGTCGACAGTCGCAAATGTTCATTCGAGATGCACAAGTATACTGTATATTTTGGCACATGCTGTACTTATCTTTAAATTTTCTTTATCAAACGTACTGAGCTTGTATTACTAACTCACTGTAACCTTTAAGTCATAGTAAAAGAGTCTCTCTCTCTCTCTCACTCTGTCTAAAACCATCTCCACATCTGATTTCAAACATTGATTTACCACTTCCAATACTACACACCATGCACAAATGTAGTGAAGGTGAAAGTACAGATATATTGTTGTAGGATGTAGTAGAGTAAAAGTAAAAACGTATCCTCTAATACAAGTACTCCAGTACATAAAAACTGGATTTAAGTAAATGTACCTTCTTCCTCTGCAATCAAAAGACCTAAGAGTGAATGTGCTTCCTCTGAGAAATGTGAACCCAGCCATACGTATACATATGAAGAGCAGCGGAAAGTGATATCTACCCATGTGTTTGACTAACATCTCTGTGATCAACAGGGAAGAGTGTGTTTCCTTTTCCCAATCAGAAAGCAAGGCCAGTTTTGCCCCTATGGTTCCGGTCCATGGATGGCCATACTGTAGCATTGTTAAGCTTTAAACTCCTGTAAAGATTAATATGATGTAATAAATGGGACGTCATGCTAATCTAGTTTACTGTGCAAACCCATGATTCGTGTTCCACTTAAAATAAGTGCTGATCACACCCTTGTTCATTTACTACTTTCTAAAAGTGGCAGGGGAGGATGAATCATAAACACATGATTAGCTATTCAGGTTTGTGACAGCAGCTGAAATATGAGGCACTGGAAAAAGCTCCATGACCTTAATCTGGCTTTGCAATTAAACCGCAGCGCACCCTCTGAATGGCTCACACCAAACTCGCAGCCTCGTATAGCCATCTTAATTAAACCCGGCATTGTTACTGTTGTCTTCATATTGTATTTCAAGCTTCCATCCATTGTGCATAGTCTTTCTTTATTGTGATCATAGATCCTCATTAGGTTCCTCAAATTCTACAGTCTATGTACCATATTTCTGGTGGTGGAGTCACTGTATTTTGAGGTTTAATTGAATCTAATAAGAGCTTGAAAAATAAGATCTGGGTCTCTTGCTGTGACGCAGACGCTGCAGGGAACATTCGCATCGAGAATAGCATGATGAATTGCTAGAAGTTTGAGTTGACTGAGGTTGTATAATCTATTGCTTCATAAATGCCTTTAATAGAGAGATAGTAAAAACTGAATTACACCAGTTTCTTGCTTGCATCCAGCTCTCAAGCTCTTGGTGCTAGTTAAAATGATATGCAGGGCAGATACTGTGCGTGCTCTATAAAACTGAAAAGGGTATGATTTGCCTGAGAAGAATAAAAAAGGCTGGATAAGAGCAGAGTTTAATTAACAAAAAGGCTACGGTGTGTCAGTGTTATCATCCGACCATCTGTTCATAGAAATCAATATAATAAAAGAAGAAAAAGGGCAGTGTATCTGAAGAGCTCATTAAGTAGAAGAAATCAATAATACATGTTCAGTTTCTTTCATTCTCTTCTGATCTCAGTGACATGTGTTTAAAGAACATGAACACTCTTAAAAAATGTCATGTATTCCTCGTGTGAAAAAGTCTATACTTACAAATGCTGTGTTTGGCAATAGACTTACCTATTCTTTATACCAGGGTGCATAAAATATACAATTCTGTCATTTTTCCATCTGTTCTTCAATTGGACAGTGTATGCTTAGTCTGTTTATGTATAGAACAGCATAAGACTCTTGCTATTCCATTTTCTTCTGCGTACCTGAGCTCAGACAGCCCTACCGCCCTTCGTATCCAGACATCATGGACAGTTGTGGGGGTGGTATAAATGGCAAAAAAAAATTGGGGCCACCATCTCATTTTTATCTTTAAGATGAAACAGAGCTTAAATAACTTGGACTCATTGGACGGTAATTCCAGGAAGCATTTCATTTTGTGTAATCAGTTGACCTGATTGCCAAATGTACAGTCTGGACTGGAAAGAAGTTTAAGCCCAAGTATAAAAATATATCGTGGAACGGTGGCTTGGTGGTTAGCATGGTCACCTTGCACCTCCAGGTTCCAGGTTTAATTTCTGCATCGGATCTGTGTGCATTGAGTTTGCATGCTCTCCCCATACTGGGTAGGTTTTCTCTGGGTTCTCCAGTTTCCTCCCACAGTCCAAAAGACGTGCAGGCTAGGCTAATTGACATTCCTAGTTGCCCGTAGTGTGCGAATGAGCATGTGAGTGTTGACCAGAGGTCCTATCAGAGTCATACAAATGGGAATAAATACAATAGTCACCATTGGAGTAAAGAGTAAAAATTCACCTCTTTTAATAGGTTGAGGTTTAGTCCTTATGACCATTTAAACATATCACTTGCAAGAAAAACTTCTCTAAAAAATTTATTTAGAAAGCAAACAAATGGTAATGCAATATAAAAAGCACAGTTACGCTTTATTCCTGAGTCAAGGCTAATCATTACCACTCTACACCCCATGCAGAATGTATCTACCTGCTGTGCCTGCCCTTCATTTAATCTCCTCCTCTACTTCCCTTCTTCCTCCATCTATCTGGTAGTCAAGTTTGCCCCCTTCTCCTCATTGGGGTTCAGCCTCCCAGGGGATGTTGCAAAACTTGTGATCATTCGAGACCTTTCAAATGTCACAGGCGCATCTAACAAGTCTAGATGTCAGCAGGGATCACCATGAACCAAGGACTCCTCATTCTACAAAGCAAAGGGAGGGTTGACATTAGGAAAAGCAGGCTAATAAATTATTTACGAGTAGGGTATTAATCTTTTTTTTTTTTGTGAGTGGGTAAAATGGCATTAAAAAAAAGGTTTACTGCATGATTCTGCTCTTTGCTATTAAGAAGAAGAGAATAACATGCTTCAGGACATGCTGTTGTAAATAAAAGTATAAGCAACAAGGTGTGTGCCAAAAAAAGTGTTCGCATCCCAAAGTTGAGCATTTTGTATATAACAATAAAACAAATTTATAGATTTGTTTCTTTGAAGCTTTCTCCATGCAAGTTTCTGTACAAGTTGTTACCATAACAGAAATACAATATTAGAACAAGCACATTAATAAGAGAAGGGTCAAATTATTGACCTGCATCAAGCAAAAGATGGGACTTTGGAACAATGGAAAAAGGTTGTATGGTCTGATGAGTCCACATTGACCATATTGCAGAGAAATGCTTGTGTCAGGATAAGAACAGGAAGAGCATGGAGTGAGCTGTATATATAAATATATTAATAATATAAAAAAATATTAATAATAATAATAATAATAATAATAATAATAATAATAATATCATCATCATCATCATCATCATCATTCTTTTTAACATTTTAGTTAGACAAAAATAAGAACTATGGAAAAGTCTGCATTCCAGCAACTAAGTAAAATATATAGTATTTTGTTTGTATATTTAAAATATTTGAATTTAAAGGGTACTTTTTTGTAGATCTTCTAAAAGCTTGTCTTTTAAAATGAAATACAATTAAACCACAAAATTACTTCAACCTATAGCTACTAATTTTGCTTATGGTCGGTTCATTAAAAATAAATGAATAAATAATAATAATAATAATAATAATAATAATAATAATAATATACTGTATGGTGTCCCAGTTCGAAAGATGAGACAATTTTATTATTCCACTATTAATATTATAACTTGTTTAGATATTCCTTTTACCTTTTTACCACAAAGTTGCTTCTGATGTAGAAAACAATGATATTCTCAGCTGGAGCTGTAGGCATGTATGGGAAAAAGCAGGTCAAGGGTAAGAATGATGATTAGACAGTCGGTGGTGAAAAAAAAATGCATTTTGGAGTTCCAAAATGGTATTTAAATGATGTATACAAGTGAGAAGTGGTTAAAAATGTGTAATACATGTTGCATATTTTTTCCCCCTTGAAAACCTAGAAGTGATTTGGAATAAAATAGCTATGTGGCTAAGAGGTAAGCATTACTTCTGTGAATACTAATAGAAGATTGAATGATGCTAAGCTTAAAGGCTTCGATTATATAGATTGCTTTAATAAATAAGATAAACGGGCCAACAACCTTGTACGTCTTGATTTCATCTCTCCGAAGCAGACACATTTATGATGATGTAGTGTTGGACGGAAAGGAAGCTCACTTCATTGGTATTCTGCAGCTCAGTCGTAATAACCCATTAGCGTCTGTGGAGCAGAATTCAACTAGCACTTGCCATGAAATGGGAAAGAAGAAGAAAAAAAAAACAACATCCAGTCAAACAACGACCTGCTCCACTGATGGATCATGAGCCTACTGGGGAATAAACTTTATTTATGTCATGCCTTAAAGCTGACCTGCAAGCCGTAGAAGCTTCCCATTCAAGTGCTTTCAAGCTTTGCCTTGGTGATAACATGTAATTCCTGAGATGTAGAGTGTACAGTATATGCTATAAGTTCCAAGAGTGTGACCCCAGTTCTTTGTGATTTGTATTCCAGGAAGCCTCCCTTATTTTATGTAGGTGTAAATAGGGTTGTACATTATCATTGTTTCCTGTAATTGGAGCACAGCGATGGTGGACGATTTATACTTCCCCGCATAGTGTGGGGGTTTGAAGATAGATCAGAGTGGGTAGATTGTGCCATGACTGGATGACATGGTCGTTTGTTATTCCCTGACTGCTGCCCAAATTCTTTTAGTCTGCACTTATCTGGGGTAAAAAATGCATGAAATGAAAGGGAACTTGGGGGGAGTGTAGTGATGCCGAGAGATAACTGGGAGACACCTTTTTAAAATGTCTCATATTCAATTAAGTGCATCGAAGTGGGTTCTTTTTCTATGCCAGACAACATTAGTACAATCTAGCCAAGTGTGGGGTGTTTGCTCAAAATCCAGCTTTATTACTAAGCCACTTGCACTCAGTAAATATATAATGGGAAATAAGATTTTAACATTAAACTGTAATAAGATTGTTATGTAACAGCCTAGCATGATGGGATATGATTCAGCCTGACCCAAAGCATTACAATGAGCTTATTTTCAAATAGCAGCATTTGATGAAATCTTTTACAATAGTAATTCATGAAGGCATTTTTGAAATCATTATTTCAATCTAGAAAAAAATAAGTGCTGCTTTACTGTTTTTATAATTATGTTTAATATTGTGGAACATTCACTAAATATAAATAAACATTATCAACATTGCCAGTTATACGTACACCTGGTCATAGAATCATGGGCCTCTCCAAGGCTCACCCAGACTCGTGAAGACCAAAGGCCAGCCCATCCACTCCAATCCCACAGAAAAGCCAATTCAGCACAAATCACAGAAAAATGCCAATGACAGACAGGCAGTAGAAAACACAGTGTACCTCACCCCACTGCACATGGGGCCCAGCAGGCAAAGAGCCCAAGGCTGCAGACCCGGCCTCCAAACTCCCCAGTCTGATTGAGCAACCATGACACCAGACAAACAAGATTGTTCCACTGAGGCCCCACTCCACAATCCTGCTGCCAAGGATCCGCTGCCAACATCCAGACACCACAGCACATGGCCAGAAGCCACGTCCCAAAAGGCACCCTGATGGCATAAGGGGAACACAAAACCTAGGTCATTTTTCATGTCATGGCTGATCGGTGGATGTTGTTATCAGGTACATTATAACAGCAATAAAGGTTTTTCTTTGGATGTCAATAAGACAAAATAAATGCTGTTGCACACAACAAGTTACGGTAGCTGAGATAAACCTGTGATTTTAATTACAGCCAGTGCTAATGAGAGCTATTGATACAGAGAAAAAAATAATAATAAATTGCAACCGACTTTACACTACATCACATGACATTAAATCATGATCATAATTACAGCACAATGTGCTAAATCATCTGTAAAAATGGATTCCTCATGCTCCCAGAACCACTCTCTCATTTTGAATCCTGGATTATGGCCATGCCATCAGGCAAAAAAATTAAAAATAAAATAAAACTCCATTAATGTGATATCATTCAGGTCAACAACTGACTACTGTATTTTATTGCCACATAATATTGATGAGCCTAGACCAGACCAACTGAAGCAAACCCAGATCATAACACTGTCTCCAGAGTCTTGTACAATGGCCACTATGTATGCTGGGTGCATCGCTTAATGCACTTCCTTCCTTACCCTTTTCCATTGCTACAAAGTCCAGTCTTTGGCTCCCTAGTGAAACAAGCATTTTTTCATGGCCACACAGCTGCTCAGTCCCAATCTTGTGAGTTCTTATCACACTGTGTGTGTGAAAATGCTCTAACAGAATTTTTACTATTCATAGCTGTGATTTTTATTGTTGATTTTTTTTACAATCTAACTTCAGCAAGTGTTTAAATGATATTTGATCCTTGTCATTCTTTTTCTTTATTTTGACCACATCTTTGACCACAGTTTAGCACTAGCTAAAAACGTCCAGGTTTTACTTATATGCTGGACAGTTCACTAAATTCCAATTATTTTAAATGTTTCCTTTGCTTAATGCAAGCCAATAGATGTAACTATTCTGAGGCTATATACAGTATCTGATCTTGATGATCACTCAAAGCCATACTTTAATCGAAATAATAATTTTCTTAATCTATAAATATCTTTTTAGTTTCCCATATTGGGAAATCGTCTAGGGTTACTTTGCAGTAACCCTGTTCCCTGAAAAAGCGGGAACGAGATGCTGCGCGAAAACGCTATGGGAACATCTTTTTGTGTTGCCGGTTGTGAAGCATGTGTGTATCAAACACGCCAAATTTTTTGGCTTACATAACCTCGGACAGGTGACGTCATCTGATGAAGTGCACCTGCAGGTTATAAATAGGAGTGAACTGGAAACATCCTCAGATCAATTTTGTCTGAAAGGACGTCCAGTCACGCAAGCAGTGCGGCATTGGAGCGCAGCATCTTGTTCCCG
>JAQMYJ010000014.1:17313898-17337187 GCA_030014305.1 Clarias laeviceps | reverse complement strand
TCAACAAAGGGTAATCTCTGTTGTTGACACCAAGATTGTAACCATTCATTAAAGGCAAATAATCTACTGAACCTCTCACAACACGACTTCCTTTTTACTCCTAGGAACAAGTGCAGCTGGAGCTTGGCCCTGTCGACAATCGCACATATACTGTACGTCCGAGATCCCTACGTTTCAGTACTGTATATTTTGGCACATACTGTATTCATAATATCATATTATATATTAGAAAGAGAATGAAATAATGCCAATGTGTTCATTTGTTCTTCTTGTTAGTGGCATCATGGCCACATAATGGTTCTAAATCACATGAAACCAAAGGACTCACACCCCTGTCCCTTTTAATTGTGATGGATGCGTCAGAGAAACATATCTCATATCTCCACTTCTCCAATGAGCCCTCTTGCCACCTTCCCTCTAATCACATCAGACACAGTGATGCCAAAACCAATTAGAGCTAATAAAGTGTGAAGAAATAGAAAATGTCAGTTTGCAGGTTAAGTCTCTCTGTTTTTCTCTGTCTCTCTTATTTTGGGAGTAAATTCATACTGTATGTCGAACATAACGTAATTTTAATTAACCTCAATATGAAGATGTGGTCTTGCATTAGACCATTAGGTTTGGGAAAGTGGTGCTTTCTTCTCCTCCCACGTGCTCTTGTACTTTCTCTCAGTTTAGTGGTTTGAACAGATCCATACGCTTTAATCTAATTAATCTCCTCACACTCCCAGTGAACAGGAGATGTGGGCAGGCAGGAGCAGATGGGTTTGCAATCCGTCCCTGTGTTAGTTCACACTATTACATCTCTCTGCCATGCAGCAAACAGTGTGGTGAGAAGTTAAATTTAGCAAGCACAGCTTCATTGCCCTTATCAGCCCAAAGGCCACTACACTTCAGAGAGCTTTGATTTCATGAGTAGGGTGCCATTTAGACTATTAACCTCCTTTTTTAAGGGAAAAAAGTTAAACATTACAGAAATCACATATTTAATAATTTGCAATTTGCAAACGCCTATAAATTTCTAATTTTACATAGTTTCTTTGCTGCCAGTGGCTGCATTCTAGTGTCAGTTACACCATATACAGTGTATATAATTATTTTTATAATTATATATTACAGTTAAAGCTAATGTATCTACCCTGCATTCTATGGAATATTTTAGTGTTTTTTGTTATTTTTTGTTTTGTATCTTCTTCTTTGTCTTTCGTCTGTTTCCTTTCAGTGAATCATCTGCCTCCATCTAACCCTCTCCTCTGCATCCTCTTCTCTCACACCAGCTAACGTCATGTCCTCTCTCACTGTATCCATAAATCTCCTCTTTGGTCTTCCTCTAGACCTCCTGCCTGGCATTTCCAACCTCAGCATCCTTCTACTGATATATTTACAATCTCTTCTCTGACCATGTCCAAATCACCTTAATCTGGCCTCTCTGACATCTAAAATGGGTTGTCCCTTTATTTATTTATTTTTGCCTGTTTTAAATTTTCTAATTGTAAAGTAAATAGTTATGTAATTAATTAACGTTTTTAAGCCTTTTCAAAATGACACTTTTTAAGTTGACCCTTTTCCTGTGGAACAGTCTACCTTTGAAAATAAGAGCTTTTAAATCTAGCATAAAGTACTTCTGTACTTTGAATAGCTGAATTAGTGTTTTATGTATTTGCGTTTTGTTTCTTGATATTTTTTCATCTTTTATTGTAAAGCGCCTTGGATCAACCACGGTTGTGTTAAAATTTGCCTTTTCTTGCCTTCATTTAAATTTTTTTTTTATTTAAATGTTTTTCACATTTTGTACGTTTATTTTTAATATGGACAATATAGTGTATTTTCAACATTCAGTATAACATAAAAATGAACATAACAGGCAAAAGAGAAAGAGAGAACCTCTTTTTATTTTTCCCGTAATTTTCAGGACCTTTGGATGTTCCTTGTTGAATGTATCATTTATAATAAAAATATTCCAAAAAAATGGAATATGGCTATATGTGTTTGTGTTAAGTTTGACTGGGACACTAAAGTGCATTTTTCCCAACCTATACATAGGATGGTTTAAGTACGAGAGGTTAAATGTAGTCACATATAGGTCTAAAAATAA
This sequence comes from Clarias laeviceps, assembly GCA_030014305.1. Classification (NCBI taxonomy): domain Eukaryota; kingdom Metazoa; phylum Chordata; class Actinopteri; order Siluriformes; family Clariidae; genus Clarias; species Clarias laeviceps. Next base: position 17,335,092 of record JAQMYJ010000014.1, on the reverse strand, counting down.
GTACTTTTTTTTATTACTGTAACTTGCATTTTCAAGTATTGAGTACAGTATCTGTTACAATAAATGGTTGTAAAGGACACGTTGTGATGTTTTTAGCTCTACTGTACTGTACATACATATTCATAAACAAAATACCATTAGAGGAAAAAAATGGCTCCCACAATAATGGAATTGTAAGACATTAATGCATACAGCTTTGTATGTTTCCTCAATGGATCTTCTTAATTTGGTTTGTGACATGCTTCTACTGTATACTGTATTACAGCTTCTCTGCACCTGTTTAATTTTCTCTAGTGCTGTCCTAGTCCATCTCCCTAATCATCATTTACAGCTGCATCTTTTTATGTCACTCAGTTTTCCCTGTTGTCCTTTGTTATTGGCTGTTTTTATCTGCTTTTTTACCCCTTTTAAGAGCATATATTCATCATATATTCATTAATGTGACCCATTTCTACCTTTTTATCCATTCAGTACAATTAACATTTAAAGTAAAAATTTAAAATTTAAAGTAAAGAACTTAATGTTTGTTTAATGTTTGGGCCATTGCTTGTCTCTTTTTTTCAATTAGCCTTAAATGCAACATATGAATAGAATGACATTGACTGAAGAACAAAATATAAATTTTCCTGCACTTGAATGAAAGCTGATGAAAAATTAAGGTTGTCTATTTATATTTGTACTTGAGTTGAATTACTGTTATTGCTTTACAGTGAAATTCTTTTGTCACAAATCCCAGGTTGCATAGGGGTCAAATATGATACAGCTCGTCTGGAGTGAAAAGTGTTAAGGGCCCAACAGTGGTACTTTGGGGCTTGAACCCTAAAATCTTTCAATCACAGTGAACTAGTGCTCTAAGCATTACTGCACCAAACCTTTTTTGATTTTACTATAATTGTTAAAAAGTACTAAAATATTTATAAAAAAAAATCTACAGACCTTTCTGACTGTTTTTAACTTGCAATTACTTGTCCATTCCAAAGTGCCATAGCATTGAGAGCTAGATATTCTGTGAATTATGACAGACCTTGTTTAATTTGTGTGCTTCAATGTGTGTCTTTTTTTTTTTTTAATCCAGCTTTCTTCTACTTCATGCAGAAAGTAATGGAGTAAATATAGAATATTCTGATATTAGGAAATGTTTCTGTAAAAAATAAATGTAATGAAAAACTAAAAGGAAACATCTACGAAAATTAAAATACCTTAAGACAGTACAGATACTTAAAAAGTACTTAAATACAGTGATGGATTATACTGTTTATACAAGGTGACCCAAACATCTGGATCCTTCAGCAAACATTTATTTAAAATTGTGCAACAGTTGATGAGAGGTGTTTCACAGGTGCTGATATAGAGCACAACAGCACTTTTGTTCTGTTCATGAATAACTCGAGCCTTAAAGCTAACTTACTTTTAACATAAGACTGAATCCTGAAGTCCCTCTTTAACCCTTGATCAAGGGCACTACTTGGTGTACAGAACAAAAGATTGTACACCCTACATAGCACAATAGCTTTCCATATAATGCTACTATATTAGTAGCATTATACTTGGTATTGTAAAGTGGAACACTGTCCAGCATCTCCATGGCAGGCCCTTGTGTCTATGGCTGCATCACAGCCCTGTTGATATTCAGCACAACAGCCCTCCCTTTTGTGTGGTATTACTTTTTGCTCTCTTGCGAAAAGCTCAACTTGGCATTGTCTGACTTTCTGGCACTTGTGTATACACGGAATACAAGAACGGTGAGCATTTTTTTTAACGTGTCAGACCTTTTTGCGAACAGTTGTTCTGGCCTGATTCTCGTAGACTACTGTCATCAAGTGACACCAAAGAAAAAAGTTGTGTTAGATCAGGTTCTATTTGATTTTCTATTGTTAGTTTCAAAGCCATTTTGGGTTTGAAATAAGAAGAAAAATATTTAATTTAATTTAAGATTACAATCCTCATGGATCCAGACGTTTAGGTCACTGAATATTTGTATGTTTTAATTGCCATCTGTTTCTTTCATTTTTTAATATATTCTTTTTATTTCTTGTATTTTTTTTTGCATAGAGTTGATTAAAAAGGCCATAGCTAGCATAAAAATAGCCTGACCCTCAAATGTTCCTCCCACCACCCATGAAGTGTCTGATACTTATTTTACACTTACTGTAGACTTCTGCAATCTGCAGTGCAATCTGGCTATTCACACTCTTATGCACTGGTTAACACAGTGAGGTTTTCAAAGTAAGATTAAAAAAAAAAAAAGTTTAGATTACTTTAGAAGTCATAAGAATTTAGTTTGAAGCAGTGAAGAGTAAAATGGTCAGCTGTTTCAATCACCTATTCCCCATTAACATTTAGTATAAAAATGTAATAGCCTCTCTCTCTTTTTCAGCCAACCAGAAAGGAGCAGACAGTATATAATGCTACTATTACAATATTGACTCTATTTTGTAGCAGCATAAGATCACACCTGTATGTCCATCCTGCAGTGCTCAGCTTAATGTGACGGTCCTATAAACACTCAGATAGGTGTATTAAAGGAAAATGCTTCCCCCACTGCTTTTAAGTCTTTCTTGACTGGGTTCAAGAAAGGCCTTTGAAAGCCTGGGGTGGAATATATAATCAGAAAATGCAAGATACAAAGATGTGTTACATGCAAACAATATGCAGATCAGCCATAACATTATGACAATTGATTAGTCCCCCTGTTTTTTCAGTTATGCACTGAGCGTTCTGACACCTTTTCACTGAAACCATTAACCTGCTTACAAATTTGAGCTAAAGTATCTAAAATATGTTCACTCCCAGCGTACATTAGCGAGTCTTGGCCGCTCATGAACAAGTCACCAGTCCATCGGTTTCCTTCCATGATTCACTTTTGGTAGTGTAACAGGCGGCACTATAAAGCACAGACACGAGACGAGGTCTCACGGGGAAAAGGCGATCTCTCAGTCGGGAGTCCTCTGTAACGTCTGGCGGCTGGGTGGCTTTCCACAGCTGGGAACAGGGGCCGTGATGTGTACCTCCTAGCGTCCTTTTCTTCTTTGGCGGCAGGGTCACGAAATCCGGCTCCATGCAAGTTCATGAGCTGCGGGAGATCCGGCAGTGAGCCCGCGGCTGTCCTTGTCATGGAGATCAAAGGCGCATTCCACTCGCCTCTTTAAAGTCCCTGGGGCTCATTACATTGCCCTCTCGCATGTCACTCTTCCATGTTTTAGCATGCACAACGCATACTCCGCTTAGTAAGTCCAGTAGCTCAACAGACCCCAAGCAACACTCCCCACAGTGTTTTATAGCGCATAGAGAAGCTTGGAATCCATTACCGGAGATTGCCCACCAGTCATGCCTTTTCCACGGCCCCACCCCTTTGCACACCTGCAGTTAGATTTGGGTTCATGCCCATCACAGACGCATGCCGTGACAGGTAGGTCCTGGCTACTGCAGCCTGGCAACACCCCCAAGGGGCTCCAGTTTTGGAATTGCTCTGACCCAGTTGGCTAGCCATTGCAATTTTCCCCTCGTCACTGTAGCTACAGTTAAAATATCTAGTTACAACAGCACATGGAAGTTGGTGGGATATATTAGACAGCAAGTGAATCGTTTATTCTTGAAGTTGATGTGCTGTATGCAGGAAAATATAGGTAAGCATAAGGATTTAATCGACTTTGACAAGGGCCACGTTTTAATGGCTAGATGTCTGGGTTGGGACAACTCCAAAATTACAGTTCTTGTGGGATATTCATGGTCTGTAGTGGTCAGGACATATCAAACGTGAAAGGAAATCCAGTGAGCATACAACACATAGGGAGTAATGGCTGGCATGTGTAGTCCATTCCATGCATCAAATTCAGGACAGATGCAATGGAGTAGGGACAGTCGTGGCTCAATCAGTTAGGCTCTGGGTTACTGATTGGAAGGTCGGGGGTTTAAGCCTTACCTGTACCCCTGAAAAGTTGCCACTTTTGGGCTCTTGAGCAAGGCCTTTAAGTCCTGTGCTGTTCAGCTGTCTGGTACCTGAGACGGATCCGCGGGAAAGAAAACCCGTGCTATGGAAAACATGCGACTGGTGAAACCTTCCCTGGACTCATTACAATGTGCCTACCAGCCTCATGTGGGAGTGGATGATGCGGTCATCTACTGTACAGCTGCAGCGAGCTCACTCTTTTCTGAATGGATGTAGTGGTACTGTGAGGATCATTTTTTTTTTTTTTTTCTCCAGTGCTTTTAATATGATAGAATCATTTCTACTGATTGAGAAACTGCTCAGGATGGGTCTCAGCATGTCCACTGTGTCCTGGATAACTGACTATCTGTTAGATAGGCATTAGTGTCCTTTCTCCATTCCTGTTCATTCTTTACACCTCAGATATACAATAAAACTCTGAAACTGGACACCTGCAAAAAGTTCTCTGATGACTCTGCAGTGGTGGGGTGTATGAGGGATGGGCAGGAGTTGGAGTATGGAGGACTTCTGGACAGCTTTGTGGAGCTTTGTGGAACCATCTGCTCCTGAACATAATGAAAACCAAGGAGATGCTAGTGGACTTTAGGAAATGTAAAATTGTGATTAAACCCGTTATCATCATGAGTGAGGAGGTTGAGGTTGTTGACAAGTGCTTGGATGATCCAAGGACCAACACCGATGTTGTGTATAAAAAGAAGTTTATGCAGACTTTATTTTCTTGAGGAAGCTCAGATTCTTCAATGTATGAAGCAGGATGCTAGAAATCTTTTATCAGTCTGTTGTGGCCTTTACAATGTGGTGGTCTGCTGAGAGAGCATCATCAGTGCGAGAGAATCAGGCAAGATCAATAAAATTTCCACAAGGCTGAATACATAATCGGATACAAACTGGACAGGTTGGAGCCAGTGAGGAACAACAGGTCACTGAACACTGAACTGTTAATCATGAAAAATCCGTTCCACCCACTACATGATCCTATACAGAGGCAACGGGTTTGAGAAATCTTTCCTACTCTTTGCTGTTGCATTGTAAAATGACTGACCTCTATGTAACGGATGATAATAGTAACTTATATACAGCACATATCCCATTAGCCACTGTCACTTTACGCACACATACATACACTGACAATTTGCACTTTTCATTTCTTTTTATTTTCCTTTCTCTTAAATTGCCAAATTTCTCTAAATTATTATTTTTTTTTATGTAGCATCATCTGGAATATTCTATTAATTTGTATATGTTACAAGTACTTACAGTAATTACATTCTGTTTTCCCCCCCTCTACAACAGTTTGTGTAATCTGCTGCTGCTGTAATGCAAACATTTCCCTCATGGGATCAATAAAGCTGCTGTATCTATCTATCTCTCCATCCATCCATCCATCTAATCCTGTCTACTCCAGGGGCACTGGCTGACCCTGTGCTATGACATGCGAAAAAAAAAAATCACTGTGCTGTAAGGTACCAAATATGTGAACAAATAATTAAATCTTAATATTTCTGAAAGTCATAGGAAGGTTTTTCTGTGATACCAACATGAGCAACAACAACCACACCAACAACATGTGATTAGCTGTTTGTACACATCCACACAATGCTGTTATTTCTTAGATTGTCTTGTAGATAATCTAAAAAATTATATCAATTTTAAAATTCTAATTAAAAATATAATTAGAGCACAGTATACACAACATGGCAAAAGGTACCTGACCATCAGATATCCTTGTTGAACATCCCTTTCCTTATTTAGCCCCTTTTTTGCTGTTATAACACTTCTGGAATAGCTTTCAACTAGATTTCAGAGAGTAGCCGTGTGGGTTTATGTGCATTCAACCACACTAGTGAAGTCGTTATTAAGATCAGGCACTGACGTTAAGTGAGAAGGTTCCAGTTTCAGCTCATCCCAAAGGTGGTCCAATGAGGTTGAGGTCAGGCGTCTGTGCGGGGGCACTAGAGTTCTTCCTGTACAGCTTTGACAAAATGTGTCTTCACGGATTTTACTGTCTACACATAGGCCATAGATTGCCATGCTTGAACAGGTTTACTATACTAATTCTTACCGTATTTACAGTAAAGGAAAGTCTATTCTACAGCATACAAAGACAGTGCAAATAATACAGGGTGTTGAATTTTTTATTAATAAACAGACAAACAAACAACTAAAGTAGGGGTAGCTCAGTGGTTAAGGCATTGGACTATGGTTCGGAAGATCCCAGGTTCAAACTCCACAACCACCAAGTTGCCCCTGTTGGGCCCTTGAGCAAGGCCCTTAACCCTCAACTGCTCAGATGTATAATGAGATAAAAATGTAAGTCGCTCTGGATAAGAGCGTCTGCTAAATGTAAATGTATTGAACTTATGTTAAGTAAGGAACAGCTTCATTCATTATGAGCTGCTTTAATAATAGTCAATGGAAGGTCCTAAGAGGGATAGAAAGAAAAATGTGTGTGTGTGTGTGAATCAAGGACCATAGATCAAACTACTGTACTGTACACAGTCCCATAGAATACAGGTTTTGTTTAAGACCGCAGCAGATTGATGTATGTGCAATGTTCCATCGCCTCTCTCTCTCTCTCTCTCTTCCTTTCTTTAACACGCAAACACACTGCAGGGGACTGAGAAAGACTTCTTGCTGACACAGAGCATGTGCTTGTTTACACACATTCTGCAGTATTCTGATTACACCACAGAACAATACATTAATGAACATCTCTTACTCATTATTTTTAATGAAGTAAGAAATCCCAGTGGGCAGCTGTTATATATCACCAATACCAATTAAATGTGCAAACGGTATGAATATGCCAGGAGATTTCGCCAGATCGCTGGCCTCTGCAACCAGAGGCTTCATGGTGCTGATGGGATAAGGGAGCCAAATCTATTTAAAAAAAATAAACTCTTACACACAGAATATAAAAAAAATATATATATATTACACTGAAAGATTTTCCTTGGTAGCATGTTTTACCTTGAAAGCCTTCATCTTGAGGAAAACTGTACATGTATAGTATAATCAATGAACCGTAACGTTAAAAGCACTGACAGGTGATATTGATTATCTCCTTATACTGAGACCTGTCAAGAGACTTGTCATAAGGATATAAAGTCATGTTCAAAAAGTTAGACCAATTCTTTTAATTATGTGTTTTTGTTTAAAAACAATACAAGTCATGTGATCATAGTGAGTTTTTTAATATTACAACTGCAGACGAACAACAACATATACAGTTTTTTCAATGTGAAATTATTTATTTATTTAACAAAAATTAAGCCCAAAAAAAGAATAAACATGTTGGCAATATTAAGTACCCCCTTACTGCATCCACAGGAGGGTATATATACAGTAAGATGCAGCCAGGGCCTGCCAATCATCAGCCCTTTATTTAATTAATTATCAATGTAAAGACCTCCATAAAAACAAACGTTTTGGCAGTTTGTTGGTCTGGAGCATTCAGATGTGTGTTAACACAATGCCAAGAGGAAACGAAGATTATTCACATGTAAAAAGCATTCAAAAGGGTTGGCAATCTTCCCAAGAGCTATTTCTTAGACCCCACACCAAGCAATTTAAATGTTAAAGTTCATGACAATACAATTAAAAGAAGACTGACCAAGTATGTTTTGTTTAGAAGGATTGCAAGGAAACCACTTCAGTCTATAAAAGAACAGAAGCTATGGTTCACAGAACAATGTCCCATTGAAGAAGGAGACCAAATGTGAGCTGTTTGGCCTTTATGGCTAGCACCATTTTTGTTGAAAACCAAGCAGCATTCCAGCAGAAACATGGCATATACCCACTGTCATGCATGACGGTGTAGGGGTGATAATTTGGTCTTGATTTGCAGCCACAGGTCCTGGACACCTTGCAGTCATTCAGTATATCTGTATATGATAGTATTCTAGTAAATGTGATAATGATCCGAAGCACACTAGTAAATCTATATTAGAATGGCTGACAAAGAAAATAATCAAGGTTTTGGGATGGCCTAGTCAAAGTCCAAACCTTAGCCCTAGCTATTTAACCATCTACAAGTTATTAAATCATAGAGGTAGTTAATATTGCCTACCTCTTAAACTTATGAGAGGGGGTGCTAACGTTCAAACGTGACTGTTTACTTGCTGCCTAATGACCAAAAGTCGATGCACAGGCAGGCATAACGATCTGAGAGACTTTAACAAAGGATGTCTGAAATGTTAAAGCTTCTCCAAAACAGGAGGTTTTCTGTGGTGTTCCTGGTGTAAGCAGTGGTTAGTACCTATCAAAAGAAGTCCAGTGAAGGACAATTAATCAGTGAACTAGTGACAAGAGTGTCCAAGGCTCAATAATCTGCATGGGATCTGCAGCAAAGGCTAGACTATTCGGGCTATCGAACAGTACCGCTACTATAGTACAATTAACTTAAGTTATTTCAGTCTAGCACTTACAATTTTCTGTAAATGTAAATCGGTCTTACGCCTTCATTCACAAGAAATTTTACAAGGAGTCCCGGTTTGACTTGAACGCCCCTCCTACAGCATGTCACTTTCCTGTTCCTCAATTTTATCATCAGTTTGAGATTTAATTGAACTTTCTCCACTGACCTGGTATTGGCATTAAAACTAATTTACTAGCTAAGAGCTCCTAAAATAGGTTCTGCACCCATGACAGTATGTTGTAGTGACATACTCACTCTCAGATTTATTACCCCAGTCCTAAAAAGGTTTGTGTGTGCACAGTAAAAATCACTCATGTTACAGATAAAGAAGCAAAACAGATGAATAAGAGAAGCATAAAGATACTGGGTAGAATGATATTTATCACCTCGTCATTAATATCGTTTCCACAGCTAGCAGCTTATTTTTTTGTATCTGACTGATGTTAAGCTCTGTGTGTGTGTGTTGTTTATGAATCCAATAAAGTATTGTCAATATTTTCATTCATATTTTAGTATTTTTATGGCAAAATTGATATATACGAGATAATAACGTGATAATATTATTAATAATATATTCATATAATATACACCATATTATTTAGCCTTTTCTTGAAGTGTGTATACCCTTTTTAGCTGAGTATATATATATATATATATATATATATATATATACTCAGCTAAATATATACTCATATATATATGGTCAAAGAACAGAAACAAGACAGATATAGACTTGAACCTAGATTTTTACTGGAAAATCAATTTTAGAAACATCTTTAATGCTCAGTGCTGTACTGCTACAGGACAAGTTAAAACCATACACTTCAACTGTGTAAGTACAGCGTTACAGTAAATCTGTAGAGTTTCATACAATTTCTGAAATAAATAAATATATAGGACTAATAAAGATAGAAACCATGAGTTAGCTCATTGTTCTCTAATGTATAAAAATTACCAGAGGTCAACACTGGACAAGTCCATTCGACTCCTCACTTTTCTTTTCTGTGCGCTGACACCATGCAGTCTATTCATGACGCTGTCAATCAGTCATGATTTAATCCAATCCTCATCCCCGGAGTCGTTTAAAAGAGAACGATATGGCAACGGGCCACCCAAAAAGAACTCAGTCTTCGTGCCCGCTGCAAAAAGGTTTCATTTGCGTTTCGATTATTCGAGGCGCCAGTGAGAAATGATTTGATATGACTCATTACAGCCCACTTTTCCGAGGCACAATCAGAGGGTCAAAAGGACCTCGGTATGATTTCTGTTCTGACCTTGAACATTTGCATGAACATTTTGCTGTGTACATTTCACCCCATTTTGCCAGACCCCTTAAAATGAGTATGCACTCGTTCGTGGTATTAAACTTTAATTAGATAAGTAACACTTTAGTTTTTAAAGTGAGTAGTATACATGAAAATACATGAAACCTTAATAAGCCTTTGCAGACAGTCAAGGACTATTTTAACAGTCATAGTGAAGGTTTTTACCACGTCACATAAGTTTATGTTTTGGCTGCTGTTTTTTATTACTTTCTGAAACCATCTTTGGTTCTACTATCAAACACCTAGTACAGAAAGTATCTCCACCTTTGTATCAAGTCTGGCTGTCATGTCACAGTCACATAACAATGATGAGACATTACTTGCAAACGCTGATTAGGTGAAAAATATAACACTTCACTGTTTCCTGTACTAGGCACTTGGTTCATTAATAACATAAAATCATAAAACATAAAATCCTGCTTGGTAACACTGCTAACCTCTATGAAAGCATTACTTTTGGTTAAGCTTTTAAATAAAAATGATGTACAGTATACTACAACAATTTCATAACACACTGACATATGTGTGTGTGTTTTATTGTTGACTATGTAAAGTGAGATGAATTTTACTATTCATATGATCTTAATGACAACTTATTGGCAAGACCATGATGACAGGAAAGTAATTTGGGGAGTCCGAGTCAAACCGGGACTTTTGATTGCACGGAATAACAGAACACAGTTATGAGAGTAAAAACTCTCTTTTTTGTTTGAAGTTTTCTGTAACTGTTTTCCAAATTCTTCTGTAGACATTTCCCACTTATACGCCGTCATTAACAAGAAATTTCATCACAAGTCCTGGTTTGGCTTGAACACCCCTCGTATGCTAAGTGCTGTTTGACGCCATAACATCATTATGTGACTAGGACATCCCAGAAGTACCAGGAACTACAAATTATCCTTAAGATTGAGGATAAGTCCATCCTAAAAATGTCAAAACACAATCTTATGCCAACAACAGATCAAAGTGACTTGACATAAACTGTTATGACTTGACTTCAATATTAGTCATAATTTTTTTTAACCAACTGAAAAGGAAGTGAACCTTAATCATTTCCGTAGGTTAGTGTTACTTGGCATGAAAGGCTTATGCAGGTGTTCTGTATCTACTGTATGAACACTACTCTATTCCACTATGATAAATAAAGATAGTTTATGATACCTTCTAAAGTTACATCTCACAAGGACTTCTCTGAACAATAAATAGTGTCCTTCGTATAACATTACATCAATTATTAATACAATACATCTATAATTACAGATAATATCTGTTATTTGTTATAAGCATTTTTTGTCCTGAGTCTGATCCTAAACGTTTCTCGCACACTCTATTGCGAACCCGGCGATTGATAAAACAATAGTCTGAGATACACATGAAAACATTACACATACAGATTGTTCTACAGTTAATGTCACAATGTCTATTGCTACGAAAGATATGAATTCGAAGACTAGTGAAAGACATGCAGGTTTAAAATCTTCCTCTGAGCTCCGAGTCCAGTCAGGTGGAGGTGACATATGTAAATCATGACGCAGAAATATGTCCAGCATTACACGATCCGCTAAATCTCACGAATTCATCGTAATACAGTACCACGCTCCAGATTTAGGTGAGGCATGTGTGTAAGTCACAGTCACATCGTGTCCTGTCTAAAAGATTCGTGCCCAACACCCAGATGGTTCTACGTCTCTTGCTGAGTCCTTATGGTTTTCTGACTGGCTCCGATCCCAGGCCTCCAACAAGCTGATTAAGGTCAGTGCTATTGTTCTTGTTGACCTACATATCCTTGGCGCTTTATGGACATGGAATCAGGAATGCAATCGGATAGTAGGAGGAAAATAAAACAGCACAGTGCTGAAAAAATGTAAAAAGAAAAATAAAGTTCTATACATGAATGAGCTAGCAAATTAAATCTAGTCCTATTATCACCTCTTATTATTACTATTTAGGTTCCACAACATTAAATGCAAATTTAAACAGATAAAACATACAACGATGGTGAATTGATGTGATATGAGAAGAATAAAACACACCAAAAAACATGCTATTACTAAAAAACAATCAACTTCAGGGTGATAACAATAACTCTGCTTTGTGACAGACTGCACCAAGTCATTGATTAGTTTCCTATAACTGTACACGCTCTCATGTTTTATCTATGATAGTGCCTTGTGTGCATACAAAAGCAAACAGTGAGGTCATGACATACAGTAAAACAAACCCACAATTTTCCAGCTATAATTAAAGAAAAAAAAGCTGATTTGTGATCTAAAATATATCACAGTAGCATCTGTTTGGTAATGCTTATGATTATTAAAGAAGTATTGCAAAGAATTACACGCGTTATCCTTATATTATGAACAAGCATCAGATCAGCTTCTTCACTTTGACTTTACAGAGACGTTGATCTACTTTATAAATTATTAATACATATCTGAGCAGACAGGAATGTAGACATGTACAGTACATAGTGTATATGAGAGGTTTTACAAAATATCGATCCACTCAACAGTCAATTTCATCAGTACACCTCAATAATCACAAAACATCAACCTAATATTAATATCCATCAAGGTACTGTATGTCCCAGTATTACCAAATGACCAAATTCTTATCATGTTATAAGATACTATCACAATATAATATTGGGCAGCATTTTAACATCAAACCCTTAAAATTTCAAAACCATCATAAATTAGCACAATAACGTTATCAAGGTGAGTTTAATATCGTCTTATTAAACACTTATCAAGTGATCTAGTGTCTTAAACACCAATTAATTCAATTTTGATCAAAATAAACAAAATTAAACAAATAATAATAAAATAAAATAAATAATAAATTACACAAAATAAAAAAATTTGTCACATTATGCGGTCCAGAGGAATATGATTTAATTTAGCTTGACCTCAGTAATAAAGCTTGAGTCACCCCTTATATTAATTTAAACTTATCTTCATGTTAAATTCAATTCAATTCAAGATGGATTAAATTAAAGAAATGGGAACAAATGTTTTACTGTGACAGGTTACAAAGAGCCTAAATATACTATTTAAAAGTTGGATGTTTATGTAACAACCTCAGCAGCAACCTCATTTCCCCTCTCATCAGCATTCACAATTAACAGTATACTATCACCGGCCATCATCATTTGTCATCATCTGCACCTGTTTCTCACTGGTTCATGCCTTAAGTTAGAGGTTTTTATGCTTGAATGATTGATAGATCACTGTGTGGCTTAAAACACACACACCAAAAATTCTGAAACGGATTATGTACAGGGACTGGAGTGAAACCGAGAGCTAAAAACTTGCCAAAAACGAGAGCTAAAAAAGTCTTTTAGGAAGCCTGGAGAAATATTACTCATTAAATTACAAGAAAGTATGGCTCTTTGAAAGCTATCTATATATATATATATATAAATAAATAAGGGGTGACCCAAGACTTTTACATTACTGTAAATTTGTAAGAAACTATTTCCATCCTTAAGTCATTATATATCGTGTAATCTGATTCATTTTGAATTTACTAGTGTGAGACCATGACGTCACTAGAAATATCATAACTACATATTGTGACATAATATATAACTCCAGTATTCTTGGTACATACTGTACCTACATCTGACATAGACAATGCTCATAAATCTGGCATCTGCTTGGCAAATTTATAACACCCAACAAGTTTACCCAACTGTTCCTGTTAGATACCTGAACATCTTTTAATAAGAAAACTCAAGTCCTAACTCTAGAGAATTCTAACACACACATACAGTACACACATTCAAAAGAAACTCTACTGTACATTATATTTTGTCTGACCTTTTATTTCCACAACTCCCATGACTCCTGTGATTAATTCTGAATCATTGCTGTCTCCTGGCCTGTTCTCTTTTGGAGTGCAGAAGAAGGTCAGGGAGGTTACTTTATAAAACCTGAGTTCTCCTCCAGAAAAAAGAAGAAGAAAAAAAAACAGGCCATGTGTCAAAAAATATCAATTCTCTGAATAAGGTAGGAATACTATGATGGATTTCTCAACTACAGTACTATGTGGATTCCTGTGAGATTAGTAAAATATTTGTGTTTATTTTACCATCTCTACCTGATAAAGAACATGTAAGTACTTGTAAGTAAAAGAAGACTGTATCACAAAGACCAAAAATGGTCTCAGAGGGGTTCGTTAAACCACAGCTACACAGCTACTCAAAAACAATTGCGGCTATGTTAGCTTCCTCTCAAAGGACGTCCTCTAAAAAAATCAATTTCAATTAAAACACATCATTAAGTTCTATATGAACCTATCATTCATTACCATTATCCATTACATCTCTCATTCGTAGGTGAGAGGTCAAAAGGTCTGGGTGGACAAATGGCACCTTATAGCAATGGCCGAATCTCCTGCTTTCATCCGCATGTCAGAGCGACCTACTCAAACAGCCGTCTTCATGCCGTCTCACCATCTTCCTCCAGCTCAGAGCATTCACACTGAGGCTCTAGTGAGGAACAGCCACGGTAGGGCCATAAATGGAGCTACGTGCCTCTCTCGGGCACTCTAAAGTGAAAGGACGAGTCGTCACAAAAGGTCGTCGTAGTCGAGGAGTTTGGAGTGCTGCCGGCTCTTCCATAGTCGAAACAGACGGAAGTCAAAGTACATCTCGATCATCTCCTTCCCTATAGCAGCAGAAGAAAGAAGATTTTCACTTTCTGAGGTTCAAGAATGAAAGAAAGGAAAATGATACATAGTCGGCTTGTATGTTGTTTTCAAAACGCAACCAATTATCTGCAGCAGCCAGACATCTGATCCAGCTGTGCATGAATCCAGAGGAGATAAATAAAACAGAGACAAAGCAACTGAGGAAAAGGAGGAGGGTTAGATGGAGGGACAGCAGGAGGGAACTCTCCTGGGTCCAATAACGAGAGCAAGTCTGTAGGGGAACGTAATGAGAGTTTAAATGGAATGTAATTAACAACCAATCAATAGCCGGAAAAAATAACCACGAGTTAAAGCAAGTCAGATTTGTGCATGCATCCATGCTGAGAACGCACGTATCACTCATGTGTGATCCTGCCTGCTTGTCTTTCTGTTTATTTGCCAATGTGTGATGGATGAGAGTCATTTCCTGACCCAGACCATGACCGAGTTGAGATACTGGAAACCTTTAGCAGGACAGATGACCTACTGAGTAATGGATTTTTATATATACACTATATGGGCAAAAGTATTTGGCCAAACTTGTTAATTATTGAATTCAGGTGTCTCAATCAGGCCCTTTATTCCCAGTGAAGGGCAATCTTAATGCTTCAGGATATCAAGACATCCTGGACAATGCTATGTATGCTTCCAACTTCGTGGCACCAGTTTGGTGAAGGCCATTTTCTATTCCAACATGACTGTGCATCAGTGCACTAAGCAAGGACTATAAAGACTTGGTTTGATGAGTTCTGTGTGGAAGAACTTGACTGGCCCAAACACAAAGCCCTGTAACAGCACCCTCATCGAGTACATTTGGGATGAACTGGAACGGAGATTGCAAGCCAGGACTTCTCATCCAACATCAGTACCTGAGGTCATAAATGCTCTACAGAAGGAATGGGCACGAATTCCCACAGAAACACTCTAAAATCTTGTGGATGGATTTCCAAGAAGAGTGGAAGCTGTTATAGCTGCAAGAGGGGGACCAATTACATATTGAAGTATATGCATTTGCATACAATGTCATATTCGGCCAAAATATGTATACACACTATTAAAATAATAGTAATGTCATAATATCATAATATTAACATATAACATATAGCAATAAACTTAGTATTAAAATATTCATACAAGTTTTTTTTCTTTTCCTGTATAAATTCTTTTGGCTGACTCTGTATATAAATATATATAAGACAGTAAATCCAAGTGTGCAAGACTGAGAGAGTGTGTGAGAGTGTGAGTGTACTCACCTTGTGCTGAGAGTTCCAGAGGACTCTTAAAGTCCACAGCATATGGTCTCATCAGTCTCTTGAGGTTCTGCACCAGCTGAAAAAAACAGCAAAGAAAACTATACAGCAAATCAATTTAAAAACGCGCGATAAAAGGAACAAAATCACTAATCGTACAACTAAGTACATTATGTCTAAACAGTTGAAGTATTTTCCAGACCTACAGAAGAACGTGATGGTTATCAGAGTTGTTGGGCGCCTGAGGGAAGTGGAGGCGGTATGTGTGTCACGGAGCAGAAGGAGTGAAATTACAAGGAACAGTAGAGTTCTAAGCTGTCGGTTTTAGTAAGGCTTATGATTGACCTTTGTTGGAAGGGACTCTGATGTAACCTCTGTGAGAATCCATTCTCTTTGGATCACGTTACACTGTATCTCAAAACTCATGTCACAAACGGAGCACTCACTTAGTTGTTTTTATTCCTAATTTTAAAAAATATATATTTCTGCAGTACTTTTCCCTATTTTCGCTGTTTTAATGCATATTTTCTAACATTTCTTTGCACCAAATTCCTTGTATGTGAACACCTACTTGGCAATAAACCTGGTTCTGATTCCTTTTCGCATGTGTCATCTGCAACATAAGCATAATTTATGCAGAAATATGAATATCAAAATCAAATATCATAATAATGAATGAATGTGTGAATGTTAATTGGTAATAATGTTATGGCTGATCAGTGTATATTCATTAAAACCAAAACAGCTAAAAATGCTCTGTTTTTTTAAGGTTGACAGTTTTTTGTCAATAACATGATTTATGTTTCAGTTCAAAATCAACAGAACACTTTTAATAACTGTTTCTGTGCCATCAACACATAATGAACACTATGAACAGTTTCTTAACAGTACCGGATGGATTCCTCTTTTACAGTATAAAGTTATATAAAGATCTTAATTAGTGGTGCTTGCGAAGTGTAGCACTACTATTGTTATCTCACAGGCTTATTTTTTTTTCTTCTTTTTCTTCTTCTTCCGTACAAAAGTTTGGCGCGTGACTAGTCCCGCACCGTTTGTCGTAGACCCATGAATGAGGTGTCAAATTGTGCGCCTTATTCGGGAATGGGGTGCTATGACTTTTCTAAGGGGTGAAAAGTCCCATAGACTTAACATTAAGACCAACATCAGCTATGACATCATAGCTATGTCTATGATGCCAAGGCAAGCACCACTCACATTTTATTCAGGAAATGTGCCTCTCTAGTTGTGTTATGTTATCTCTTGAAGACTTGAGTCCAAAAATCTTTTCACAATCTTAACAACAAAAAATTGTCTTAAGCAACATGTGTTAAATACAGTACCCTACATAATTAGATTCAGAGCTAGTCCATAGGCTATAAGCATTGGCTTTTCTCCATGGTACAACACCCATATTTATCAATGTTATACTGTGTCATTTCTCTTTCTTTGAAGGTGCTGAAAAATGTATTAATTCATCATAGGATGGAAAAAGTCAACGATAATCATACAAGCAGTCGAGTGAATTATGAACCGCCAAGTTCATTACACATTTTGTTGTCCCATATGATCAGTTTTCACACATGAAGACTTGTGATGGCAAGTATGATGCACTCAAGTGCAGCCTGGGAAAAGGATTGTAGGGGCTTAGGATGCTGTGTCTACCATTATATCTATTCTCTTATTACTTGAGCCAAAGCCACGCTAAACAAAAACCCTGTTTAAGGGAAGATGAGTTCAAATCAAGAAATCATGGAGCAGTGGTGGCTCAAACGGGTAGGGGTCTGTTGAGCCCCTTGAGCAAGTCCCTTAACCCTATCTGCACCAGGGGCACTGTATCCTGGCTGACCTTGCACTCTGACCACAGTTCCCTAATTGGGATATGTGAAAAAATCTTTTCACAATCTTAACAACAAAAAATTGTCTTAAGCAACATCAACTGCGGGGACAAATGTTTAAATGCAGAACGAGCAATGCACTTCAACGGACCATCCTAATACTTGAAAAAATATGGTGCAGGGTCAAAAACATATATTACTATAGTTCACTCAGAGACATGTTGCTGAACATCATTGACACAACAGCTCATCCCAGAGGCTAGCACTAGCACAATCCATCCAATAAGCCGGAGGGGACAGATTCACTACCGCAGTTCAATTCGGTGGCCTTACTGGGTGCACCCAACTCAGAGGACGAGGGTGACATCTTAACATCTAAACATCTGACCAGAGAGTGAGAAGTAGACCTTCTGAGTCCAGTCACTTCAGCCCCTGGTTCTCGTGATGAGGTCTTCACCCAGCCACCCTGCCATTTTGGGGACGCTACTGGATCTTTGCTCAGGACATCACTTTGAACATCAACCCATTTACTTGAAATGGCACTGACGGTGCTGCTTCACCTGATGCCACCTGAGAATGGCAGCCCACCTGCTGCTGATGTCACTGCATCATCTGATTTTCCTGAAGGTATCACCTTGTCTTCTGGTCCACCACTGGCACTGCTGTGTCACCAAGTCCGACAGACAAGAGTGCTCTGCTTATCCGAATGTTGCCTCTCTTCTAGTTAAGGACAGTGCACCACCTCCCTGCTGTCCACTTTATGTTGTCCAACCAAAGAACGTCCCTCTCCCTATCTGCAGCACAAAAAAACTTTGCACCTCATCCCCTGATTTCTGAGGAACATCATCCACTCTGGTTCCTTAGGGACCAGCTCTCTGTTTTCTGATGACTGTCTCCTCAGACTTTCAGGAACTGCACCTTAAACGAGGCTAATGTCCTGAGGGTGCCACCACCTGTAACTAACCACATTCACCTGAATCTTTATCTATATCCTGCTCTGCAGACTACAGTACCTCTGTTCGGTTTTTCTCATCATATCTTTTTCTTGAATTTGTTGAGTATCTGTTTTTGTCCCTGCGCCCAGTACCATAGTCCCTGTAGTGGTGATCTAGTTTTGTTTTTGTGTGTGTGCTTGCACAATGTTTATTTAAAAACGAGTCTGCAACCCTTCTGTGTCAAGTTCCAGACATTATTCTCCATGCAATAATAATAGTTGCTTCTCATCTGTCCATGGCACTAGTGACACTAAAAAACAAAATGAATCCACTTAAAAGAGTCTTATTTTTAGCTTTAGACCTAATAATTAATGAATTGATGGAACATTAATAGATAGGATTACTGTTATTACTTTCCAGAAAAAAAAGTCACTTATCCAGACCTCTGTATCTGGATCTTGTTTCAGGTTCTTGGTGGATTTTTATAACCGTTTTCATTTATCAAGCAGACAATCTTGACAAAACATAGCAATAACTACAAAAGAAACGTGGTCCCAGAAGTATACACACTCTGAACTCAGACTGCCATTTTGATCAATGTGCTCTGTACAAAGAGAGATAATGTACAATTCTCCACCTAAAACCTTATTAATCTTATTATAATAATATAATATATTACAATATAAATGCCTACATGCTCGTAGCTTGCCTCGAAAATGCCCTGAGACTGCATTCTAAGAATACATTGATCTTATACGCTGTTTTCTCTAGAGAACAATACTGTATGTTGCATCAAGCGCAGTGTGGCACGGATCTCTGAAGTGCTGCTGACGTATAGATGAAGTAGGGGATGTATTTTTAGAAGGATGACTAAAGTTTCCAGCTGCCCCTCTCCATTAGTGAAAAGCTGAGTTAGTACAGGTGAAAGCAATGGGGCAGAAAATCTCTATAAGTAGCGGAAAAAGAAGAAATGGCCATGGTTCTTTACCCATGTAAAGCTTTCAGGAGGAATGTTAGTGCACAAGTACATATGATAGTAAAAAATGTGAAAGTGGGTGACTTTTTGCATGGTGTGTGTATCTGTGTATACAGGACTACAGTAAAACACTCCAGTCTGATGTTCAAACATATCTATCATCTGGAGAAAGAAAAGTTTAGTGGCAGAGGTATAGCTCCCATCTCTTAGAGGCATCAATATAGATTTTCAATTTTGCCATCCGTATTACGTAGATAACAGCTTTTGGCAAATGTCGTAAAAGATTATTATGCACTTTTGGGGAGGAAAGTGTAACAGCTTCATGAATGGTTTCCAAAAATATAAAGAATGGTACAAAGATTGTTATCAGTGACAGTCAGTTTCCCACCACAAAAATTCCTCGTAGAATGAATATACATTGTCTAGTCCAATTACTTTGACAGTGTTACAGGTTTTCTGTTTACTATCCTTGACATATCCAAAGAAAAGATATGAAAAGGTATGAATCAAGTAGAGCATCACTCATGAAAACACTGAAATAATTGATAGCATGCATTGTCTAAGCCTAATTGCTTCATTGGCTATTGCTGAGCCAATTTCGTCTTGTTTTCCCCAAATGCTCTTATCATAATTAGAAAAAGTACAAAAGGTGATGCAAAAGAAACTGGGAATTCTGCCAGCCTAAAAATGATGCATGAGTTATTACTTTGTAAGTCTTACACTTTCTACTGAATGTCCTGTACCATTTTGTACAGCCGGATTTTGTTAACCCATTTTAATACACAGTACTTCGCAAACGCCTTGAGCCACCTTGACTTTCTTCATATTACTTTCAATTATGCAGCTTAAATTTAATAAATGGGATCAAAAGTTTTTGACAAGTTGCAAAGTGTCTAAAGACAAAATTTAAAAATTGGTTGTTTATTTAACAACTTCAGCAGCAACCTCTTTTCCCCTCTCATCTGTTTCAATCACTCAGCATTCAGCATCACCAGTATACTGTACTAACCATCTGTCATTATCTGCACCTGTTTCTCACCCCTCCATGCCTTAAATTAGATGGCTTTTTATACGTGAATGATTCATAGATCACTGTGTGGCTTAGCAAACTTAAAACATTAATCTAAAACTGGTCAGGTACAGGGACTGGACTAAAAATGAGAGACAAAACCTGACCAGAAATACATTAAGCAAATAAGAAGAAACATCTTAGTTACATCTACAGTACTATAATAATGTAGAATATGTGGGTGGAATTTGTACCAAAGTATCCTGCATTTATTAAAAACAATAAAAAAGTTTAACAAAATAAAAAAAGAAATATGAAAGCTTATAGCCAATACAAAGACGCTGTATTAGACATCGTGGTTTAATTTGATTTAATTCTCTATTTTTTTTTTTTTTATAATTTCATACAATTTTGGTGTTTTTATTATTTGCATTTTATTATTAAGTCAGCATCAGTGAGAGTAAGGAACATTCTAACAATGATACTATTTAAGTGTAAAATAGCATACATTAAAAAAAGAAGAGCCATGAATGAAAATTCAGAAACACACAGAAAAACTAAAAAGAAAAAGAAACACACACACACACACACACACACACACATGAAAGGATATTCATATGATGTTATTATAGACATGCTGTTAACTTTAAACAGCATTAATATAATGATGTAATGCCAGAATCATGCCTAAAGGAATCTAGACAATTCAGATGAAATAATTATGCCATGCTATAATAAAACTCTGTGAAAACTTTATACTAAATCAATTTCACTAGTAAAAATATAAATAAATCTGCAGCCATGTT
>JAQMYJ010000014.1:17297163-17313798 GCA_030014305.1 Clarias laeviceps | reverse complement strand
TGTATATATATATATATATATATATATATATATGTCCAATTATCAATGAGCATGTGATTTTAATTAATGACGACCTACATTTGTAAGTTGCTGCAGATAAATATGCAGTTAAATATGCAGTCCTTAATATACTGTATATAAAATGTAAAACAGTGATGCACTTACACTTATAGAGCAAGATTGTGATCTGCAGAGGTGGGCATGTCAGTAGTGACAGAGTGACTTTGTCAGTCACAGTGTGTCAGCATCTTACATACATCTTTCACATTCCTCCACCTTTACCTCACTATGGCTTACGTAACAGTCCCAGTCTACAGGCATAATTTGCTCACACAGACTTTACTTAAACCACATACTTAAAGTCCAGTATAAACTGAACAGTGCAGCCTTTTCGAGATTTGTTATCTGATGAATAATGCATGCTGTACCTTCTCTCCATTAGGATTGCCCAACACATAACAGCCCATAATATGAATGAGATTGGGCTCAGGATTCAGCAAACTCATAAGCCGAGCAAGTTTCTTCCAAAACCTAAACACAAGGAGATAGATACAAAATTAGGCAACATGATTTAAATACCTGAAAGTAGTTTATCTTATAAATTGGTAAAATATAGGACTGTTGTTGGTCTCATAAGTATAAAAAGGGTAATAAAATGCAACAAGAAGTTTAAGTAACATATAGCTTACCGAAGCCTTTCTAAAATTTTCTACAAACTTCATTAGGACTCTCTTTTGCTTCAATGTGCATGTTCTTTTGAGTTTTTGCTAGCTTTGCTGACCTGCGATAGGGTTCTATAGAACTTTTATTATATTAAGTGTCAAGACAGCATATGCCATGTATTAAAGCTATCCATGGCCGGGGTCATCTCCAGATCAAAACCCAACAGCAAACTGTTGGACAGTGGTAAAGAAGGCAGTAAGAGTCAAGAAACCATCTTCTAGGCCTCCGTGTGGCGCAGTGGTAAAGTGCTCACCCTATCATCGCGAGTTCGATCCCCAGCTGATGCTTGTAACCTCTCGCAGCTGTAGGTGTAGAGAGAGTTGATTGGCCGAGCTCTCTCAGAGGGAGGGATGAGAGGTACTTAGTGCTCCCACATTAATCACGGCTCTACACCCCAACGGTGCGTGAGCGAGAAGTTCGAAAAGATGCGGTTGGCTGGCGTCACATGGTTCAAAGGAAACATGTGTTAGTCTCCGGCCCTCCCGACTGAGGTGTAGTAGCTTAATTTGGGAGCCCCCTAGTGACGGGGAGGAATTGGATATGACTAAAAATAGGGAGAACATCGGGGAAAAAATCCAAAAAAAATTTATATATATATATATATATATATATATATATATATAAAAACATCTTCTATACATGATCTTCACTAATCAAGCAGGCATGGATTAAGCGGGTGACACCAAAGTACTGGCATTTGTCTCTATACCTTTGGTCACTACTGTACATTGACTCTTTTTAAAGAATTCTTTACAGGAAATTTCTGAGAAGACCTGCCTGGTATATTGAATGTTTTTTTTTTTTTAACAAAATTTCATCAGTTGTTTAGTTGTCAATGGTTCAGAAAAGGTATTTTAAAAGGAACAAGGTGGAGACTCTGGTGAAAAAAGCACTTTATAATCAGTAAAAGTCCATCATTATTTAATGCTAAGGTTTGGGACAAGAGGTTAGCATTTAATGCTTTCAGCACCTTAGTTTATTTCCTGGTCAGGACACCAAACACAGACACTGACGGTTGAACAAGCCAGTGCTCTTTTAGTGCCCATTGAATTCACAAACACAGATACAGTAAATGTATAGGATTGCTTCAGGAAGGGTTTCTGTCTAAGTTTAATAGAACTTCCATTAGTTTTTCTATGGAAATCCTAGTAATATTGTTCTTTATGAATCTTAAACAATAAGTGTGACACGTCATATTAAGTCACGAATTTACTGTAGTCGCACAGATTAATTTTGGTCTATGGATAATAGATAGTTATAAATGGAAATAATTTTCTTTTTTTTTTTTGCTATAAAAAACAGGCTTCTGGTTAAGTTAGTTTTAGGGCAACAGGGAAATTTTGGTGTCAAAAATCCCTCTTTCTTGCCTCCAAGTGGCGCAGCTGATTGGCCGAGCTCTCTCAGAGGGGAGAGATGAGAGGTACTTAGTGCTAGAGAGGTAGAAAGCAATTTGAGAAAATGCGGTCGGTTGGCGTCACGTGGTTTGGAGGAAACACGTGATAATCCTCGGCCCTCTCGACTGAGTGGTAGTAGTAGCTTAATGTGGGAGCGCCCTAGTGACGGGGAGGAATTGGATATGACTAAATTAGGGAGAAAATCGTGGGGAAAAAAATATCACATAATCCTCAGTTTCTTACTATATCAAATAATCCTCAGATAAACTTCTGAAAATAGGATTTTAACACTAGGCACTTTTCATAAATTAACTCACACTGGCCATATCTCAGCACCCGGACATGATACAAGTAACAACCTTGCTGTCACAATGGAGCTTATTAAAGCAGGAATATGAAAATATGCATAAGTCAAATCACACAAAATGTGACTTGATACCTGATTTGATGTAACAGGTTACATTTCAAACACAGCTGACATTACAATGATATCACAGACAGCAAGAAAATAATAAAATGTGATTTCACTCGGTGCATACCTTTTGTGTTGAAAAGGGATGTTTTAACAGATTTGTTAGTTTAGATTTATAACTCAATTCAGTTGATTTTAACCCAATTAAAAAAAAGAGACTACTGTGACATCATCTTTAAGCAAATATAAACAAGACAGCTTTCTTGTCTTATGCATTAATTAATATCATGTTAAGATCTTATGATCATATTTTGAGAATCCATTATTTGCCTGAAAGCACTAGCAAACATTCACAAGTTCTAAGCAGAATGGATTGCAGCATTTGTTCCTGTAACATCTACAGTATTGTATAACAGCTACAAACAGTTGTTCTCCAGCTTCCTTTTTTTTCCTCTCTTGAATTTAATAAGAGAAAAAAGTGCAGCTTGTTAGTGAGAAGCACAAAGCCTGTGTCTTGAACAACTGCATGAACTCTGACTGCTACAAAACATCAACACTGGAGGGCTTCTTCCAAAAAAAACAAAAAAAAGCTAGCTGAACATCTTGTTAAAAAAAAAAAAAATCTACAGAATCATTGATTACATTTTTTATGTGAAACTTCAACATCATAAGTCCTTGCACAAGTTCATTTCTGTCTGTCTAGTGTTGTTAAATTATTTAGTTTTCTTAATTAATTTAACAGGATCACCTGTGATATGAGTCCGGGTTCAATTCCCCAATGCCTCTGGTATACCAGTTTCCTCCCACAGTCCAAAAGCATGCAGATTAATCTAATTAGCGTTCACAAATTGCCCATAGTGTGTAAATAAGTATTTATGTATGTGTGCGCCTTGCGATGGATTGGCACCCCGTCCAGGGTGTACCACACCTCATGCCCTAAGTCTCCTGGGATAGGCTCCAGGGTGCCAAACCTCCCCCCCCCCCACCCCCGTATACAAGATTAAGCGGTATAGATGATGAGTGAATGAGTAAGCGACCTGTGATATGAGCTATGCTAACGTTTTTTTTTCCCCCCATCTTTTAATGCAATCACATCATATCATAATTATGGTAATCATGAGATGATGGCTCTTTTGCTCACTGCTGTTCATCTTATATTTATAAAATAGCTATTCCCACCATAAAAATAAGAGTTCAGTCCTTAAATTATACCTCTACCTACGTTCACTGCAGATGCTTGTCATTTTTGCGTTGGAGTTTGCTTGTTACACTGTCTGGTCCTTTTAGATAATTCCTAGCTTCCAAATGGTGTAAGACTGATATGATGCGATGTCTGTCAGTGTGTGTGGGACTCACTGAATCATGTCCTCCTCCTTCTCCACTTTTGCAAATGTGGCCACTTTGTTCTTCAGGAGATACAGGTGCCCAGGTCCTCCCTTACAGTTTATAAAGTGGTGATGTAGTTAGGTACAGCTTACAGACATGCACACACTTCCTCGTTATTTGACAATGCACACACACACGACAACACAGACTTCTCACCTGACAAAAGATAAGCATGTTCCAGATTTTGCAGCCTTTTCTGTAGGCGGTGAGTTTCTTTTCAATCTCCTCTAGATTTCCAAGGAGTGAGATGAGGACAGAAATGCAGAGACGGAGCAAGGCGAAGACAAAACGAGGGAGAAAAGAGATATGGAGACATAGAGAATGATTTAGTCGACATAAGGTAATAATCGAAAGAGCTTCTGGTAATAAAGATAATACAGCTGATAAACGGGTCACGATTTAAAACACTCACCCAGTATATCATCAAAAGTCGCATGCTCATGGTCCTACATGGACAAACACAAGAGCATTTCAGATGAGAACATTACCACTTAGAGTGCATTATTGTTTTTAAAAATCCTGAAACCTCATTATGTGTGCTTTATTCAAAATAATCCTCTTCTCACTTCAAGTTCAGTTATCGCAGCCTTGCAAAAATGTCAGTTACATTACTAGCACAGCCCAAAAGCAGGGACAAGCACATAAGACCATCAGGGCATTAGCATCTCCAAGCATCTTTCATAACATGCTAGACAAAAGCTGCTTTGATCTGTATGAATAATCGAGTGAAGTGAAAGACTCACATAGAGGATGGGGATGATGGACGGGTCGTTTCTGCGTATGATGTTGGGTACATACTCCGCCTTCGGAACCTTGGATGAAATCAGCTACGATGCAAAAGCAAAACAAAACATGACAGGTGAATACAAGATCAATCAGTTGGATTAGCTCTAGGCAATCAGGCTAAAGGGGCTTGAGTTCAAAGCAAAAGGGCTAGTTGTTTCCAACCAAGGGAGGCAGGTAAAATATGAATAACTATAATTATACTCAATATCATTTGTGAATAGCTGTATTGATTTTATATGAGGAGAGTTCAAGTCACACCGGGACATTTGATGAAATTTCTCATGAATGAAGGTGTAAAACTGATTTTCTTACCCTAATTTAATGTACTGTAAATGATCTACGATGGGCATTCAAGTTCAACTGGGACTGGGACAGATGAAAGTTCTCATGAATGAAGGCGTAAAATAATATAAATGGACCACAATGGACATTCAAGTCAAACCAGGACATGATTGTGCATTTGATTGTATTTTACAGAACACTTCAAGCATAGTATGCAGTCGTTCAGTGCACATTTAGCAGATGTGTAGAACACCTGATCCTTGAAAATCGATGGATAACTTGTCACCAACTTGTGGAAGAGACACATCTGTCTGTGGAAACTGGACACACAATCATTCACTTGAACTCGTCCATTAAAGGGTTCCCTGGGTGGCCAGTATTTCAGACACACTCCAAGTCATGCTGTTGTGCTGAATATAAGCACAGCTGTAATATCTCCAGCACTCAGGCTTCGCGCTCGTTCCTACGACCGCATCACAGCCATGCTATATCCAGCACAACAGCACACCTTCTCATGTGACACTGCTTAATTCATTAAGCCCTTAATTTCACCTTCTAGGCATCAAAAAAGAGAACCTAAACACTTCTTGGGTGAAGCTGAACCATATTTATGAGTCAAATGACTGAGATATGACTCTGATATAAGTCATTACATTACAATGTTAAGATTATGACATAAATACTCTGGTAAGTGTTAAAACAAGGTAATGATCAGGTAGTGTGCATGTAAACCTACCTACGGTTAGGTGAGGTACCGCTAAACTCCATGAGTGTATATGTGAGTGTGAATGAGTATGACTTGACCATGTGCTCACTATGATTTTGGGAGGAATGAAGTCATCTCCTTCACAGGCCAGCCTCTCCAGCTCTTTCTCCTCTTCCCAGTCCACATCATCATACTCTCCCTCATCCAGAGTCCCAGAGGACGCCTGCAGATCTCCACCTGAGACAGAGAACCAGAGAAAGCGAGACACAGAGAGACATAGGTAGAGACAGACAGAATGAGGGTAAAGATAAGAGAACTGTAGCCTGTGATTTCCTGCTGTTTAAAGAAGCAGGTTGCAGTTATTGAAGCCTTCTAGTGCCTGTAAGAATAACAGAAATGACAACAAAAACAATAAGGCGACCAAGTCCACTTCTGTAAATAGTGCCCATGTACGGGTGCAGCCCAGAAAACTGGAATTCTCACTCACTCACTCATTGTCTATACCGCTTTATCCTATATACAGGGTCATGGGTGGCCTGGAGCCTTTCCCAGGAGACTTAGGGTACGAGGCGGGGTACACCCTGGACAGGGTGCCAGTCCATTGCAGGGCACACACACACACATACACACACTACGGGCAATTTGGGAAACGTCTGCATGTCTTTGGATTGTGGGAGGAAACTGGAGTACCCGGAGGAAACCCACCAAGCACAGGGAGAACATGCAAACTCCATGCACACAGAGGCGGGAAGCAAACCTGGCCAGGAATCGAACCTGGAGGTGCAAGGCGACTACACTACACCACTGTGCCACCAAACTGGAATTCGTACAGGATTTTAAATCAAACCTTGAAATACCATAAGGAGAAACTAGCCACATTAATTTCCAGGCAATATTGAGTTTTATAAAGCATTACACACTTTTATAACATTAGTAACATTTACTCAGCAAGGCAAACAGCAGACTGATCACCCGTGTCCTATATAATATAGAACACAAAGACAGATGGAGTATGGAGATGAGAGATGAGAGTGTATGTGAGAGATGAGAGTGTATGTGTGTGTAATTTCATATACACTCTCATCTCTCACATGCACACACACATGCACGGATGTGAAAACAGAGACACAGTGAAGTGACACACACACACACACACACACAAATGGCCTGCTACGGGAGTTTGTGCGTGCAAGTCCTGATGCTAGTGCTTGTGTACACACGCTCCTGCACAATTTAGAATTTACACTGCTGGTGTAGGTTTGTGTAGGTGAGTGTGTGCACACTCACTGTCTCTGGAGTCGTGAAGCGAGTCTGGCTTGATGGGTGTTGGGTCACTCCAGGAGCGGCTGAAGCTCTTCGCTTTGCGATCGGCGAATGCTAGTAATGGAGTGGAGGAGCAGAGCATCACACACGCTGCCATTCACCACGGACACATACACACATACACATCGCACTCATCTCGCTGTCACTAGAACGGCGAGAGTGATGCGCACTGATAGGTCTTTCTATCGAGTTGTCAATGGCTGCTTGGAATTTACCTCCAAAGTCTTTGAGACTGGTAAACAACAAGAAGCGCTATTTTCATGCAGGGGCGAGTGATTTATTGGTAAAGGCTTTCTGGAATTAACATCAAAGCATTTACCATCTGTCAGGGGAAGAGTATCTTCAAATGCAAATCGGTGCAAGGAGTTTGTTAACTACTTAAGGCACATCATCGGAGCCTAAACACAAGGCCAAACAGTATTTTTCATTTATTTTTCTTTTTTGAAAAACAAAGTCCATAGGAATTTTTCATGCCAGAAAATATCAAGCTACAGCGTTACTGTACTTCTGACAGTTACAAAGCACCAACAATGGAGACACTGAATAAACCGTTTTATCACAGAAATCTTCACCTTACCCAAGACTACACATGTTAAAATCTGTTTATGTGGAACTATATAATGCGTATTAAAAAAATGATAAGTGCATGAATATAAAAGGGGCGTTCAGGCCATACTGGGACAAAAGTCTTCACGTACAGTATCAAATTGTGGAATCTGTATATGGCAACTGTACACACGATTATTCACCAACACAACTTGCACGTTACAGGAACTCGGCTGGGAGTTATTGCCACATCCTCTGTACAGTCCTGATCTCGCTCCATGCCATCTTCACATGTTTAAGCCAGTGAAGGAGTTCCTGGAAAGCCAGCGTTTCAGAAATTAACCAGGTAGCTCCAGCGTACTGAGAAAACTTTCTACCTTGATGGTATCCAAGCACTAGTGAAATGCTGGGATAAGTGCATTAGTGTGGCAGGGGATTATATAGGACATTTATGGGAGGTTTTACTGTAACTGTGTTCTGTTATTCTGTTCAATCAAAAGTCCTGGTTTGACTTGAACACTCTTCAAGTAACAAAAATAAATAATGGTAAAAATTTGTGCTCTTACATTAAACTCATTTATTCATTCATCTTCTATACTGCTTATCCTGCACAGGTTCACAGAGGGCCTGGAGCCTATCCAAGGAGACTTTGGTTATTAGTCAGGGTACACCCTGGACGGGGTGCCAATCCATCACAGGGCACACACAAAAACACGCTCATTTACACACTATTTGTGCAATTTGGGAATGCCAATCAGCCTAATCTGCATGTCGTTGGCCTGTGGGAGGAAACCCACCAAGCACGGGAAAAAGATGCACAAAACTCCTTGCACACAGAAACAAGGTGGAAATCAACCCTTGACCCTGGAGGTGTAATGCAACAGTCCTAACCACTGAGCCACCGTGCCACCCTACAGTATCTAACTTATTAAATGGAATTATGTACATTTACAAACTTAATTTATTGTAACCGACATAATATCAATATGTTAATCTTGCATAAAGCCAAAATATTTTTTGAAGAAAATCTATAATCTAAAATCTAAATCTATAATTAAAATTTTGACATGGATGCTGAATTGAAAGACAAATACAAAAGCAAGACTCGAAAGGAAATCTCAACACACCTACTGTAACCACACCACTTTACAATTATGCTGCTCTTTACCACCAAATTACCACCATATGTATGCAGTAAATCATACTCAAAAACACAACTAATCTACATGCCACGCCCACCTATCCTTGCACCTTCTTTTTTGTTTGCGTTAGGATTGCGAAAATTGGTCTTGTGTCAGGGAAACGACAAACATAAACATAGTGTTAATGCGTGAAAATAAATTCATCTATTTATTTTCAGACTTTGTTTCAAGCAACATGTAATCTGAATGAAAACGATAAAAATGGCCACGATTACTGCAAACACACACACACACACACACGGCGAACATATTACTCACTTTGGGCCTTCATCCTCCTGCTGCCCACCATCCGCAGGTGTTTCCGGAAGTTTCTGAAGCGCAGAGGATTCAGTGAGGATGAGAGGGTTGAAGAGACAGATAGGTGAGAGAACAGAAAGAACAGTAACACCAACGCACACAGAGAGAAGACAGAAGCAGCGGAAGGTTGATAGATGATTCATTCAGATGTGATCCAGTTACTTATGATAAATGCAGGAGGATGAGTGTTTGAAGTTACAGAACAGATTCGAATCTGAGTTTACATGTGATTTGTTAGTTACTGGAGGAAAGAAAAAAAATGTCCAGTCAGATTTTTATTATAGGCATGTTAACAAAAGCTGTAGCAACAATGTAAGCGACTTTAGGCAGTAATCTGTTAAAGGGATAGTTTGGGTTTTTCAAGTCTGTCTTGAATCAAATCTGATATGCACATAAGTACATTACAATAGGGCTTGAACGTAATACATTGTACTCACCTTCTGGAAAATGTAAGTTTTCAGACTGGAATACAATTCCAGAAACTGGGTAAGACAATGCTGAAGGTGTACAGTTGCAACCATGGCCATGAATTGCTATATTTGGCATTCCAGATGATTTAGTTTCATTGAGTTCTGCACATAAATGTGTTAAAACTTTCTTATCTTTGTTGGCCAGATGTTCCATACAAGTTGATTAAGTGTTCCTCCATCTCTCAGAGATTTTCAGAATGTATGACATGTATGTTACACACAGACCCTTCTGAACTGGGAAGTGTGTTTTTGGTTTTGTCTGGCGTTATCTTTACATTTTTCTAGAGACCATGGAGGCCAGTGGTGACCGTTGTATTTATACCCATTTGTACAAGCGTAATAGGACCTCCGGTCAACATTCACACACTACGGGCAATTTGGGAACACAAGTTAGCCTAATCTGCATATTGTTGGACTGTTGGAGGAAATCGAAAAGAACCCGGAGGAAACCCATCAAGCACAGTGAGAACATTCAAACTCCATGCACACAAACCTGATGTGGGAATCGAACCCAGGACCTGGAGGTGCAAGGCGACAATACTAACAACTAAGCCACCATGCCGCTATATGATGATTGTTTAGTCATCGGCAAAAAGATCCTAAGCAAATAGGATGTATAAATGCAGCTGTGATTTTACTTTTTTATTCCTAATTTTCAGTATTAAGATTTTGTTTTATGCGCTTTATACACCCTCTTTAAATAATCACCTATGTTACTATCTGTACAATAATAGATGTGACAGAATTCTTGTAAACAACCATAATGCAGAAGGTGGGATTTGTCTGAAAAACTCATTTTAACATCCTAATACATGTATTAATGCCAGAAAGAAGTGAGTGTTGTCAATTGTACATTTTAATTTCATTTTAATATTTTGATCATGGACATCATTGTCATTATCATTTCTGTAATACAAACCAAAAAAACACCAACTCTTTTTTCTATTAAACACATCTTGGTTGTATGTGATTCGGACCTCAATGCAAAAATGATCTCACATCTACAGACGAAGTCTGACTGACATTCCAACAGCTAAAGCACTGCCAAATGCTTTGGCAATGGAAAGCGGTGATAGATTTACAAAATGCCTTCTTCAATGCTGAAAGTAAATAAATAGAATTTGGAGAAGGAAAAAAAGCCCACTTAACCAACATGCTGTCTCAGTTGCTATCAATATCACTTCCAAAAATAAGACAAACCTCATGGGTGTTAAACACTGCAATCAATCACAAAATTAACCTTGGTCAACTGCTACTGATGATCCATTCACAATAATGTCCACCCAGTGTTTTGTATTTTAAGAAAAACAAATTGATTCCAACAGAGCATCTCAATCTTTCTTTTGCCTCATTAAATGGTCAGACAGAAATCACTGCATACCAAATACTTGAATTATTTACAGCATCTCGTTCATACAAATCACAAAAAAATTGCCAGAGTTCTGCCTCGCATAAATCTTCATAAAAAGTGTTTTTTGTTTGTTTGTTTATTGTTTTGTTTCAGTGTCCTGAAAAGGCTGTTAAGAGCCATCGACCATCACAGTAACAAATACGCCTTGTCCAAACCCATTCTATCTACCATGTCTTGATTTTATGAGTGCTTTCTTTCAATGCTGCCTGGCAGGTGTAATGATCAGACAAACACAGATACACTTTCCCTTGTGAGTCCTGATCTTAATCAAAAAAAGCCAAGTTGCTCTGTTTTCTCTGCTTTCTCTCGTATCACTCGATCTCCTTGCTATCCATCTCCATTGGTTTTTGTTTTCAATACAGCTGTTGTACACAGACAGACCTAGATTTCAAATAACCTTTGTCTGTACACTAGTCCTTTTTCTTGTCTTCTTTTTTAAGCAATTCTAAATATATGTTATGTAAATATACAGTATTATCAAAGATGTCCATTTAACTGCAGTGCCAACATTATCCTGCAATCTCACACTATTTTGATAATGGAATGTGCATGAATGCATTAACGTTATTAATGTAATAACAGTACATGTTGTGAGAGTGGTGCAAATGCCAAAAGATATTTCTAATCAAGTATGCTAAATATATTTTTTTTAAAAACATGAAAGATAATGGTGTTAAAGAAAAATAATCAAGGACTGCATTGCGTGATGTGGGCAGTATGAAGCCAAGTTAACATTATCCCATAAAGTATGAAGTGTGTTCAAGTCAAACCGAGACTTGAAATTTCTCATTTGAATGAAGGCATAAAATTATTTTGTTACCCCATTTTAATATCAATGAACTACGATGGGTGTTCAAGTCAAACAGGGATTTATGATAGAATTCATCATATGGTTGATTAAGTTTTAGGGAAGACTTCATGCATAGTACAATGATGAGCTCATAGTACAATGATGACTCCTAGCCGCAGTAAAATATTTCAATGGTAGAAACATTTTAAAGAAGGGTGTACGTGAATGACGATCCCGGCCAAGGGGGCTCAAAGCCCACTGCAGTTGTTCCCGTGAACACTCACATCTGGATGTTGGAACTGTACAAACAATCATTCACGAACAACACTTACAGGACATTGAAAAACCTTGGCTGGGAGTTATTGCCACGTCTGCCGTAAATTACTTTACTATGAGGACATCTTGAGGACATCTGGGTTGTTAACATTATTAGGGCTTTACTGGGTCCTGAAGACATTCCCAATAGTTCTGTAGGACCACTGTATGGTCATAAGGACGTCCTCTGCTATCTGTGCCATCTGTGAATACTGATATAAACTACAGCTGGAACCACCGGCAGACCTCCTGATAAAGACAATTAATAAACACCTTCTAACTGAACAAATTCAAGAATTTAGCTTTCTTATTAATTTCAGCATATGAAAAAAACCCAAATGTAAGATTATGAAAATGATTTGTAAACATTCACATAACTTGAGATGATGTTCTACTGGCAGACATTCTAATGTTGTTTCTTTCTAAAAATAAAGGTGTGATGTAAGCAAAATTCTCAGCTAGAAGCATAATAAAATAATACTGCTATGCTGCTTGGCTAATATGAAATTGCAATCACTCCACCTCAGTGTTGCACATCAGCCTAGCTGTTAGAGTAGCTCATTACTTTTTCCATCTTGGACACTCGCGTGATATGGTCATCTATAGTGAATGAAAACTACAGTGATGTGAACATCATCATGTCATCATGCATTTCCTCTCTGTGCTCATGTCTATACAGTTTAAGCACGACAAGGTGCCAAAAACACTAAAAACATCGACAGCACTGGTTTTTCTTTTAGTCTGCTGGTGTTATTAATTTCTCCTTTCTTCACCCCTGTTAGAACTCATGATAGGTGATGAGCAGCGTGGATCTTTAACACGATTCAAAAATAGAAAGCTCCCCAAGAAAGCTAGGTATTTTAAGTAAGTTTTTAATTATATTCTCTAATGATCTGTCTGTGACTCTGAAACAGAGTGTGTGTTTAAAATAGAGAGATGACTCAGTCTTTCTGCTTGAGTGTTTCTGACATGTTCATTGTTTGCTACAGTACCATGAAGTCTTGAAATAAAGACAGCCTTTATTTACACACATTCAGACTATGCCTATTTCAGTTTGTACGCTTCTGTGTGTATCTTTGTGCATGTTAAAATGATGCGTTGCTAAAAAACAAAACAAAACAAAAAAAAAACAAAGCCTGTATAAAAACTGAACAAACTCTTTGTGATTTTCTGAAGAGCGGTATTAAAGCTTAACTGTGTGACCTCTGGTTGTCACTATCCCGGCAGGAGCTGACTCTACCTAAAATGGGCAAATGGACAGAACAATCAGAGCCTGGCTGTTGTTTGGAACAGCTACCACAAGCTAGCTAGCTTAGCCACTTTAGAATTTTTGATAAGCTAAAGCTAAGCTAGATAACTTGTGCATACTTACCACAGTTACCACAAGCTAGGTAGCTTAGCTTTATTCAACTTAGAATTTTTAAAAACCTAAAGCTAAGCTAGCTAGCTTGTGCCTACTTACCACAGTTACCAAGCTAGCTAGCTTAGTTTTAGCTTATCAAAAATTGTTAGGTGGCTAAAGCTAAGCTAGCTAGCTTGTGGTAACTGTGGTAAGTAAGCACAAGCAAGATAGCTTAGCTTTAGTTATCAAAAATGCTAAGGTGGCTAATGTTAATTTATTTGCCACTGTTATTTTGCATTTGATTAAACTCCATGAATTACACTTCATCATTCCAATTAGACAGTTTACCTAAAGTGATGCAGGGCAGACAGCTAGCAGTTTGACACCTGCACTGCAGCTGCCACTCAAATCGGCCACACCTCATGTAATTTGTGTAATTTTATGGATTAATATGTTTTTACCTGATAAGTTACATAAGAATTCACCACATATAATTGTCATGAATGGGAAATTCAGATATGCAGACAAAAAAGTCTTTTCTGTAGTAAATTTGGGCTTTTTATCATGGAGCGCTATGGTGATTGACTCAATTTTGGAGCCCACTATTCAGTCAAGGAATTGCAAGGTTTTGGCTCTTCCATGTTTTGTACATGTTTACATACAATTTTTCAGAAGTGGAGCTTGCCCCTTGGTTAAGATACAAATGTAACAAACAAATATGAATTAGATCCCAGAGCCTTAACCTTAAATGACTGGGTACATTTATATACAGAGCATAGTCCCATGCAATGTGTCCTGAATTTTTACATTTGCATTTTTATTTCCCTAAAGAAGACAATCACTTCATCAACAAGAGCAAGAGATCTAAGAGAAGGAGCTTTTTTTTTTTTTTTTTTAAGTGAACTGCAAAGACCAAAGAGACACACCACATCAATTTATCCCCACTGGCAGGCATTTCAACAAAATAACACCTTTTACTATTCTGGACAGTCGTTGTTAAGCTCTGGAAAAGCGTCAGCACTCTCTCCTGGCCTTTAGACACACTGTTAGCGCTCTGCCACTTCACCATGTTTGACATATCTGCAGCACTATCAAAAAAAAAAGTCAACTTCATGAGTGACACATGGATGTTCTACGGAAAATAATTTCAACACACTTCTCTGTACCAAAATAGACGCAATAACCAAGCCAAGACCAAGATCTGTAGTTGAAGTGAGAGAGAAGAAATGTTAGTGCCAGCACAAAAACAAAACAAACTAACAGTAACTGACTGAGATAACTGAGATTTCTGAAATTATTGGAATTGAGACAAGCAAAGATAGTGCTGAACCATCATATTCAAAGAAGAAATGTGGTCAAAACAATATATGAATGACCATTATCAGAGATCACTTAAACACTTTGTGAATTTGCATCATTAAAAACTGACAGTATAAATCACAGCTATGTTTAATAGTGAAAGTAAGAGCATTTGATGAGAACTCATAGGATCGAGCCTAAACAATGTGTTGCCATAATAAAACCACTTGTTAATCAGACTAATCAGAAAAAAAGGTGTCAGGTTTTAATTTGGAGCTATGGAAAAGGGTCATATGGTCTGATGAGTGCAGATTGACCCTATTCCAGGACGATGCATGTATTAAGTGAGAAGGGAAGCACATGAAGCGATGCATAATGCACACTGTACAAGACTCTGGAGGCAGTGTTATGATCTGCGGTTGCTCCAGTTGATCAGGTCTAGGCTCACCAACGTTATGTGGCAACAAAATAAAGACAGCCGATGACCTGAGATCTGTACTGCATTTTCAGGTTATCTCATCTATAGAGTTATTCTTTCCTGATGGCATGAGTATATTCCTTTACTTAAATTATAAGAAGGGTTCTAGAAGCAAAGAGGAATTATTTTCACATACTGTATGATTGGCCTCCACACTGTGCAGCACAATCAAAGCTAAATGCAGTCAAGTGAAATATTAGAACATGCCAGGCAGTGTATCAGCAACTCCAGAAAAACGTACTGTATGGGATTATATACAGTACAGGGCAAAACACATTGAATGAGAAGGTGTGTCAAAATGTTAAAGCAACATGTAAGGGTTGCTTTGAAGTCCCTAATTTAGATATTTAAATAAGAATTATAAATACAGTGTGAAATGTTTTGTGTCCTAACACAAAAAGACCAGCTCCTTTAAAAAAAAAAAAAAAAATTAGGTCAATTTTAATGTAGGATTCGGAATACAATTTCATTCTATGGGCTGTCTTAGAGCCTTTATCAGGGCAGTGCCAGCCCTAGGGATGTGTGACCCTCCTGAGCTAGTCCTTTGTACAGAGCCAGTGTAGTATGCAGTGTGTATATAATGTGTAGCGGTATGCCTGATATCTTGACTATGAACCTGTATGAACGAGATAGCCATGCACAGTCATGACTTATCGTCTGATGCATCATGCTCTGATGTCATCCTGCAGATCTCTGTTATTGAGCAGCGAGGTACATTAATTAAAGAAGTCCTTGAGCTGTGTCTTGCTGACAGCTCCCTATTGACCTCCCTTCTTTACTCTCAATTGCTTCTCTTTTTGAGTGGCTGTGTGCTGATGTCTGATTTTAAAGGTTATGACCTGGCTATTAACTATGGCATGTATTGTGTTTTGTATGTCTTTGAATGCGGCTTAGGTGATTCCGAATGCTAACAAAGAACATGAAGAGAATGTTCAGTAGAATATGTGTCAGGTCGTCAAAAGGTTACAGTGCAAAATTTAAAAGCATTTTAACAACAGCTCTGACCACAGTGTCAGAAGTAAAGTGTTATATTAATACAGTATGTGTAAGAAATTATTGTTTCTATGCTAACAACTCACACAGAGGTTTGTACGGAGGATGCTACACAAACAAAGAGTAAAATACTAGGTGCAGTTTATATAGTGATGTTTTCTTCAATTAAATGTGTCATTATTAAAATCATACTTGTAAATGTAATGGGTAAAAATGGTGCTGTAATAGCAAAACTACAGGCCCATTTCTAACCTCCCGTTCCTTTCAAAAGTACTGGAAAAAGTAATTGCTGCACAGCTTCAGTCTCATCTAAAACAAAATAATTTGTTTGAGAAATTCCAGTCTGGTTTCCGCCCCTGCCACAGCGTGGAAACAGCTCTGGTTAGAGTCACGAATGACCTGTTGATGTCGGCTGATGCTGGTTTTCCATCGCTTCTCATCCTGTTGGACTTGTCTTCGGCCTTTGATACTGTTGATCAC
>JAQMYJ010000014.1:17255935-17289938 GCA_030014305.1 Clarias laeviceps | reverse complement strand
TGCCACAAACAGGAAGTTAATATCACCAACCATTCCCATTTTATTAAGGTGTATCCATATAAATGGCCCAACCTGTACTATTAAATTCAATTATTTAATTACTAATGTTTATGTAGATTTTTATTCGACTCTTATAATCCTCCCAGATGAAAGCCATGTAAAGGATCAAATGCTAGTTTAGACAATTGAATGCTTAAGTGTATGTGTTTTGTTTTGGCTCCAAGTTGATTTAATTAAGCTTACATTTTGTTAATAATTTTTTTTTTTACATATTTCACAATCATTTTGTATGTTTACTTGTAGGTCACACCCAAAAAAATAAAAATAAATACTTGGCCTCATCTTCCCCCCTTGAATTTCTTTTACAATTCGACCACTGCTCCTAGCACATATCACAGGATACCCGATTCTGATTAACTTAAACATTTTTAGATTTAGAGAAGAATTTAAATTATTTAAATGCTTTAACATGTATGTCAATTTTGTAATTTGTCCCTCTCCAGCCTTCTTATGGAAGGAGCAGAACTTGAACAAACAGGGACACAGACAGGGAGGTTGACTTGGTTTTGTACCATTAACCTCACTGTATGTAAGTGCAGCGGCGCACACACACACACACACACACACACACACACACAGTCAGTCAATTACATCTATTACATTGAATCATTGCTTTTGACAGCGTGACAGCCGCATCGCTGACAGTCCGTGGCAAAATCAAATTTGTGCCCACGAGTTATGAAGTTACCAACAACCTACAGCATGTTGCATGTCCATGAGTGAAAGGGATAGAAATATAGATTTACTTCTGCTGCCTGGATAACTGCAAATAGAAGGGTGAGACTTTCTTACATTCCTGAATGGTTTGTGACAGTGGTCTGACATTTGATGTTCTTGATGCTTCTTATTCGTCTCTGTGTCTCTGTGATGTCACATTAAATAATCTTCAAAGAACTAGGCGTGTATTAGCCACAAAATGTTATGAGGTAATCAGAAATCATTTATGGTATATTTTTGAATATTCTACAAACTATGCCATGTCACATAAAACTGTTACAAATTGTCCGAATTTCCCCACTTACCTAATTACGACCAGGGGATAAAGCGATTGGCACTTCCTACCAAAGATTGCAGAGCGTTACTTCGATTCATTTTTATGTTGAGCAAACAGGTAAATTAACTGTTAATGTGTTGAAGTCAGGTTGCAGCTTTGCTTTCCTTCATGTGCATACCTTCAAGACACTCACTCAAAAAATCAGATAATGATTTATGGACAAACAAATTTAGTCAACCCTGCAATGACATTGTATCTAAATGATATACTTCATTATGTAGTCGGTCCCCGTTTTGCAGCTACTGTATAACAGTTCCACACTTCTTGGAAGGCTGTCCACAATGTGTTCGATGTGGATGAGGTCAGGGCTCTGGTCAGTCAAGTTCTTCCACACCAAACTCATCTAACAATCATTTATAATCTATCAATCTTATTACGTATAGTCCTTGCTTTGTGCACTGGGGCACAGTCTTGTTGGAATAGAAAAGGGCCTTCCCCAAACTGTTGCCACAAATTTGGAAGGTGCATGCGTCTGTTTTATTTTGAGGAGAGTCATGTCCACTGCACTGGATTGGTTTCCCCAATTGTCAAATCCCAGTTTATCCCCTGCTTATGACCATGGGTGAAGTTTTAAGTTCTTTCTGGTAGCCAAACGGTGTGGTGATAAACCATGGAGGTGGTGGACAGTCCTGTAAATTCTCTTTATGTCTCCATATATTCTGCTTTAGAATAGCCTTGGCTAATCAATGCTAAGAAAAAAACAAAAAGAAAGGAAACTACCTTTTCCAGGGTTAAATCCTAAACAGCATAAAATGGAACAGCATGCTAGTGTGCTACTGTGTGTAGGGTGTACGTAGATTTTCCACATTTCAAGCAGTGCCCTTTGTAGTTTGTTTTAGCTCTGAACAAAGCGGTGAGGTGAGTCGTGATCCTCTTAGCATGTTGGCGGAACATGGAGACTAAGGAGGCAATTCAGGATGAATTAGAAGTAATTACTAAGGAGACAAAGTGTTGTTTAAGAGGACATAACGTTCTCAGAGGGGTTTTCTTGCTTGAAAGTGCTTCCGTGACATGTTTTGAATGTGGGTTTTAGCAGGCAGCTGCTGTCCATTACTGGATCTGGAGAATTTTGAAGCCGGGTCGATGGCCTTCCAATTTTCCAGACTTGCTAAGTATTTTTGGTCATGGACCATTTGAAAGGCAGCCCATTTTCAGACTTTTTCATTCCAGTCCTGTCACCTCACTGAAAAATAAGCACTTAAGCAAATAGTCTAGGACCAATAGTTAAATTGCTAACTATACGTAGCATTGGCTGGGAAACACTCCTCCATCATCGGGCTGGTGTCTCCACTTGATCATGAGGATGTACGTGATGTATAAAGCAGTTTGTAACAGGAATGCAGTGGTTCTTAGAGAACCAGGGAAATTCTTGACTAAAAGTTAGTTGGAAGTTCGGGAAGGTACGTAGTTATGCTTGAAATAAGCTGCAATTTCTCCTGACCCACAAGGGGATCTCTGATGAACGATTTCCTAAGGACTTCCTACAATCCTGAGATCTTACTGGTCAAATTTGGGAACATGGGGAATGCCCCTTACTGAACACAATGCCAAATCAGATCACCTTTACATTGTCGCCAATACTGTACCTTGTATTCACCCTCAAGCATCATGTACAATATTAAAAAAACTTACCATGCTTACTATAAAACAGCTGCTTTTAAATACATTTAAATACCTGTTTTAAATGCTGACTTTATTATAGTATTGCATTAGTGTAAGTGCCACAGACAAGACCAAATGGTACAACATATCCATCAAATAAGAAAAACCCACCGCTGTAGATCGTAATTGTGGTATCTCTACTTCACTGCATGCACCACTTTGACTGTTTACCTTGCTTTATAATTTATCTTCATTAATTAGTAAAGCATTAATTAAGTGGGTTAATTAAGCTGAGAGCAGGTGTGCATATTAGGCAAATGTTCCAGGATAACTTCAAACACTCGTTGATGGACAAGGGA
The DNA here is from genome assembly GCA_030014305.1 of Clarias laeviceps. Lineage (NCBI taxonomy): Eukaryota > Metazoa > Chordata > Actinopteri > Siluriformes > Clariidae > Clarias > Clarias laeviceps. The sequence goes on along the minus strand of JAQMYJ010000014.1, from coordinate 17,286,863 downwards.
GGGGGAACAGACACCAGGAGACATGGAGGACATCAGCACAGAAGGACAGTGGCTGGAGACGCTTTTCAGACTGCTACTAAAAAAAGTTACTCACGATATTCTGTGCCGGAGAAGGATCAGAAAAAAGGGAGAGAGAAAAAAATAGAAAGAAGTCAAGTGCAACAGCAGTAATTATTCATAACTGCAGAATTAGATGGAAAGTGTAAACTTTTTGTCAGTAGGCCAGTAAATGGAAACGTATCTCCTTAAAATGGCAACAAATGATGGGAAAAATGGGTCCTGTTCCATGCAAAAGCAAGACTGACAGATTATATGTAAAATAACAAGGATTTGACATTTTTCTAAAACAAATAAATAAATAAAATGACAATGCCCAAGTAAGATAGCTTGAAGATGCTTCTGGACATTCAGCAGACGGAAGGAACAAATGAGTATGTCAAGATGCAAAGAAAGACAACCTAAATGTCGAAGCTAGAGTGTGTGTGTGTGAGGGAGAGAGTGAGAAGAGGTTGGAGTGTCAGATGGAGGGAAAGACAGTGGCTCAGCAGGAGGCTCAGTATGTAGGGTCTGTCATTAAGGCATCCAGCAGGCAGGTGATAATTAAGCAGTCAAGCCTAGAGAGAGAGTCAGAGCTCAGCTCCATCGTGCCCCAGGGGGAGAAAGGCAAACAAAAAGAGAGAGAGAGAGGTACAGTAGGACCTCAGAGTTCCTGAGCCATGTTCCTACTCCTGCATGTTGGTATGATTTGCCGTTGGGGATTAGGGACTCAAGACTTGAGGTCAGGATTTAGTATTGTGAGCATTATGTACTCACGCTTGCATGGTGGTTGTGGCAGTCTGGAAGCTAAACATGTTCTCTTTGGGTAACCAGTTGTTGGTGTGATCTTCTAAAAGATAAAAATGGCAAAAATGGAATCAGATATGACTAGAGTGAAACCATTTAGACATTTGAATGACTGATTAGACATGAGGATTGTGCCTTATTTATCAAACTGGACATAATTAAATTGACTTGAAAATTGTTTGATGTACATAAGAAATTCATTTAATTGGGGGGAAAAAAGAGTTTTACAAGAGTCTGTGAGTTTGTGAAATCATATAATTAACATAACTGGTTGCAAATATTAAACACAGGTTAGTTAAGTTTAAATCTCTGATTTATCTCAGTTATGTACACAAATGTAAGTACTTTTATGAAACATTAATGACATGAAAAAAGTATACAAGGACTACATATTAGATTTAGACTGCAGTGGCTTAAATGCATTACTGGAATATTCAGTGACTATTTTAACTTTTCGCCAGCTTTGCTTTTGGAAGGGTTACTAAATATGAGGGGTCGTTCATGTCTAACCAGGACTTTTGACTGCACAGAATAGCATTTCAACATACAGTATACTCTAATCCCCTACTTCACTAATGCACATGTGCCAGGTTTTCACTAGTGCTTGGATACCATTAAGGTAGAAGGTTTTCTCAGTACACCAGAACCAAGATCCGACTGCCTGCTTCACAGCTAAAACACTGGCCACCCAGGAAATCTTTTTAAAAAGGCCAAACGTGAAAATTGCTTGGAGACGGGTCAGGACTTTAACGTCTAGAGAAGTTCCTGTAATGTTCAAGATGTGCGGTGGGCAGTATAAGGTCATGCATTGTCCTGCACAAACAGAACACCTTTGGTGATCAAACCAGGTCTTTTTTTTAAATCACCGTTCATGTAGGTACAGCCTTCACTGCACCGTTCACATGCTTTACTGTAGCTACTGTACAGTAAGTGTCTCATCATGGTACTGTGCTTAATGTCTTCTGTACTGTAAATGTCAATCAGTTTTACAGGCCAATTCACAAGAAATCCTATCATACATTAAGTCCTGTTTTGACGTGAACACCCCATTGTATAAATGAGATGTGCCCTGAATATGCATGTTGTGGCATTTTTGGACATTTTGTAAATGTTTTTAGTTTAGTTTAAACTCTACTAATAGAATGATAAATTAGTTTTTCCATTTGGTCTTTGTCCCTGTATATTGCACTCCCGTTTGTTCGCTCTGTTCTTCTCACCTCGGTCCTCAGAAGACACCCGATCCTCACTGTACATTCTCTCAAGTTTCTTGCGCTGCTTGGAGCTGTCTCTTGGCATCGTATCTAGGTCAAGCGAGCGTTGGCTGTGACATGACGACCGTGGACAGTCTTCTCTTGAGCCACTCCTTCTCGAGCCCCAATCCCGGATGTTATGTGCGCTTCCTGAGCTCTGTAGTGGCTGAGAAGATGGAGCATGATGGTGGTGGGCATGACCACTACGATGGCTTGTTTTTTGTTGGTTGTTGCGAGCCTGAGGGCCCTTTAGGACATCGAGCTCCAGGCTCTCCTCGCTACCTCTGGCACCCAGCATTCCACCTTCCCTGCTAATAGTATAGACACGTGCTGGCTTCACTGAACTCTGTTGTGGCTGCTGTGATTGAGGCTGATCCTCGGACGAGAGGCTGCGCTCGACCGACAGACGACGCTTGGCACAGGCGGACACGGCAACTGGCACAAGGCCCGGATCTGGCTGATCTTGTGTGTGCTTGGCTATGGGAGATGTTCTGGAGTATGGCTGCAGATGGTTATTGTTGTGCAGGCAGCTAATGCTTGGGGATTCAGAGCCAACAATGGTGTCAGACAGCAGGTGATCTGAGTACAGGAGAGACAAAAAACAGAATAATAAAATGACAAAGAGAAGGAAACTGTCAGAGGGAACAAGTCATTTTCTGTCAAACACTGTCTTAGCAGCAGTTGACCCGGAGTGTGGGAGCCAATAAATCTCTTCCCTAATAAAACAGAAAAAGACGGCTTGCTCAAGAGAGACAAAGACTGAGAAGGGCATTAAAACGTAGCAGTCAAATGTGTATCATATATTAAAAGTAAATGGCTTTGAGAAATCGCTATTGAGTCTGGTGAAAAGGATAGCAGCAACTGTCAAAAAGAAGCATTAAAACAAAATGAAATTATAGCAAATAGAAGTGTTGAGCCCATGTTCATGTATGCGTGTGTGTGGTCTGACCTGATCCGTTACGGTTCTCAGGGTTGCTTTGCGATAGGTAATCTCCAAATGCTCGAGCTGCTCTGGAGAGAGACGAACACAGGACAAATAATCAAACTGATGACATCATATTAACTGGCCAGAGCATTAACTCTCCTGTTATCTTCAAATTTACTAACATCTTTTATCCTTGGGTTAATTTGACCCCAGCAATTTCAACCTCCAGAAAATTATCATAATTAAAATTGTTACCCAAGTTTATGTATAAAAGTAACTGAATATGAAGTAAAAAAAGAATTTCAGTCATTTATTCTAAGACTTTAAACATTGAATGGGGTCAAATTGACCCCAAAGATAATAGGAGGGTTAAGTTTAACATCAACCATTTACTTCTGAATATACTATCTCTTTAACACTTTATACTTACAGTACATACCCTAAAGAGTAGTTTTCATAAAGATACATGGAAAAAAAAAAAGATTCATGTATCAATTTTTAATCAAGGGGAGAATTTCCACTCAGTCAAATATGAGTTATTAGTTTTTCCACTCAGAGTTATTTAAAGCTATTTTAAGTTAAAATGAAACAATGGTAAAAAAAATCTAAATTTAATTATACATATACAAACATATTTTATTGTAACAATATGACATAATAGCAAACTATAAAAGATACACAAGGCCAAAATTTTGAGTGTACACAAAACAGTCTCCTAATACTAAACAGTATTAAATCTGTCCTGAACTTGTCACTGTCTACACATTCTGTCAAAAAAAAAAAGGTACTTAACCCAGATGTTATGCTAGAGCCATCAAAATTGACAGTCTTATTTAATGTGCATAGGCTTACATCAGTAGTCATAAAAGGCTGTTTTATAGTCAATCCCAATGTCAAATACTGCGCTTAAGTAGAGGGAGCCGAGATTGTACTATAATGCGTTATAAGTTACAGTAGCCAACATGTAATGCATCAGAGCTTTAGAGCGTTAGAGAATGTTATAGCTTAAGAGTCCTATAAAGAGTTTCAACGTTAAATATTAAATCCATTAACAATATAACCACCAAAGTTTTGGGATCCCCTTATGCCAACAAGGCAGTACTGGCCCCCCGGGATGTGGCTTCGCAGGGCCTTTGGGAGTATGCTGTGGTGTCTGCCACCAGGACATTGGCACCGGATCTTTTGTGTGCTGTGGGTTGTGCGGTGGGACTTTTGTGGATTGGACTTGTTTGTTCATGCGTGCTTGATCAGTTTGAGGTCTGGGGAATTTAGAAGACGGGTCGATGGCCTTAGGCTGTCTGCCTGCTGGGTCCCCTTTGTGATGGGCTGTGATGCATTGGCTGTTCTACTGCCTTTCTATCATGACCAGCATTTAATTTGTTCAGAGCATTGTGTTGCATAGGCTTTGGTCTCCAGAAGGATGGGTGAGTCTTGGGTGGCCATGATCCTGTAATCTGTTTACTGGTACAGTATAAAGTTGAGTAAGTATAGTTCAGTTCACCTGGTGTTCCAAACTTGTGTCCAAACCTTTGATTGGTACTCTATACGTATTCAAAATGCTAAATCTCAAAAGGCCCACATACACTTCAGTGATAGTGTATTTCTACAGCGGTTAGACAAGTTCACTGGGGTGAACGCTGCAAATGCATGTGGGAGTGAGATGATGGATTTATTTATTTTCTTTATTTTTTTATTTTTAATTTTTTTCAAATAAAATATGGTTCAGCGAGTTTGTCATAATATGCAGCATGTAAACACACACAGACAGATTTGGGCTATATTGCTTGTGTCTGTCATCCATCATAATATAACATACAGTACAACATGGCAATGCACAGCACATTAATCAATAATACTGGCCACCGCTCCTCCTACAGCTTGAACATCTATAATATCTCTACAGTATGTGCTTCCTCTTCAATGAGAAATGCAAGAATATGCTAATGAACCTTGCAAAATGTCTTTCATCTAATTATTTCTGGTGCCCAAATACCTTCTTTAAAAATGCATCTAAAAAATGCATTAATTCCACAGACACTATTTTTTCCCCCCATTTTTAGCAATTTGTAGACTTTCAGCACAATGTGGTTTATAATTTGGGCCCCGGCCTTACAATACAACACATATTACCAATAAAATAAATGTATTATTAGGCTATCCGGTTTTGATTCCCGGCCAGGCTCGATTCCCATCTCTGTGTTCATAGAGTTTGCATGTTCTCCCCGTGCTTGGTGGGTTTCTTCCGGGTACTCCAGTTTCCTCCTGGGAAAACATGCAAACTCCATGCATACAGAGACGGGAATCGAGCCTGGCCGGGAATCAAAACCGGACAGCTGGGAATCGAACCCGATATATATATATATATATATAAAAGACATTTTATCTAGATTAATGTTCTTGTCCTAATCGAACCCGGACCCTGGAGGTGCAAGGCAACAATGCTAATTACTAGTCCAAATATTATATATATATATATATATAAAAAATAAGACATTTTATCTAGATTAATGTTCTTGTCCTATTGTCACGAATGTCTCAGAACCACTCTGATTTTATCCATTGCTTTGGTACAATCTGTCTCTCTCTTAGATTCTCTCTCACAGTCCGTCCAGCACTAATGCTAATACCTTCCCACACACACATGCTTTTCCTTTAGGCACAGCTCCACATACTCACGCACGCACACAAACATATTCCTGCACATGCTTACACAATCTTGCACAGATTTACAGATGTGCAAACATTTAGCACTGACCTTCCTTATGGTCTCCATTTTAACAATTTAAAACACACACACACACACACACACACACACGATCACTCAAACCCTATAAGCGACCAGCTCGAGGCAGATTATGCAATCTAGGCAATATCTGGGGACACAGGGAAATGGAAGTGTTGGTGTAGTGACGTTAGCCTGAAACTACACACTCAATAATTAAATGCCAGCCTGCACACGCATGCAGCACTCACTCACTCACTCGCTCCCCCCCTCCATCTATCCTTCCTTCCTTCCTTTCTTTCACAACACACCGTAAAAGAGTAAAAGAAATGTGTGTGAACAAATCGTGAGTGTGTGTAAAAAAAGTAACCTTAGTCATGTACGCTACCTGATACATAGAAATTATGATTTGTTCTCTAAGTAGAGATGCTAAAGATTCATTGGTAAGTTCTACTCTGAGAACAGAAATCCTATATGTAACAGAGATGGTACTAGCATTTTTACATCAACACATACAGTACAGGACAGTACATGAAGTAACTGTGCATCATGTTTCTTATCCGTCATAGCATCTTCACAGCCAATAAAACATACAATTACATAACAGATACATCATACTTTTTACCCATTTATGGTGTTGCAAAACATCTGTGAGACCAGATAGTTCCTGTTATCTCTTGTGCTACAGAAGAATTCCAGAAGAAGTTCACCCGATTACACAAAAAGCAGCCAACGCTCTTTCTATAGACAGAAGTGTAGCTTAAAATGAAAGATCCTACACAAAAACTATATATATATATATATATATATATATATAATGTTCACTGTTTGCAAAAAAAAAATAAACACCCTTAAGTCTATTGATGAGTTGGCAGGGTTTAAATTTTCCTTGTAAGATTACAGACAAGACAGAATTTCCCTGTAAGAGACAGATGGAGATTATCTACCTAAAAATGAAGGTGTGAATACATCCAAGATTAATTTAGAATGATTAAATAAGTCACTAATGAAGTTGATATTTAACTCTAGATAATAATTTACACCTTTTAATATTTGCGATTTTATGATTAAGAAATATCGCACGAGAGGGAGTGCTGATATTCAGTACAACAGCACAACCTCAAATGTGCTATTGGTTTCTTACAACAGTTCCACAAACACCATTTATATTTGTTTGTTTATTTAATCAGTTCTTTTTCTCTACTAAGACATCCTGCATCCTCCTGGAACTGGCAGAGCTAGCGTGGAGACGGCGATCGACAGTTAGCGACTAAAAGGTAAATCCTGGGTTCACAAATAAGGTTAAATGGAAAGTTAGTGCGGTAGTTTGTAAAATCATCTGTTTCACACACCATGTAGTGCCCTCGTTTGGGGGTAAGACATGGATTTGAGATACAGCCTTGTGTTAGTAGATAGTTAGCTTTGTAGCTCACATTAGCCATAAATAACCAAAACAAACAATTCAGAATGACTTACTAAGGAGTCAAAGGGATGTTTAAGATGACATAGCGTTAGCAGATGTGTTTTCTTGCTGAAAGTGCTTCCGTGAATGAGGGTTTTGGCAAGCAGCTGACCTATTTCACCCATGCTGGCGATCGATATTTAGTGTAATTAATGACAGTGACGCAGAGTGATATGTATAGTTAAATGTCCCAGTGCTGTTATGCTCTATATCTCTACTTGTGGAATGACTCTTGTTGAAAGAGATTGCTCAGTTGGTACTAACTCTTGCATGAACAGCATTAAAATAAAGTGTTTTTGATGCAGCAAACAAAAGAAATCATAAAACAGCAAAAAACAAAGAGCAACAGTGGAAATAATTTGCATGTTGGCATTGCAATAGGATTGAAAACAAAACATAAATGAGTTAAACCTTATAAACCAGAATACAAGGCAGATATAATAGAAATGATAGATGATTACTAATGATATAAGTGATAAATTGATGTGTTTTGAGGTGGCTTTAGAGCAGCTACTAAAAACTACCTCCATCTGTTTGGATTTTGTGTATTTAGCTTTATTTTGCTAAAAATCACTGACTATACCTTTAAACAATAAACTCTGCAACCTTTTAGAGGCCATTATTCTCTTGGCTGGTTCTCTCAAACTGTAGCACCGCACTAAATTCGCGACCGCTGCAAAACAGGACAAAAGCAATTACCTTGCATTAATAGTGGATCTCCAAAGGATCTGGATTATGATAAGACAAAAACAGAATACAGTACCACTCAGGCAGGATGAATTAAAACATGAATAAAACATAGTGTGAAATACAAAATCCAATATCGCTTTGTCTTCATCCTGTGTCCTGTGATGCATCTTTGAGCATCGTATATCATGTGAACAGACTAATCAAGGTACAGTAGGACTGGAAGAATAAAAACAAGTTAAGGAGAGAGTAAATACAGAAGGAGATGTACCTTGGACAAGGATCCAGAAAGAGCTAAGCTCAGTAAGTGAAATAAAGAGAACAAATTCCTTGACTGATATAGACTTTTGGCTGAATTTTGTCCATTGGTAGGGGAGATTTGCAGGTTGAGTGATTTTTTAAAAATTGCAAAAATGTCTCAGAGCAAATATGGACATGGTTAAACCATGCAAACAAACAGTCTACACAAACAGAGAACATGGATGCAAAGTCAAGCTCATTCTCTTGCCCATTCTGTGCACCCCAGCTTTCTCATCATTTTCTTTCTTTTTTTTTTTAACTCATGACGCCAGCCGACCGGATCTTTTCAAACTGCTCACTCAATGCACCATCGGGACGGTGTAACACACTCCGAGGACAACGTCATCCGCTCCTTCCGCTTGCGATAGCTCACCAACGCCCATGACCGGCTGTAGAGCTGCGATTGATGCGAGTGGCTCCCCTCCCACCCCTCTGGAAGAGATTGGTCATTCAGCTCTTTCTAGGTCCCCGGCTGCAAGAGACTACAGCATCACCCGGGAATCAAACTAGGAATCTCCGAGTGAGCGGGTGAGCGCCATTCGGGAGCATCATACAGTAATCAGTTCCACTGGAAAAATAATCACTGACTTTGTTTCTTAATTTACTAAATGCCTCAACTAATAAATAAAACATAGCAGGGCATACTGTCATAACATTATGTACCAGTATATATTTATTTATAGGTATTGCTGCACAATGTATCGCACAAATTCTAAACATCTACAGTATATGGACCTGTGTAATTATTTCATCACAAAAGGCTGAAATTTATTATAGGTAATACTGTATATGCATATTCAGGAAATTATGAAAAGATTTCCAATATTTTAATGTTTATAAATATATTTGATACATTTGAGTATGAAAAGGTACATTTAATATTTACAGATCGCAGTTAAATCGCAATATGTTTTTTTTTTCAAACAAATCGTGCAGCCCTAATCTATTGTGAGATTTAATGTTACTGTATAAAACATCCATGAAATGTCTTTATCCATTACCACTTATGTTACAGCACTTTCTCAAAAATCTTTCTTTTCTACTTAACATTACAAAGCACTGACACTGGCGACTCTTCCCCAAAATACCATATCAACCGACCTGTTTTAAACCTGTTTATACAGACTGTCTGCAATTTAAGTCCCTCTTTATGTTGTTCATATATTCAAGTGAGCACATTAATATAAACCTAAGCCTCGCTGCTGCTACTACTGTCCGAGCTGCAATCAGAATTAAGAATTCAACGGTGCTGTCATATAGTAAATTATAAAGTGTAATTAGACGATAAATTATTAGGGCTTTGGGGAACAGTAGAGGAAATGACTAGAGTGTGAGAGCACAGGTTTTTATAGCAAAACATGTGCAAGGTCTTTGCAAAGGGACTCTTTTGAACGATGCACAAGGAAAATGAAGTACACATGGGTGAAACTGATGATGGTGGGGAGTTAAAGCCGTGTCTAAACAGAAAGTTCAGTTTAAAGAAGGAGTACGGGGTCAGTGACATATATAAACATAGCTTTCTATTTAAAAAAAAAAAATGCATTTAACACTTCGACATAAGTCAGGATGTACAGATAGAGACAAACACCATAGCATTAAGAGGGAGTAAATGCCCGATCATAATGACATAAAGTCCTGACCTTGTGCCTCACACAATGGCAGAGACACCAATAATTATAAGCTTTAACTGAGCTAAGCAAGTACAATCAGCTCCATGCTTTAATTAGAATAATTACTGTACATCCAGCTTTTACAGTGATATATTCTCCCTCCGTAATTTCAGCATCAAGTTGGCACCCTGTCTGAGGCCGCATTTAGACTTATACTTTTAGCATTGATTTTTAAAATATACGGGTAAGAGCAAGTGGTCACATACTTGTACAAAGACAAAGAAACCACATGCAGAATGTATTTATAGAATTCCCTAATTCATCTTTAGTAATTGCCTTGTCAGGGTAGTGCTTGTTTAATGCCAGATTTAAAGAATAGAATACATTTTATTTTAGAGCAGAATAAAATAACTAAGATGCAGCTAAGACTGAGGAGACATCGGACTACAGAAAGGGATTTTTGGAGCACTAAACGGGTACAGATACAGATTTTTAAAGCACATTTAAAGACGAAGCTGGCCGAAATACTATACAGTTGAAAAATTCGAAAAGAAGTAAGACCGTATTCAAAAGGACACTCAATTAAAAAGGAAACTCAATGGGCTGTACAAAGTGAAATAAGACTAACAACAAAATCAATACACTAAGAACAAAGCACCTCCTTGATGTGTAACTGGGTTGGACATACAGTATACTGAGAAAATGCCCAAGATTAAAGACAGTGATGAGCCAAGCAGAACAGATGAGGCTTGAGGATTTAAATTGGTCAAGAGTTGGAGCTTATCTTACACTAAGAGGCAGCGTGTTCTACGGTCCAGGCTAGATTACTGGAAATGCATGATCGCCCTTGTGTTTTAATCAAGACCATGGCACGCTAAGGAGTTTGTTATTAGTGTGTAAAACCCTGCCTGATGTATAGGTAATACTGCAGGGACAAAAATGTTAAAATCAACTCTATACTTGACTGGAAGCCGATGTAGAGGTGTCAAGACTGGTGAAATATTGTCTCTTAACCGTGTCTAGCAGCAGCATTTTGTACAAGCTGCACACGATGGACTGCAAACTTCCATATACAAAGAATTACAATAATCAAGGCGAGATGCAATAAGAGCATGTTTTTAATTTTTTCTCCAAATCTTTAAACAAGTGCACTGCTTGCTGAATTTCATCTTCGAGGAGGTTACAGTACATGACCCCAAGAAGAGATATTGCTTGCAAATGTGCTATTTGTACAGTACCAATATATCTTCATGGCAGTAATTATGATCCTCTGTAACTTAAATCAGAAATTGTACGCATCACTACCATACAGTATGTGTAACTGGAAAGCAATCTATCACAAAGCAAAAATAATTAGATCTAAAATCAAACATGATCTTGGTATGTTTGCAAAATAAAAACAATATTTTTACACAAATATTGTGCAAAAACTTTTTAACCTTAATAGTGAACATATTAACCTTCTTTTTATTATATAATTAAAAAGCAGAGACTAATCTCTAAAAGCTGTTCTACTTTACATTCTCACTACCACTATCTAAGAAGTCAACTGAGTACACACAATGTTTTAAGCACTTGAGAGAAAATTTACAAAATAGGTTATACTGTGTATTAATTATTCATGCTTTTACCAATTAGTCTTTACCATTAAACTAAATGGGAGCCATTAGTGAGTATAAATGTATGGCTTGACTGCAAAATGTGATAAACACCAGTTGTGGACTTTCTGGCAAATACTTTTCCTCAGACACTTTTAAATATAAAAAATTTATACATATCCTCCTTTTAGAAGCTTTAAACAAGTTTTTGGAAAGACATGACTGTGAATGACTAAATTACATAGGAAAACATAAAGAGCATCCATAAAGAGCCAATCACATCACTTCTTTAGGTCACATGATCAGTGAAGCGACTCACTACATGATCACAATATCACAATCAAAGTTGGCACAAATACAATATGTGTGTATATATATAAAAAAAAAAAAAAAATATATATATATATATATATATATATATATATATAGTGGATTTATAGTGTTATGCCAAATCNNNNACCGTATGACCCCTTTAAAGAAGCCATGCACAAAATATTCTCTATTCTCTGTTTGTAAAACATCCTTCTAATTTCGAATAAAAATTTTTTTTCCCAAAGTTGGCTAAATCAATTTAGCTGATGTTTGCAGTCAAACTGCTACAAGTATACAGTGAATACAAGTCAGGTTGTTGCTTTTCTCTTTTTCTAATTAAGTTAAATGGCCATATCACATTAAAAGCCAGAGAGTTATTTCATCACTTCAATGATTACATGAAGAATTCATATATCTTCATCAGCTGTTTTCATTTCAAATTAGCTTTTAGAGGGTAAGCACTTATGTCCAGTAAAGTAATTAAATTTGTGCATCCCCTAAAAGAATTTGCCAAAATGATAATCATCACATTTTGATGCATTACATAGGTCAAGCAATTACAACACTAAACCATGAGTCATCTCTAAAGCAGTCCATCCAGCAAGACATTACACAAAACAAACTGCTGTACAGAAAACGAATAGAGAAGCCCTGTACCCACAGGTCAATGGGGTAGTATTCAGTGTAAATCTGTTACACACTGATAACAATAATGCACCATTACCACCACATAACATCAGCAGCTGAGGGAGATGAGTTTGAGAGATGGTTACTGTTCCTTGTTTCAAACATCGATGAGCCAACCATAACTTCTTCATATTTAGCTTCCAAAAGGCCAGACTTGTTTGTTAAGCCACACAGAATCTAACTTCTAACTTAAGGCATGAACCAGTGAGAAACAGGTGCAGATGATGACAGATGATCAGGCCGGTGATTAGTAGGTGATGCTGAATGCTGAGTGGTTGGAACAGACGAGAGAGGAAATGAGGTTGCTGCTGAGGTTGGTACATAAATAGCCCAACTTAAATTGTGTCTTAAGGCACTTTGCAGCCTGTCACAGTAAATATTTGTTCCCTTTTATTTAATTTAATCTACATAATTTTATGTAATTTCATATAAACAAATGAGGGGTGTTTTATATTGTTCATATGGTTTATATTCTGTGTATGTAAAAAAATTTTTTCATTACAAATTTGATTGAAATAAAATTCAAAGTAAACATTTTTTCAAATATAAATTCAAAACATTCATTAGAAAAATAAGAAAACCATGTACTCGTGCCTTTAGAATGGATGCTAATTAAACATATACTTGCATTTTAAGTACTTCAGACAGAAAGCAAACAAATTATATCACCATGATTGATTTTGATTGACCTTTTTTTTTTAGAAAAAAAAAATCAAATATTAAGGACGAGAAGGCACCATAAAAATAGTCTTTTTTTTTAACATACAGATAGTTCGGAAAACACAATAAAGAGTTCATGCAGTGTCTCTGCCTATTGTGCTACATGCACTACTACAAGATCTATTATAAATTACATTTTTTGTGTATAAGATTTTCCCCATGAGACTGGCATCTCTGCATTATGACATGAAGACAGAAATGCGACTGACTGATTTCATATGCTGATGCCACAATACTCATGACGCTTATCCTGATAAGACTTGCCGAGCCAGGAGAATCAATTAGAGCAAGTGAATGAATAAAAGACTGCCAGCTTATAATTACTGTAACTTAAGACAGTGAATTACAGTACAGCAGTGCTATGAATGAACAGCAGAGCAATGTGCTCTAATAAGTTAAGCAACTTTGGTTCACTAAATGAGTATGTGAATGAGCTAATAACTGATATCCCACCAAGCACGGGGAAAACATGACTCCCCAACAAACTCCATGCACACAGACCTGAAGCAGGAATCGAACCCAAACTCTGGAGAATTTAGCTAACCACTAAGCCACTGTGCCACCTTCTGTCATGATTATTATGTATGTACTGTCAGTGATGGTTGGTCATGATATTTAACTCTACAAGATATCACAAATCTCTATTATGAAACCACTATATATTAGGGATGGAAATCACATGGAACCTCCTGATATGATCATCACGATACCCAAGTGCTGATTCAACATTAAGTGAAAGTGAAAAAAAGATTTTGTACTACAACTAACGGTGGATTTATACCAGCAGGGAATTAGAGATATACTTAGTAAGCTACAATATTGCAAAAATAACTGTAGTCTGAATTTATTTAAAAAATCAAATGTTGTCTTATTTCAAATGTTGTCTTATTTTGTCTTATTTCTTATTTTCACTAATAATAAAATGAAACGCTTATTTGATATACATTGTGCCATCGTCAAGATATTTGGCAGAAGCTAAGTGACATGTGTGACTCCCGTCAAAGATGGCATCAGTGCCAGAGATTTAAGCCACCATCCTTACAGACAGAGAGACTGTGAGGAAAGAGAGCCTATGAAAGGGTGGAAATGGTATTAAGATGGATTAAAGAGATAATCTGACTTCCATTTCTATAATAAGAGTAAGCCGAGTCTGAGCCCCTGCTGTCTGTGTGAGATTAGACATTTTAAATGCCTCTGTCACTTGTGTATCTTCCCCTTTTATGGTATTTTATAACCTTTTATGATATCGGTTTTAGTTAGACAAGACTCCATGGCCACTTATTGGGATTACTGGCGCTGTATTTTATCTACAGTATATAATGGGAATACTTGTGTGGGGTCAGCTTTTTCGTTAATCTCTCATTTCAGGCAAAACTCATAGGAAAGGCTTGAATTTCAAGAATGAGTTGGCTAATGGGCTTTGTTTGGAGACTCTGAGGTGTCCTAGTTGGTCTTTATTAATAAGACATGGCTATAATGTACTATATTAAAACTGCAAATTAATATTTATAGGTTACAAACTGCATGTATCATGGATACTAATAATTATATTGATAGCAAGGTTGTGACCACTTGAGCACAAGACTTAATATATCATGAGAATGACATAATTAGTACATGGTCTCTGGTTAATTATTTGTCAAGACCTGACGAAAGGTCAGACTGATTTGAGAATTCTCTTAAGATAATTTGACCTACTGGTAGATTTATATGGAAATAAAAGTGTAATATTAATTATCTCTTCACTTATGTCCCTGTGGCTACATTGGTTTAATTAATTAGATTTTTCTCTGTATCTTACTCTATTTAATGTACTGTACGGTAGTTGGCTTGAGTGAACTATTTTTATGGCCAAATAACTGATCTGGAGAGACATAACTTTTGGCAAAAACATAGTAGTTTCTCTAAACATCTTATTAATAAATAGCCAACAAGTCATGACAAAGTCTCCTTTCCTTAATCTATACTCATGGAAAAAAAACACCGCACTATATACTGTACAGTTTGTATATATATAAAAACCTGAAGTCTAATTTATAATTTTGGTTGCCTTGTTACATTAAGCAAACACATAAGGTAAAATTACCATCATGCTCAGTTTAGTGCCCTATCATGCCAAGAATACCAATTCTCAGCTGTGGAATACGTGTAGATTCCAAACATGTGGTTTCACTCCTCATTGCCCTAGGTCTGGAAAGCCAAGAGTGACAATGCCAAGACAAGACAGACTATTTCAGTGGTCATTTGTGAAATCATAAAGAAAATCCTGCCTGTATTATCAACTTGTAAATGATAAAGGCTCATTTACTCAATTTTGACTTTGGAGACATACTGTAAATGTTGAACATGGCAACTTGATGCTGGTGACCTCATAATTTCTATGATCTCTGTAGCTGTACCATATGAATTTCTGGTTTGAACACAGATTTTTGTATAAAACTGCACTTTCCTATTTATATGACAGAAATATTATGTAATTCATTTACATGTGCAACATTTCTTTTGTCCATGAGTATACAAAGGTTAGGCTATAAAATGTAAACACATTTAGCTTGTATGAGCATGAAACTTAATACCGACAGCGAGTTAAAAGACACTAAAAGTGCAGTCAACCCCCAAATTACTGCCAATATCAAAAGAAGGTAAAATGCAAAAAATATAGTATAAATTATACTCATATAGCAATGAGTGAAAATGTGTAGACATATAGCCTCTAAGGACTATTTAAAAGAATGCATGCAAATTTACATCTATATGTAAGAAATGTTTTATTGCAGTCAGTATTCAAAAAAATCTCTTGTTGGCTAAATATTCGGTCATACACGTGCATGTGCAATTCCTCAATCATCCATTATCTATTTGATATCATAAATCAAAACATAGAAATCATACCACTTAATGAATATAAAAATTCTGACACAGTTAAAAATATGACTAAGTGCAATCAGGACCATATTACAAACAAACAACTAATTAAAAATATAACCTGCAAGATTTTAATATTTTTCAGGAAACTTTGCAATAAGTAGATACACCTTTCACCAGAATAACCCTTGTCCAGAGTAACACAGGAATATTAAAAAGGTTAAACAACCGCAATATCTCTCTAATAGTCTCTTTATTTAAAGCCTGTTGTGTGAATTAAAGAAGGTTGTCCACATGTGCGATTCTAAAAGGTGTAAAAGAGTTCAATGTGTTCTGTGAGTCATCTCTTCTTGTTAGTACAAAAGGAGACTCAGTGTTGTTATTCTCACTAAAGTAAGTTTTTTTCTTTCCTAGAAGTAATTGCATTACTTCGAAAAACTTGCATGTTTGGAAAGGGAGAAAAATGTGTTCAAATAAAACAATAAAGTCTCTCCAAAATATGAAGAGCAACATGCTATTGCTTTGAACTCATATTCATGAAGGTTTATAATTTTGGAGTTTAAAGACTGTTTACTGCTTTCGTATCTGTCCGCTATTTTGTGCCAGTAAACTCACATACACTTCACATGTTAAATATACGCATTTTTTATATACAAAAAATGTGGTGAACTTTTAAAATATTATTTAACATAAATATGTTTTTAGAAAATACTTTGACACATATAAAGTTTTTTTTTTCTTTATCACATAAATACTTTATTTTCATGTCGTACGTTTTCACATGCAAGTTTTATTTTTACATAAGGAATTTATTTTTACATATTAATTTTATAAATGTCTTAAAGATTGTGCACATTTCATAGTGTATGTGATTTTATTTCTCCAGATATGATTTGATTACATAAATCAAATATGTGATCACATACAATTCATATAATAAACTTGTAATAAAAATAAATAAATAAAGGTATTGAACAGAACAGCATGTAAATGGAAAACAAAACAATGCAAAAAAAATTCTAAACAAAATTCCAAACATGTGGTTTATAAAAATAATAATAATAAATAAATAAATAAATAAAAACTAGGACTAGGTTAGAAAACAGCTTTATTAATTATTGTGTTATTTGGAGAAAATAACACAAATACACTAGGTTGTGTATAAAACAAGCAAGATCACCAGAGCAGTGCTCAGGGAATTTCGAGGAGCTGGAACAGCTGCTGAGATGTGACTAGAATGTTCAAAATATTATTGCGGAGGAATATGCAGCATGTAAAGATTTAAAGTTTTGCAAAATGAAAGAATTAAGATAAAGGTCTGATTTATGTATGCTTGTTGTTAGAGATGCATTGCTCTCTGTAGTGTGACACTACATTAAACTTTTATTACACATTTACATTTTAATGCACACCCTTTATTATATATTATACAATAGCAATTAAAAAAAATGTTTAATGCTGCATTAAGACCTCTGTATGCGTGAGGACGCAATGCCAGGTTTTACTCACCTAACTTTTGCGGCGACGGAAGAAATGGCATCGTTCCTTAAATTCTTTCTTTTGGACACAGCAGTTCCCATACTGCACAGGAAACAACACCGGGACAAAAGCAGCTCATTCCATTAGTCCGCAGTGCAAGAAGCTTGAGAAATGACTACACCAAAGGATAGGAGAAAAGAAAAAAGGTCCTCAGGATGAAGGCGCACATTCGCCTCCTCCTGTAGTTCACGGATTGGATTGGTGAGATATCCGGCTAGATCTTTACTCTCAGCTGAAACTCATGGTTCTGTCCTTTCTCGTGTCCAGAGATAAGTGGAATGATGCGCATCCAGAAGCTCCGACACTCAAGTACCGCGCTGCCAGGATCATGCGCTCCGTGTGCGCGCGCGCGTCCGTCTGCGCTTGCGTGCGCGCACGCTCCGGTTTTTTTTTATTTTTTTTTATATCACTGTAGCAGTAGTAACAGCACCTGTAGCCAACCATCCTCAACACACAGTGTCTTAATATAAAACAACAGCACTTCCTTTAGCCTATTGCTTTAGGGAAAAGTCAATCATTGCATGTATTACTGTATACTTCAGCTACTGTAATCATGTTTCATACACGTTTTTATCAATGCACTTTTATGTAAGCACAATATACAGTACTTAGTACAAAGTTGCCCTAAAGACATTACCACCACAGCATCACTCTCACTCACTCCATCCATTCATTCATCTATCTAGGATCTAGAAGCTCTGTAGTCCAAATAGGGACAGGGCCAATGGTGATTCATATTGTATTTATTCCTATTTTATTACCTCCAGTCAACATTCAAACACTGCGGGCAATTTGGGAACACCAATGAGCCTCATCTGTAGAGGAAACCGGAGCACCCGGAGGAAACCAACCAAGCACAGGGAGAACATGCAAACTCCACACACATAGACACCCAAGGCAGGAATCAAACCCGGACCCTGGAGGTGCAAGGTGGCAGTGCTAACCTCTAAGCCACAGCACCTCTTTCTGTAATGTCATTTATGACTTTTCTGTGTCCTTACTGTAGGTTTAGAATTGTGCAAATTATATCTTCAAGATATTTCTGCTTTGAGTTAATTAATGTGAGATGATTATCTTGTTAAAAGAGTGTTCGTGGACAGGAGGAGGGAGCAAATGAGCCACAAAAAAAAAAAGAAAGACAGGGAAAAAAAGGTTAAAGAGAATGAAAATTCAGGAAAGGAAGGAAGGTAGATGGGAGAAAAATGAACACATTAAGCAATTAGATCAGGGTGGATGGAGCACAGGAAAGGAGGAATTAATGCAAAAAGGGCAGAGAAGGAAAGAAGAACCAACAGAGCTGTAGTCAAAAATGCCATTGTCTAGTCCAAGACAGGTGCAGAAGTATCTCTAGGTGAGATTTTCTAAATTTGCCATTTAAAAATAAAATACAAAACGGGATCAAGATCATGACTATACTCGTTGATACAAATGTCCACATCCCGGACAAGTCCAAGTCAATACAGAAAACATCTGAAGATCTGACCAGATTGAGTCCTACATTCCTAATGGCCAAGGTGATGTTTCCCATAAGTACATTATTTAACTGGGATGGAATCTGGTGAATGTAAAGACCACAGCATATGATTCATCTAGGAACCTCTGTAGTCCAACCAGGGATCATGAAGGCCAGTGGTGACCATTGTATTTATTCCCATTTTGTACAACCGTGGAAGGACCTCCAGTCAGCATATGATTTTTTAAAGTCCCTATTAAACTAATCAGCAACTCCCCCCGTGCCATGTGTGCATGGTCATTCTGGTAGAGACTATTCTCAACAGGATATAATGCTTCATCATAGGTTAAAGGTGTTCAGTGGTTGATTGGCAGATATTTGAAAGTTATTAATGTGAAAACTAAATTTAACAGAATTTTGTCAAAGAAAGTGTGAATCCACTCCAACTATTTGTGTAAAAATATGAATCACTGTTTGAAATATTGTTATGTATTAATGATCACTTTAAAATGATTAGAAACAAGCCAAGCAAAAATTAACATGAACAATGCAAATAACATAAAGCAGAAGTAAAAACAACAACAACAACAACAACAACAACAGGAAAACAGGAAAACAAACAGGAAATGAACCTATTCAAGAAAAAGTAGGTATGAAACCAAGGGTTTAAATAATGATACTTATCAACAGACCAAGCTGAACACAACTGTGAAGCACAACACAGTGAAAAAACATTTTAACTTACAAATCCCAGCTAACATGCAAAACACACCAAACATTCCAAAGGTGCATCTGCAGTATAGAGCCACTAGGGGGTAACCCTGGCAAATTTTATTTGTACATTCTCTTATAAATACAAATGATTGTGTATTTAACTTCATATGCAGTGTATGCCGGATAACAGAACCAGTATACATTTCCATGCCATCATAGAGCACCTGAGTGTGTTTGCCGAAGAGAATCAGTTATTCACTCTCCCTCATGCTATGACAGGCTGTGGGACATTTTCCAGGAATGGCAGCAGTGTGTAGTATTCTGTTTTACTGCTTCTTAGCTGGAAGTCATTCAGTGATGTTTCATTGACAATATTTCTTCTCATCTGAAATATTTCTCGTTAAACGTGCCTCAGGTTCACCACTGGAACAATGGCTACATCTCATTTCTAATACTCTTTATGATCTATTGCTTCTATAGTGTACAGTCAAAATAATCATATACACTATTCATTTACAACATTAATACATGGAGTGGGATATATTCGGCAGCAACTGAACAGTCAGGGCCAAAACAGAAGTCTGGGTTAGAGTATCATTAAAATGGTTTAAAAATTTCCAAAACAGCTGATGTTGTGTGATATTCTTGGTATGCAATGAGTATTACCTACTAAAACTGTTTCATGGAAGGACAACCATAGATTTTCAAGCAGCCTTTGGGGGCACCCATGGCTCAGTGAGGTTTGTGTGCAAAGGCTAGCCCTGTCCAGTGTAATCTCATAGAATACATACTGTAGCACAAATTGATGAAAATGTTAATGCTGGCGATGTTAAAAGTTGTATGTTGTGTGTAACTGGGCTGATGGGCCAAACCAACCCTCTTGATGATAGTGTATATGTCCTGCTAGGAATTTGCAGGAATTTAATTCTGAAGTCTTGAGGTGTTTCATGGACAGCATTGCTTTAGCATCTTCTGGACCATGCCATTAATGCAGGGTCTTTGGGGAGCCACATGGGACTACAGAGGAGTACAAGCTCCAAGGTGATGTCCCGAGAGTTTCCATAAGGTGAATTTTCCTGAGGGGTATGGCAGTGTTGTCGACAAGTTCAAGAATATAATCGCCTGTGTAAGGGTTAACCCCTAGAGGGCGCCAAAACGCCCACTGATTATGTTTGTTTTGTTTTAGTTCCAGTGGGACTTCATTTCCCATAGGGCGCCTCGGTCAGGTGACAAGAGCGCACACCTGAATCGAGGCGAGTAATTTATGTTGATGATAAATAGCCTGACTGAACCTCAGTCGGGCGTCTAGCTTTTGTTGTAATTATTATTGTTGTGGTTGGTATACTTATGAGTGTAGTGCTGTTTGTTTTGTTGTGAAAAGTATTATAGTAAAGTTTCAAGGTGCTCTAATAAAAGGGCTTTTTTTGTTTTGTGCTTTATTTTAAATAAAGACGAGTTTTTGAAACCAACATCTTGCCTCCTGCGAATATGCCACCAAAACACTCACGCCGACCTCAGAAACATGACAGAAAGCTAGACCTTCGAAGTGGCATAGCGGAGGTCTCCCCCCTGGATGTTTTTTGGGGGGGAGCAATCACCATCTCGCCCGAGCTGGCGGAACTGCTGAACGACAGCGAGGAGCATGGAGAGAGAGAGGTGTGGCAGAGCTGGGAAGGCTCCTGGCTTGCCGAGCTGGCAGACTTGCTGGAGGACAGCGAGAAGCAGAGTGAGAAAGAGGCGCGGCAGAACTGGGAGGGCTGCAGGCTCGCCATCTGGCGGACGCCATTTAAAGGTGATTCAGCTGGGGGTAACGAGTTCCTCTGCACCACGAAAGAGGTACGGGCCGGGGAGGTCTGGTATGGCGGTGGCGAGAGGGAACAAGAACCCCAGGAGGAGCGACGAAAGAAGGAGGAAGGGACCCGGAAACTGTACAAGTTCTGGGCAGAGGTGAATGAGGAGTGCATCCAAAGCCTGCGGGAGCAGGTGGAACAGCTCCAAAATCTGCTCGTCCAACTCCACGAGAGCCAAGCATCAGGCTGTGAGCTTCCTCCTCCTCAGCCTCTGCTCGACACAGAGGACGTCACGCTTCCTCCTCCTCCGCCTCTGCTCGAGAGCGAGGACATCGCGCTTCCTCCTTCTCCGCCTCCGTCTATTCTCAACGGCGATGACGACGCGTTTCCTCCACCTCCGCCACCTTTGCTCGATGTGGAGGATTACGCAACGCTGCTGAACGGCGACGACGACGCGTTTCCTCCGCCACCGCTGCACGTCATGGAGGATGACGTGACGCTGCTGAACGGCGACGACGACGCGTTTCCTCCACCTCCTCCACCGCTGCTTGAAAGCGAAAGTGGGGAGCCAAGGAGCAACCTGGAGAGCGTTGTCCTTCCTCCGCCTCCCGGCTTCGAGGACAACGCACTTCCTCCCCCGCAGCTTGAAAGTGAAAGTGGGGAGTCAAGGAACAGCCTGGAGAGCAGCGTCCTTCCTCCGCCTCCCGCCTTTGAGGACAACGCACTCCCTCCCCCGCAGCTTGAAAGCAAAAGTGGGGAGTCAAGGAGCAGCCTGGAGAGCGTTGTCCTTCCTCCGCCTCCCGGCCTTAAGGACAGCGCTTCAGCTCCGCTGCCTCTAAGCTCAGCCAGCGCCGCTTTGGCTCCACAGCCTCTCAGCACAGCAAGCGTCGCTTCAGCTCCGCAACCTCTCAGCTCAGCAAGCGTCGCTTCAGCTACGCTGCCTCCAAGAGCCGCGAGCGTCGATTCAGCTCCGCAGCCTCTGAGCTCAGCAAACGTCGCTTCAGCTCCGCTGCCGTTAAGCTCAGCAAGCGTCGTTTCAGCTTCGCAGCCTCCAAGAGCCGCGGGCGGCGCTTCAGCTCTGCAGCCGTCGAGCCCCGCGGACGTCGCATCAGCGCTGCCGCCAAGTTCGGTGGACATCGCGCCAGACCCACAGCCACCAAGCTCCAACTGGGCTGCGTGGTCTGCGTGGTCCTAAGACCCCAATGCCAGCCACTTCACCACGCGTAGGGGACATCAGCCCAGAATCAGTTCTGCCAGTATCAGGCCTAGAGGAGCCAGTTCTGCTGGTCCTGCAACCCTGCCTACGAGTGGGCCGACCAAACTCGGAACATTGGGGTGGGAGTCCTGGACCTCCGGTAACGCTCCGAAGGAGCATTTTTTAAGGGGGGGTACTGTAAGGGTTAACCCCTAGAGGGCGCCAAAACGCCCACTGATTATGTTTGTTTTGTTTTAGTTCCAGTGGGACTAAAACCATTTTTAGTAATTTATGTTGATGATAAATAGCCTGACTGAACCTCAATCGGGCGTCTAGCTTTTGTAATTATTATTGTTGTGGTTGGTATACTTATGAGTGTAGTGCTGTTTGCTTTGTTGTGAAAAGTATTATAGTAAAGTTTCAAGGTGCTCTAATAAAAGGGCTTTTTTTGTTTTGTGCTATATTTTAAATAAAGACGAGTTTTTGAAACCAACATCTTGCCTCCTGCGAATATGCCACCAAAACAATCACGCCGACCTCAGAAACATGACAGCCTGGGGTTCCCATCTGTCTTTTAGGTCCACTTTGGAAGCAACAGCAGTGGTAGGGGAAGACTGCAACAAGCCAGAATATCTCTTTTAATAATGTCATAGTCAGCCTTAGAGTGGGTGGAGTAAGCCTGCTCTAAGGTGGCGGCAAAAACTGAGCAGTCCTCGTGTCAAGAGTGTGTGAAGAAGTAATGACTTGAGAGTTTGTGACTAATATTATGTAGACTCCGGGAGACCTCAATGTGGTGTGATTCAGTACAGCTGTTGATCCATAGTGGCAGAATCATCCTTTATAATGGGAGCATCTTCGGCAGAATCTGTGAGCAGACATGACGGGAGTCAGTGATCTCTAGATAGTGTAAGGATCTTACTTGCTTGTGTTATTTGTTCCTGTTTACTGCACATGTTTCTTCTTGGAGGGTGAAGGAGTGTCAAGATGATACAGCTCCAGCCATGTGTTGCTACTTTGTCCTACTTTTTGCATGCGAGAAGTGCAATGTGAGGCTGTGATGTCAGCCTGCCACCACATACAATATGACTCCTTATGCAATGTTTCCTTCGGTTAACCTCCAAACAAAGTTGATGTAACATGCAAAAAGGAAGATTAAAAACAGACTGCAGGAGTAAGCAGATATGAATTTTTAAGACCTGCCATAGAAGCGCTTAGTATTTTTAAATGTGGTAATGTGAGCATTTTCATGTCATACATCAATACAATCCTTTGACCCTCACCTACAAGAATTTATTTAAATGTCAACTTCAATCCTGTTGATATAAAAAGTTGCAGAAAGTACTTTAAAACACCGCAAAATTAATTTATCAATTAGTTTGTGAGATGTACTCATTTTTATGAACAGTGATTTAGATCACCAATTAACAAACAAACATAAAAGGAACAAACAGCAAACAATGAAGCAATGAAATAAAAAGTCCTAGTCAATATATTCTTAATTCTAATATTCTTAATATTAATTTCAATATGAGGACTTAACTAAGAGGAAGGCACACATATCGTACACAACACATAAACATGGGAACTCTGGAGCAGATGCCCACAGGACAAATCATCTGAGTATTACCACCAAAGCGTCTTGTTCTGTGTGCTTTCTTTTGTAGGTGTCTGTGTGTCTATACGCCACCGTTTATGTGAGAAGAGTTTCTTTTTATTTATGCACGCAAAAGTGTAGGTGTGTGTGTGTGAGAGAGAGAGGGAGAGAGAGAGAGAGAACAAAACAGCAGTGATAAAGAGAGCAAAGAATAAAACACTATGCAGCTGACAGAGCACCAGAGAAAGCACGAGGAGACCACACAGGACAAGCACGGTAGCATGTGCGCACAACATAGATCTCGATGGCATGCACACCTCGAACCTATAGATCCTGTGTGAAGGGACACTTAATGTTTTTTTGGTATTTTTTGTTGGAAACACATTCATGTCAAAATGGTGTTATAGGAACAGGTTGAATGTTTTGCTATAAATATGGAAAGTCACATTTAATTTAAAATATGCAAATGGGATCGCCGGCACTCCCATCAGTCTTAAAAAGATAAGGCCATATGCATTTGCTTAAACAAATAACTGGAGTAGAAATAAGTCACTATGGGGTAGAAAACCACAAATTTTATAATTTCAGAAATTTACGCCAGCACTCTTTTTAACATTATTCCAATAGTAGTTATTTGAATCAAGCTGTCCTTTCTTGTCCAAGCTTAGAGTGTGCTGTACAAGAATGTAGGACAGTAATGTTTCACTTAATATCCACATAATATGGCTCGGCTTGGCATCAGTCTCAGAGTGAAACTGCCTTCCTCCAGCCATCAAAAAAAAGGAAAATAAATACTGCTAAAGCAATTCTACCAGGGACAACGTGCTGGTGACAATCAAGTAATCAGGAAGCTGTTGATTTGCTGCATTGTTAAATGCTGTATTGTGGAGGAAACTCTAAGCAGATGTGTTGTGTCTGTGGTTTCCCTTGTAGCTAAAATAGCATTACTGCCATCAAAGATACTTTTCTGAAAGTCATGCTATTTTGACATTGAAAACTATTTGATATTTATATACATTTAAATTCAAATATTTTAATAAAAAACTACATGATTATATACAGGATTAAAGCAGAAATTGTAATGAGTTATAATTTCTTGCAGTCAGTTTGTTAAGACGAGATCAAAACCACCAGAAATTACACAGAACAGGCTCGGACAAGTTTTTTTTTTTTTTTTTTGCAGTTAGGAAAGTGACCTGTAAAAAATTGAGAAGTAAGAGGAAGAAGGAACAGGTAAGGAGAAAGACATAGAAGAAACTAGGTGGAGAAAAGACATGAGACAAATCACATCTCAAAACTTATACAATTCAAAACGAATACAATTTCAGATGAACCAGAAAAGGCCAATGTGATGTGCCTTTGAGGATAGCTTGAAAAATATTAAGTGGACACCATATACAGTACTGTATTGCACTGTATATTAGATGGACATGACACTAATGTAAATGTATGGTTAAACCATAATTCTTTTATTTAAAAGACACAATATTGCCTCCCTATGAGTTGTGTATATATATATATGATTGCAGTTATAACATGGTACAGTTGTGCTGCACGATACACCCATGCCTTCACCCAGATGAAGCATGTAGAAAATCTGAAAAATGTATTGTCGGTTATAGCTCTAGATGTAAGTATTTAGGAATCTTACCTTCTTTTAATTTCAGTTAAACCTTTTGTACTTCTAAACAATGTTAACTCAAACTTTGAGCAGCATGGATCCACAACATTGATCACTGATGAGTTTTTTGGAACTTATATGCTCAAATATGTAGAATCAAAGTTATCATTATTTTTAAACTACCAGAATAAGGGAATGATGCCACAAAAATATAGAACTCAAAATTATTATTATTATTATTATTATTATTATTAATAATTAATAATAATAATAATAATAATAATAATATGAACATTTTACAAGCTCTATATTTGTTGACATCATTCCCTTATTTCGGGAGTTTAAAAATAAGGACAAGTTTAGTCATACAGTACATAGTCCTACATATTTGAACATTCAAAGTTCCTTGTAGAATTATGTAGAATCAAATTTATAATTGTTTTTAAACTGCTGGAATAAGGGGGGAAAGGGCACAAAAATTAAGTACTCATAAACTGTTTACATTATTATTATTATTATTATTATTATTATTATTATTCCCTAGAAACATCCAGAAACAACAATGAAATCATGGTATTTCCATGGTATTTCTATGCCCATGTGACCTGTTTATACTGCATAGTTACAGTAGTTAAAATATATAAATGAGGAAAGAAAGAAAGAAATTTCATCATATTGCTGGGAAAAAAGCATATAAGACACTCTACATTGCATGATCCATGAAGCCTGTATACAGTATATTCATTAAAACTTAGTAATGCAAAAATACTAAAAATGCTCTGGGTTGTAAGGGTTAGACTTAAAACATTTCCCCTTTTCAGTGCAGGCTGGAAAGATTTGAACCCTGAGTATAATTCCATGAACAAAAACATATACAAGTCCACTTCAGGTTACAGTATGTCACGAAACCTCAAACAAAACCTTTTTTTGCTATTTGCTTTACAATATGCTCCTTTGTTTTCTTTATCTCCTTTGTTATTATGCTTTAGCAGATATTTTTTTACGTATCTGTTTGTATGGATACAGTAAGTGCATAGATAAGATGATATATAAAGATAGTATATATAGATATAGATAGTATATATCTTTAAGTGCAAAATCTGTCATTAACTTTCAGAGAACTTTCAGAGAACTTTCTCTCTAACCTAATGAATTAACTAAGCATTTGTAACAAAAGAGCTAAGCATTTTCTGTTCCAGCTGCTTGCTGTCGTGGAGCCCGAGCAGAAAAGGCATAAAGGAAGGGGTTCACACAACTGTTAATGAAAGTCAGAGCCGTAGTAATAGTCTGACCAGATTCTGCAAATTCTAAGAGCTTGTTATTCTTCAGCAACACAGCAGTGATGATCACAATGTTGGAGATTTGTAAAGGGATCCAAAAAATGAAGAAACATGCCACAATTCTGGTCACCAGTTTTGTGAATGAGCGACTGCTGAAGAAAGCTGAGTTATTAACTCCCCGGTAAAGATGAAAGTAGAAGTATGTCAGTGTGGGGAACAAAAGCACAAATAGTATAATTTCCCAGATTAAAGTACTCTTTCTGCATCATTACTATAGCATAGACTGCACTGAAGGTATTCTTTCCTGCCTTGTTTTACAGTGCGTAGTACAGGAGCATAGCAAGATAATACTCCACTTAACATCCACATTCCACTCAGAAGAATCTTCTTTCCTTTTCTGCCAAGCTTGTTCCATTTGTCTGGATGTAACACTTGCAGGTATCGCTGGACACTCATCAAAATCACACACAGAATGCTGCAGTAGAGGCTTAAGTACGCCAAATAGGAGAGAAGTTTACACAGGACCAAGCCAAAGACCCAGCCATGAAGTAGAGCTCAAATCCACACCGGCAGAGAAAGCAGAGTTAGCAGATCTGATATGGCCAGGTTTAGCATCAGTCTCGGGGTGAAACTGCCTTCCTTGATCCATCCAGTAAGACGTATAATTACTGCTATGTTAGCAGGGACTCCCAGTATGAAGCAAACTGACAGTGCAGTACTGCCCAACAGGTTTTCAGTTGAGACAAAAGCGGTGAGCGAGCTGTTTGATGCGTTGTGTTGCTGCATGGTTAGACTATGTGGTGTAGCTGGGTTCAGGTTCTTAACATAAAGTAAGGGGAAGTGACAGTGGTTGCAACATCAATTAAAATAGCATTTTAAGATACGCTTCAGGAAGTTATGCCTAAAATATTGTAGTCCAGCAAGACAACTGCAGTAAGGAATGCCTCTGTTTTGACATTATAAATGATTTAATCTTCATAGATCAAATTATAGGATATCAGTGGTAAGTGAATTGTAAAACCTGCATGATTATCAACAGGATTGCTATAGCAGTTATAGTTACCGCTGAATCGACCATTGTACATTGGGTAAATATTTACTTGAAGTTTGAATAGTGCCACTTACATCAGGGACCAAGGCCTTAGCCTAATTATAATCACTGTTTATAATATGATCATAATATGGTTATCTAGTTAAGGTACTGTAGAAGTACCCAATGTTGAATGTGATGGTGCTTAATTCAGACAAAAGAAAAATGTAGCAACCAAATCGGAGCATCCCTAGACAATTTGCTGTATTTTTTTTCCCCAATGGTGCACCTTGACAGAGCAGACACAGTCTCATACATCAGCAGAATGTTAGCAAAAAGTTATGGCTGATTGGTGTACAGTATACTGTAAAGCATACCATTAAAATCAACATTAAAAATTAACATTATAACCAGCTAGATTTTGGGTTCCTCTTCTCCCACCAAGCCCCTTAGGGCATGACTCCACAGGACATCTGTGGTGTGCTGTGGTCTCTGTCACCAGGATGTTAGTGGAAAAGGCTTTTGTGGGTGTTAGGGCAGGGCCCCTAAATGCCACAAAATGTTTTTCAGGTGTATCTCTTGGGGAATTTGGAGGCCGGATCAACAACCTTGAACTTTTTCCCTGCTAAGCCTCATGTGCAGCAGGCTGTGATGTGCTTGGTGTCATGTGCTTGGTTTCTGTCATGGCCAGCATTAACTTTTTTGCCAGTTTGTGTTGCATTGGGTTCTGTAGGATCAGACCAGACAGGCTAGCCTTTGGTCTCCATGTGTCTACAGTATATTGGCCTTGAGTGCCCATGATCCTATTACCAGTTTGATAAGGTACAGTATAATTAATAATCAAGGCTATTCAATTCACCTGGTGGTGGCGTTAATGTGAACACTGACTGGTGTATGGTATTTTAGGATGGATATTATGCAAATGAGAAAAAAAAAATATGGTTTAGCCATAAATCTTTCATTACAAAAAAATTACAATATAACATGGCTCAGTTTCTCTACAATTAAACGTCTGAGAGTCCTTTGAAGCAAAATGATAAACAGTAACAAGTTATGTTACAATTGTTCTACAAGTTGCACCCATGCTTTCTCAAATCTTTGCAAACAGATGCACCATTTATTGTAAAGTCTACTTTTGTTTATAGATCCAAATATAAGCATTTAATGATCACAACCTCTTTTATTTTTAAAACTATATTATAAAGGTCAACTAAAACTATAAAGGTCAACTATTTAAAGTACACAAACAAACAAAACAGAAAACTGTACTTTAATCAATGTTGAATTAAACGGTTTTAATTTTTATAGGTCAGGCTGGAAAAAGTCGGAATCTTGTATAGAGGAAAATTTGAACATTTTTGTTCAATGTTAAGACTTAGTTCAGGCCATTACACTTTAGCATTGCCTATATTGTATTGACTAGATTAATATAAAATATTAGATCATGCAGCTTCATTATAAACTGATTACAATTAGAAGACACCAAAAAATATCATATAGAGAAGCAAGAAAAAGTATAATATATTACATATAGAATTATTATATCATTATAAATGCAACAGCTGTCATTGGCTTTCAGAGAAAATATCAAAAATAATTTTTATTACTACTAAAAACCTCTACATTTTGAAGCATCTAAGCATTTTCTGTTCCAGCTGTTTGCTGTCGCAGAGCCCGAGCAGAGAAGGCATACAGGAAGGGGTTCACACAACTGTTAATGAAAGTCAGAGCTGAAGTAATATTGTCAACAGATTCAGCAGATTTTAAGAGCTTGTTATTCTGTAGCAATGCAGCAATAATGATCACAATGTTGGAGATTTGTAAGGGGATCCAAAAAATAAAGAAACATGCCACAATTCTGGTCACCAGCTTTGTCAATAAGTTACTGCTGAAGAAAGCTGTGTTATTAACTCCGCGGTAAAGATGAATGTAGAAGTAAGTCACTGCACAGAACAAAAATGCAAAAACTGTAATCTCCCAGATTAAAGTAGCAACTCTTTCTATATCATTTCTGTAGAGCAGCTTACACTGAAGCCGTCCTTCTCTGTCTTGGCTTACGGTGCGCTGTACAAGAGAATAGCAAGATAATATTCCACTTAACATCCACATCCCACTCAGAACGATCTTCTTTCCTTTTCTGCTAAATTTCTTCCATTTCTCAGGATGCAGAACTTGCAAGTATCGCTGGACACTCATCAGCAGCACGCATAGTATGCTACAGTAAATACTTAAGTAAACCAAATAGGAGAGAAACTTGCACGGTACCAAGCCAAAGGCCCAGCCATGAAGAAGAGACCAAATCCAAACTGGCAGAAAAAGCAGTGTGAGCAGATCTGATATGGCCAGGCTTAGCATCATTCTTGGGGTGAAACTGCCTCTCTTTAGCCATCCAGCAAGACGTACAATTACTGCTATGTTAGCAGGGACTCCCAGTATGAAGCAAACTCCCAGTACACTACTGGCAATCAGATTTTCAGTTGAGACTGGAGCTGGAAGCGAGCTGTTTGATGAGTTAAGTTGCTGCATACTTAAGTGCTGTGGTGTAGCTGGGTCTACAATTCATAAGCAGAAGTGTTGGTGTTTGTGGTTTCCAAGATAAACTTCAGGAAGTTATTCTGAAAAAAATGTGCAGCAGGGTATTCTGCATCTCTTATTGGTCTTATTTCTGGTTAATTTGGCTACGGTATTAAATAAAAATCTAGGATTATTTTTGTTATTTTCTATAAGAGTG